>OZ026834.1:11242940-11842940 GCA_964023205.1 Lutraria lutraria | reverse complement strand
GCTAGCTTCTTCTGGTGAGCCATTTGAGAGTTTAACAAAACTAACTCCATTGTTAGAACACTAAAACAGATAAAAAAGACTGAATCAATACTTATGGAATGATAGAATTCCACACCAGCGTTAAATGACACCTTATTTTGTGACCCAGAATTACGTCTATTTTATTATCTTAATATAATAATAGAATTATGAAGTTTACAGTGAGATATGAAAGCAGATCAGTAAAAATTTTAAATGCAACAGAACGAAAGATCAAGCATCATACTACATCCATTAACAATCAAGAGCTATAAGTTTGCTGAATATTTTCTGTACGAATATGTTTCATTCTAAAAAATACTGGACTCAAACAAAATAATTGGAATCATTTTGTTTTCATCTTTGAACAGAAATAACAAGACTAGTCCCAAAGAGAAAGAAGGCACAGAATTTCTTCTTGGCCATTTTCCAACTCATTCTTTTTAATATACTTCAAGCTTTTGCAAATTAATTTGCAATCCAGTGTTACTATAATTCCGCAATAAACTTGATTTTTCAATTTTGAAATATCAGGTAAACAAGGGAGATTCACCACTTTAGATTGGTGTGATTACTCACCACTTCTTTCATTATCTCCTCTTCCTCCTCTTTACTCATCCCATTCTTGGAGCGAGATGAAACAGGTGGGTTAGTCCCAGCCCCACCCTCACTTCCACGAGGTGTCTGGTTGGACATGACAGAGTCTTAAGAATTTCAAGCGTGCAATGCAATATCAAATATCATCTCAATGTCCTTTCCTGAATACAAAGTAAAAATTGAATATTATGATACAAATTATAGATCAATACAAACTGTATCATTATAACTGACATAAAAGCAACTTGTCCTTCAAGCAAGTTCTTTCTATTTTGATATAAATTTAATTATACTAACAAAATATCCCAGTGAAGAGTGTATACGATAGATATGAAATATGGCCTCAATTTAACAAAAGAAAATATTAATGATTAAAATTCTTATAAATTGCTTTGATAATAAATGTGACACTTCAATATAAACATTGCAAAAAACATTCAATAAATCTTATCTCCTATCTTATTCATTGGCTGTCAGTGAGTAAGAAGTTTAAAACTTGAAAGCTTAGAAATATTTTTACTTCGCTGAATCCAATGCTCACATCTGTATTTTAAGTCACATTCAATTTTCAATTTGTATTAATGGGATTTAAATACATTCATAAATATCAAAATAAGACTTGTTAAAAAAATAAAACAATAGGGCAGATAAACAAATGAATACACTACAACAAAATAGGTTTAACATTTAAAATAGCACAATGAACTACATGTATCCAAAATGAATAGAATATGTAATTATGTAGCAAAAAAACTAGTTACAAATTTACTGTATCAATTATCTGAACTGGATTATTTAAACAATTCATTCAAGTGAACTAAATGCTCCTATAGATCTATTTCAGTTGATCTCTTTTGAAGAAAAAATAGTATAATAACATTTTTTGTTTAAGAAAAATAAACAAGTAACCATATTCCATATATCATACAGTTGATACATATTTCTATGCATATAGATTAAATTAGAAGTGTGCTTAAAAGATAGTACACAATGTTATCAAAGAACCGTTAATAAAATATAACAATAAATTTGGCAGTCACTGATAACTCAATGGTCCAGTACCGTTTTTTTGTGGTGTATCCAGTTTTCATGGTATTTTATGTATTGCATTGTTTCCATCTGTGCATGTGTTATTCCAGAAAATTAGTAAACAAATTGTCAGACAATTTTGTTAGCTTGCTGATTTTTGCAAACAATATTCAGGCACAATTATGTTATTGCACAGTAATTTTGTCATTTTTTAAAAATATGTTGATGTTTCATTAATACTACTAATACTGGTTACACCATCCTACTACCTAGTTAGATATACGATCAATGAAAAGTTCATTTTAAAACAGTAAATCAATGTTGTTGATCTGTTCAAAAGAGATAAAAGAGCTAAAGAACTTGAAGATGTGTTGATTACAAGTAAATGATAAGACTAATGACCTAATGAATTAAAATACAAACAATTAATATTTATTTGATAAAAGATATTAGCTTCCAGCCTTGGCTATGTAGCTATAAAAGATAAATTTGATTGGGTTAGTGCGAAGAGTTCTTTTAATGAATACTTCATTGAACATCTATATATTCACTGTCACCAAGATTGCCATCACCTTAATGGATTATAAAAATGTGTGAAGTTGAACAAGTCTTTATATATCAACAGATCAATTATCCATTGTCACCTGTTTAACTATACAGTATTACCAAAGACAATGTATACAGGAATATTCCCAAGAAACTCAATTAGGGGTTGAGTTGTCTGAAGGGAAGCTGGTCAAATGTTTTGGTCAATTGGTACCCACTATGACGTCAAAATGTACTCATTTGCTTTTATATTTAATTATCATCAAACAGTTCAATGGATTAGAAGATGGTTTATAATGACATTAATGAGTTTGGATGTGAAGCTTGACTATAAAAATGTGACAGTAAACAAGTAGAAATAACATGAAATTTGGTATTTGTTATAAATGTATGGTCACATTTCCTTGTTAAAGTTCACATTGAAACTCATTTGTGGCAATATTAACAATACATGTGGGTTTATATCTGAACTTTAAGGTGGGTACATTTTGACCATGAAGTGGGTACCATTTGACCATGAAGTTCACGTATCCCTTGTACCGCGATATACACTGTACCGCGAATGCCCGGATAATAACAATAACTGACGCATGCGCATCGCCTCCATTTCCGTTTTCGCCAGACTTTTGTTTACATGTGCATGCCGCGACTTTAAAACATTTTTCATCAATGAGTTTGCCATTTCTAGAGTCAAGTCAATTTATCGTTCATACAGTCATTTGAATTCGATTTCAATTAATACTGCTATATATATAATTGTGTCAAATTTTAATGCATTTTATCTCTTAAAACATATTTTTATATTTCTGCAAATTACAGATGGTCCACACACTGTTTGGAGTTTAGTACTTTAGCAGGAATTTCCCGTGTGATTTCGTATCTCGCATTTGATTGGCCGATTCGCGGATTTTTGTATACATGGTAAAAATATACATGGCTGTCAGTGTGTCAAAGAATACATGGAAATGACGTGTGTCTTCATTGTATTTTAGAGAATTTTTATGTTCTTTGACACGAAGAAGGATTGTTTATATAATCAAATGGTTTAATTATTGCAGACTAGCACTGTCATGAATTTTAAGCTAAGTAAAGAGTTAGACTCGCGGTATTTCGTATGACCAGTATACCATTTGACTTTGGTACCACCTGACTGTAATCCAACGCATACTTAGACATAGAAATTAAGACACAATCAAAGAACATCAGTGACCTTTTATTAGGGGCTTCAGATATGGATTACAGTAAAATTCTGCGATTCAATTTTAAGTCTCTTGCATAATAACATAAACATTGAATGGGTAGATTTTTTATATTGAATAACACTAATTTAAGAGATCTTTGGGGTCATGGTCACTTAGAATCTACATGACTCATGAGACTAATGATTCAGTAAGTTCAAACATAGTCATATTCAATACTTAGGTATACGAAAGCATATATGACATTTTCAATTAAAGTTTATGACAGAGTAAAATAAAGAGAATGAACTAATAAACACAGCGACAATGACACTATAAGTCTCTCAATAATTGCGACATCAATCTGATAAAACTGACATTCATCATTCCTGTAAGCGCATGGGTGATATGACATTTCGAAAAACCTGTTTCTGACTGACAGGCTTGTCAAATAACTTACCAATACTAATATTTATAAATCCTACCGAAAACACAATGTTTTGACACATATGTCCGCCATATTGAAGCGGAATAGAAGCCATCCATTGGCTTATAAGGTCACATGCCTGATCGGATATCTATGACAACAAAAACAGGTGCCCTTTCAAGCGTCTGCAAGTACCAAAATGGCTGCGCCCTTGACAGATGATGCCGGTCAATGTATTCTTGCATTTAGACTGTGTATAGTTTTAATTCTTTAGATTTATAGACGTGAAATATCTTAAACATCGCAAATTATAGTAGGCATATTTGTTAAGCATTCTTTTTACTAATTAAAGCAATTTTAATAATCAAATAGATAAATGACATCCGTTTTCGCGAGATGTTTATAGATGCTATTTTAAGAAGACTTCATTGCTGATTATGTTTAAGTAACACGCTTTACACGGAGAAAATACACATGTTAAAAGCAAAACTTTACGTCTTTTAACGTCTTCTACAGTTTCAGTTAATTTCAGTTGAGTACAGTATAAATACTGGTCTTCCATCAGAAAAAAGACATTCATCAGATTATTTGAACTATTTGACTAGGTATTAATAGCCAGTGATTTTTTTACCTCTGCATCTTGCGTCCAGGATGCAAAAATATTACCATGGATGCATGTTATCATTTTATGTGCATCCACAGGATGCATATAATTTCTGAGAGACGAGTCTTAAATCTGTCTGCTTTTGTTCATTATCAGAGTCTCTAAATTTCCACATTGCGAAATAATATTACATGTTAATAGTGGACTGGTGTTATTGATTAGAGTGCCGAGATACGTAGCTAAAATGAATAAAGCAACAGCGACACAGTCTAAGTAATGACTATAATTTAAATAGATATATGTTTTCGCCCTGTACCCGGCATATATAAAACTCTGCTACCAGTGTACAGATGTGTTTTAACTGCAACAATGATTCATTTGTTTAATAACATTCACCAGCTTTTTATTTTGACAAATTAATTGGATGCCCAGGTTTCTGTCAGTCTCGGACCGAAAAACTTGACTAAGTTTCTAATTTTCGCGATAAAAGATATTTTTTTGATAACAATGAGATATGTGACATCGTCCTGGGGAAAATGGCCACTCTGTGTTTATTCGGAATTGCAATCGTTGGAGAAAGCGATTTGCAGACAAATCATACTGAACCATATTGTTGTCATCCTTCATTGGATGGGCAATATTTACATCCATTTAAATCACAAAATTTGGGACTCACACTTTACACATTGGGACGCAAAGATTTTTAGTCCTGCGAGTCCTAGGACAACAATGTATTATTTTATTGTTATTGAGACTATTTTTATGTTTTTCGACAAGAAGAAGAATTGTTTATGAGGATTAAATACTTGTATGTAGCAGACTTGCACTGTCGTGCATTTTAACACTGGTAAAGAGTTAGGTAGGCAGTAATAGGGACCACCTGTATATATTTATGGAAAGCCAGTTGTATTTTATTACTCTTAAAATATTTGCAGCTTATCAACCAAGACGGTAATGGATTAAAATATCACTGTGACATCAAGTAACAGATGTAGTAAATTTGCTGATAAATTGCATCATACAGAGTAAGTCAATAGGGCCTAAAAATATTGTTTGAGTCTGGTTACCCAAGCTACCCTAATCTTTGGTCTCTTTGGTATTTCCATGAAACACTAGACTTTTTATTGGGCCTGAGGAACTCATACCAACTTTTTTACATTTTCACACCAGGGGTTTATGTTATTATATAGTTGTAGCCTGTGCACCTTCTCCTCTGAACATTTCTTTGAAATCATGAAATTTTCCACTTATGTCCAATATACTCCTTGAAATTTCTTTCCCCAAATTATTGGTTTCAGACAGGAATATTTCCCCAAAAAGAGCTTTCAACCCTCTATTTCATCCCCAATATTAAGGACTAAGGCAGTTTAAGGCACCTTCCCATAGACATAAAGAAAACCCTGCACATGCTTTTAAGAGACAAAAAAAGAAACCCACTTACCCTACTTTTGTGAGCATTTAACCAGAAACAAACATAATTTCTTTTATGCCGAAGTGGTAATGGAATAATTAAATTTTATGCATAAATTTAAGTTGTCTTGTTTCTTGATTGTTTTCTATTCTTGTGGTTTAGAACTTTAAATTACAAATATATATGTTAGATAAATCACGGTAGAAGTTACTTGAATAATGGTGGCATTTTACTTTATATCTATTGATTTATTATCTCAAGTTATTATGTGATTGTAAAAGCTTTGTGCAATCTTCTGTTCTGTATGTACTTGATAATTGAACTCACTGTACAGTGCTTGAATTAATTCCTTATGTATGACCTGCTACTTAATTATGCTGAGTGAATAAAAACAGATGTAAAGTTCCTTTCATTAATTTCAGACAGAATCAATATGGGTCTATCTGCTATTATTGACTCTTTGAAAGATAACCCCTATTTCGGGGCTGGGGCTGGACTGTTTGGTGTGGGTATGGCTGCTGCTGTTGGACGTAAGTCTCTTCAGATAGGAATGATAATGTTTCGTAGGCATTGTATGATCACACTCGAAGTTCCAAGCAAGGACAAAAGTTACTATTGGTTATTGCAATGGATTTCCACTCATGGAACTAAAACTCAGCATCTGAGTGTAGAAACTTCTTTCCATCAAACTGATGCTGGTAGAGTATCAACTCGTTATGATTTCATACCAAGTCCTGGTAGTCATTTCTTCAGATATAATAGAAACTGGATAAGAGTTGACAGAAATCGTGAAAAGCAAATGGTGGATGTTACCAGAGGTGTACCATTCGAGACAGTTACCTTAACGTCATTAGGACGTAATCGTGATGTGTATTTTAAGATACTGGAAGAAGCCCGTCAAATGGCTCTCCAGCTTCAAGAAGGAAGAACTATTATGTATACTGCAGTTGGGCCTGAATGGCGACCATTTGGGTATCCTCGTCGTAAACGCCCATTAAGTTCTGTTGTGTTGGATCAAACTGTATCTGATAAGTTAGTAACTGATATTAAAGAATTTATTGGTAACCCAACATGGTATATGGAGAGAGGAATTCCATACAGACGAGGTTATCTGTTGTACGGACCTCCTGGTTGTGGGAAAAGCAGTTACATTAATGCTCTAGCAGGTAATTTACTGGGAACATTCCAAATCAATATTTTGAATATATATGAATGAGCTAAACTATTCTAAGTAGTTCTTCAACTTATGTAGACTTAAACATTAGAATTTATTGGTATAATATGATTGTATAAACAATTATTTCACTTTATTTATTTAAAAATGGTGAAGATTTAGAAACAGTGATACATTGTAACTTCTTTATTTCATTGCTATGGATATTGTGAAATATGGATATATTGGAAAGTAATTATTTACATCATAAGAAATTCTCTATAACTAAGTTTCAGTCTGAGTGTTTCTTGTTGCAAACAGTTTTTTTTTCATGAATTTCAAAGTCTTAAGAGCCCTGTGATGTTATAACATCAGAATTGTAACCATTTAATAATATATATGCATATTATGGTTGATGTACTTTTCAGGTGAACTAGATTATAGTATATGTGTGCTAAACTTGTCAGAACGTGGTCTATCAGATGATAGACTTAATCACCTTCTAACTATGGCTCCGGAACAAAGTATAATATTGTTAGAAGACATTGACGCAGCATTTATCAGTAGAGATTTAACAATGGAAAGTGAGTACCAATCTTGTTTGGCCATATTATTGTAGTGCATTTGATAAAGCAGTCTTAATACAAATCTTAGATAGTCTCGAGAAGCATTCGTATAGATATCTATATATAGTACAGTACCACCCCAGTCTGTCATCATTTCGTTAAACTTCGAATTGAAATGCTCAATACACAATTATTACTAGCTCTTTTTAGAATAAACAATTTTGAAGTTAGGATCTTACGAATCAATTAAATTACATTTTCACTGATTTATTGTGGCCTTTGAACTGCTATATAACAGATATGGTTATTTTTGTATTTTTCTGGCTTGTATAGTCAGCATAATCATTTGTGTTCTGTTACTGTACTTGTAATTTTTCATATATAGTTGCTGTTAAATAATTCAATATCTAAAATTACAGATAAACCTGTGCTAGCAGTCACCTCCGACTAAAGGCCAGCCTGTGATTATTGAGAACAAAATTATCTCCAAATAAAGGCCATCTGTAAAAAGGCTACATTTTGTCTTTCCCAGGGTGGCCTTTGTTCACAGGTTTGACTGTATATCTTATATTCATCGTTATCTGTATGCTGTTAATTTTCAGATTCAGTTGCCTATCAGGGAATGAGTCGCCTGACACTGTCAGGATTATTAAATGCTCTAGATGGTGTTGCTTCAGCAGAGGCCAGAATTATATTTATGACAACAAATTACGTCGACAGGTTAGTTTGTATAGCATGTGTGGCACTGGTGACTTGATATGTTTATTATTTATGAGATTAATGTGTACATTTGCAAGCCTTAGAAAAGAAGTACCGATGTATTGTCTTACTGACACATGCAAATTTTGTAAAACATTACATTAAATAATACTTGAATAAAAATTGATTTCCTCACTGCAGGAGAACTTTAACTATAAATCATTTGTTTATAGAACTTTGATATCTAGATTACGAAGTTATCAATTTCTATAAATCTATTTTTAAATCCTTGCCAATATGAAGGTTACACAGTCTGTTTTGGGGGAAAAAAGGATATATATATTATGATCTATGTGACAAGCCAGGCGAGATGGCTTTTTTCATTGTCTAAGTAAATCCAAATAAAGCTGTTCACTTAAGTGAAACCCGATTTTTATCATTCTATTTTATTAGCACTAAAATGTTATTTTTTTGTTCATAAGCAAAATTATTTTTCCACGATTCAGATTGGACCCAGCTTTAATTCGTCCAGGTAGAGTGGACATGAAGGAGAAAATTGACTATGCTACACAATATCAACTGGAACAAATGTTTTTAAGATTTTATCCTGACCAGAGTCCAGCTAGAGCGAGAATATTTGCTGACGATGCACTTTCAGTTAGTGATAAAATTAGCTTAGCTCAAGTTCAGGGACTTTTCTTGCAATATAAGAACGAACCACAAGCGGTGATGGACAACACAAATCAGATCTTACATTTATGATAGTGACTTCAATCTGATCTATGATATAAATTAATTATTAATAAAAGAAATCTGAAGAGTTTGGTCTCCTATTTTTTCCCATATTGTCTAGCAACCACCACTGATTAATAATATTTGTAACCAAGTTGTAATGAGTTGTTGGTATTCCTTTAAGAAATTAAAAGGAACGGAAATTTGAAGATTATAAAATTTGCTTTTTTATTGGATTTTTTTGTATTAAGTTACATGGACTGAATACCAAATTTGTTAACCCAAACCAACTTTAATTGTGTACAGTCAAACCTGTGAATAAAGGCCACCTTAGGGAAATACATAATGTGGTAATTTAATTATGTACATGTGGCCGTTATTCAGAGTTCATTTTGATCTGAATAATCAATGAGGGTTTTTAAAATTTTGAATGATCCTTGATCACAGGTTGGCCTTTGTTCAGAGGTGGCTGCTAAAACAGGTTTGACTGTACTTCATTTGCTTTGCTAGGGGCTGAAGAAGTTTGTTTTAAAATTAGGCATTAAGATGATAAATATTATGATTATTTTTGTATTGTCTAGCTAGTATATTTGACCAAATATTTGTTAAATTAACTTCAGTTTGTATTTTGTTTAATGCTCGTTTTGACACTATAAGCTAGATAATTGAAGAAGCTTTCAATGAATTAGCACAAAGTGGTTTCTTATATTTGACTTTTTAAGGTTTCTAAAAACAGATTACTGGTAATCAAATCTTCAACTTGACTGAGGTAGCTCAAAAAGCATTGTCGGATACCCACGGTCGCTGCCTCCGCTCCACTACGTACATAGCGGAGCGAGGCAGCGACCAGGGGTATCTGACGATGCTCAAAAAGTTGGTACACATTATCGTAGTCAAACAAACAGCTTTATGCATGAACTTCATAACAACACAATAAAGAATTTAGACATTTATTGTTAATAATGTAATGGACATGAATGATTGGAAACTTGGTCATTTTGGTACAATACAGATCTGCATTTAAAATATAAACAACCAAAGACCTAGATCTTAATTTTCAACGGTTAAATACTGTTTATCAACAATAGTTGAGTTATATATGGTAGCCATTTCACCAAACCAGTTTTTCTGAACTGTTTTCTAGCCAGTACTAACTTATCCTTACACAAGCGCCAGCCACTTCTCAACATAAGAAGGAAAATTGACATTTTTTCTGCTGTAACCCCAGTTCCAACCAAATTATTT
Source organism: Lutraria lutraria (assembly GCA_964023205.1). Classification (NCBI taxonomy): domain Eukaryota; kingdom Metazoa; phylum Mollusca; class Bivalvia; order Venerida; family Mactridae; genus Lutraria; species Lutraria lutraria. The sequence continues at coordinate 11,832,735 of OZ026834.1, read as the reverse complement.
ACATATAACAACTTCACATAGTAGAATCAAATAGATAGGAAGGTAGAAAAGCATGCTATGAAAAGTAGTGAGGAAAATAATACCAGTGATCAAGAATTGGAATGAAAAATTACGAAGATATTGTTTGAAAGCTTATAATGAATATTGTTCAGATTCTACTCATTATAATGAAAATCATTGAAAAAGTTTAGCAAAAATGGTCCCTAACTGCTGGTCACTAAGTAGCTGTAAAAGATAGAATGAAGTAAAGTGAAGTAGATATCTAATAAAACAGCAAGTATTTATGTCTTAATTTTGCAGTGAGTTTCCTTTAAAGTAAAACTCTTAACTATAATTGTTACTGTTTATCTTGATTTGGCATAAGCAACTCCACACTGGAAGTTTTAAATTGTGGCCCCTAAAAATGAATATCGGCTTTGATTTCTGACCAACTGTCAATTAAGTGTAAATGGAAATATTTGGGCAAAGGGCATAAACTTAATTTGTTATAGTAATTAATTAAAATATATTGACAATAAAAAATATCAGAAGTTCATTGATTGATTGATTCATGTAATAAAAATTAGACAATATGAACATAATAAAACATTCATTTAAAATGAAGCATTTATATTCCAATGTACAATAAGCTAGTTCTTCTTTCAAACCTAGAATGTATCAATATTGTGTGTAAAAACAAACACACATAATGTGACATTGCAACATGTAATTATACATATACTAGTTAGCTCACACTACTAAAAACATACATCCTTGTTAATTATGATACACATTCAATGTAGAGTGTAACCATTGCAGTCTCCATTTGCCATGCATGTGAAGACCCAATGAGTTTAAGTCAAATATGTGCATTCAAGGTTTAAAAAAAGAGATATTAATAAGTTGTTGATGTCAGTGTACAAAGAATCCACATGAATTGAAGGTGAGTAAAACTGATTCTTGAAAATTAAGATGAAGTCCCTAATCTCCAAGATTTAGACTGAATCGTCAACACAAACTACAGTGAGACACGTTTTCTGGTCATCTGTTTTTCTTTAATCCGGGAGATGTTTGTACGGACATTTCACACATCTGTACATGTTTCCTACGAACTACTTTTCTTTTCTTTGGAGCAGGAGACACACCTACAATGATACAGAAAAATAGCTGTCATGGAAAAAGTGAATAAATTAATTGAAATATTACTGTATATGGAGAGAAACATATTTCCTGCATGACTTTTACAAAAGTGCAATCCTATAATCCCCCAAAGACTGGTTTTCAACATAAAAAACATTCAAAGATAAATAAGCCAGCTAGTACACAATTACATGAATCAGAGAATACTATGTTTTGTATAGCTGTCGTTATCTATAAATTATCAAACTAGAGCTTTGTCAGTGGTGTCTAAAAACCCAGCCGCCGCGTTGACAATAAGAATGTAGTAGTACACTATACAGCTAAGTTCAAGGGGACATAACTCTGCAATGAGTGGATCACTGGGCATGAAAATTGTGTCTTGTACATCTTTCATATTGATAACATATTTCAATTTTCAATACAACCCCTTGAAAAATGTAAAAGTATTTTGCTACACAAACTAAGACTGCCGTTGTAAGTTCAAGGGCACATAACTCTGGAATGAGTGAATAGTTGGGAATGAAAATTGTGTCTTGCACATCTACACTTCATGGTGATAGCATATTTCAAATTTCATTGCAATTGCTTAAAAAATGTGAAAGTAGTTCGCACCACAAACTTGTGATATTTTATGCGGACCGACAGAGTGACTCCAATATTCCCCCTCTCTATCTTCCTTCGCAGGGATATAATAATAAACAATAACATACCATTAGGGGAGGTAACCCTTTTAGCAACTCCAGCTTTTGTTGCTCGAGCTAATGGTGAAGAAGGTCCTGCGACAGCTTTTCCTCCAACCACTCTAGATCTGGGGCTTGTTACTTTTGCAGTCGATACTGACTTGGCAGCTGTGATTTTTTTAGCAGCAGCTGCTGAAGTTGGTGTCTTCTTGGCTCTAGCATTCGGGGTTGATGGCTTGGTTTTCTGTGCTCTACTTACTGGAGAAGTAACTGTTCTTGGTGTGGCTGGCTTTGTTACCTTGCCCCCTGTTTTAGGGGTGACAGGCCTAGATGTTTTAGGGGTGGCAGGCCTTGAAGCTGTTTTTGGTGTACCAGGACGAGGGGATGCCACACGTGATTTAACTTTACTCGCAGGTTCATCAAAATCTGAATCATTGATACGTCTTTTGGTAGCTTTCTGAAAATAAATGTGTACTACTGTAGTAAAAAATGAGTTTCAACAAGAAGGAACTGCTCAAAGATAGACAGCTCAAATATTTGACTGATCAAATAACATTGTCCATTTTTAGAGTATTACCATAAACACTTATAGGTCACACCTGTGTACAAGAGTTAGACATAGGTAACAAGAGGGCCATGATGGCCCTATAAATGCTCACCAGGAGAAAAGGTCATTTGGAGATTAACATTGTTGAAGTTTTCTATACGAGTCTAAGTAAGATCAAGTGACCCATCTGGGCCGTTTTTTATCCCATGGCCATTATATGAACAGATTTAAAAGAGGTCCATTAGACAAAGCTAGATACCAAATATCTTAGCTCTTAAGGCCTTGTGGTTTAGGAGAAGAAGATTTTTTTAAATTTTCCTATATAATATAGAATAAACCCCAGGGCAGGGCTAATTTTGACCCCGGGGCCATAATTTGAACAAACTTGGTAGAGGTCCACTACACAATGCCACATACAAAATATCTAAGCTCTAGGCCTTGTGGTTTCGAAGAAGAAGATTTTTTAAATTTTCCTATATAAGCCTATATAAATCAAGTAACCCCCGGGGCGGGGCCAATTTTGACCCTAGAGCAATAATTTGAACAAACTTGGTAGAGGTCCACTAGACTATGCTACACACCAAATATCAAAGCTCTAGGCATTGTAGTTTTTGACAAGAAGATTTTTTAAATTTCCTATATAAATCTATGTAAAATCAAGTTACCCCCGGGGCGGAGCCAATTTTGACCCTAGGGGAATAATTTGAACAATCTTTGTAGAGTTCCATTAGACAATGCTACATACCAAATATCTCAGCTCTAGGCCCTGTGGTTTCAGACAAGAAGATTTTTTAAGTTTTTTCAATTTGTTGCCATAGCAACCAGAATTTTTAATGAAATTTAATTTTTTGAACAACTTTGAAAGGGGACCACCCAAGGATCATTCCAGCCAAGTTTGGTTGCAATCGGCATAGCGGTGTAGGAGGAGATGTTGTTTTAAGTAAACATGGACGCCACGTATTCGTAACGACGCACGATGGACGCAGGGCGATCACAAAAGCTCACCCTGAGCACATTCGTGCTCTTGTGAGCTAAAAAATCAGAAGAAATCCAGGGAGTAACATTGTGTGAAATACACAAAGAAATGATGAGATAATTAAAACATCTATGTCATTTTGTTTGTTTTTATGTTGCATAAATATTACAAAATCCTGATAATGAATTCTGTAGCATAACATGATTTATTTTCTCAATCGGCCAACACGTACCTAAACTTCTCAATATCTCATCAAGATCGGCAAACATTCGTCAATGATTTTTTAACTTGTATAGATGTCGATTTGGCTCAACGTAATCCAGGAAAAGTATGGAACCGTATTCATTTTTAGATGAATATTACGAAAAAAAATTTCTCTTAAGTGCTTTACATGTCATTTGCTATAATATAGATGCACCCAATTTTGGATGTACAAACATGCATCTTATACTGTACAAGAGTGATTACTGTAATAATTTAAGATGTGCATACTAATGCACATATTCTGACACAATGCAAAGTTTACACAATGGAGCCAAATAAATAATTTTTTCATAAAGTCAAACTAATCATAGAGACAAAGAGATCAAATGACTTTTTACTAACTTTGGGAGGAGACATTTTGGCAGCACCTCCAACAGGCAGAGACAATTTCCATGTATCCTTCTGCTTATGGCTGGATAACCCTTTCACAAAAACATCTCTCATCTTATTGTAATTTGGCTTTTCATCATATTTGAGAGTTTTTACCATAGTCAGGTATGATGAAATTTCACCTGTAAAATTGGAATTGTTGGAAACATATCATTTTGTGTACACTCAAAATTATAAAATTTAAGCAGTTAGAATTGTACAAATTATGCAATAGTACCAGTAATGTACAGAATGCCTTTCATACATAATACAATTCATATAATTAAATGGTCATTATCTAAAAGTCACCAATAATACAATTTTAAATACTAATCTCTTTTAGAACCAATTAATAAAAAAATGCAATATCAAATCATTATCAATCACATTATCAAACAGTTATAAATCTCTCATCATTACGTTCATTACTTGTTATTCATTAAGTCACAAAAATGATTTAAACCTAAAAAAATACAGTACAACTTCTATAGAGCAACAACCTGTGGGAGCCGCAAACATTGACCATTGTTAAGAGGTAGTTGCTCTATAGAGGTTAAATTTATAGTAAATATCAGCTGAGGGAAATTATGAAGGTGTTGTTATAGAGAAGTTGTTGCTCTACAGAGGGATGCTCTGGGGAGGTTGTACTGTACATAGAAAAACATTGTGATAAATGGTATACACACCAGGCACGCCTCCTTTTGGAAAACATGTTTTTAGTAATGCTGGTATGTCGTTCATGTATCTACAAGTAAAAAAGCAATAATATACAAGATTCTTTTAACAATCAGCTGTTAAAACAAATTAACTCATTTAAGTCTTGTTAGAATTTGTCAAATCAATTCAAAAGTTGCCAAAAAATAGATTTTGAATGTTGACACATATTAAATATGGAATTCTTTATTTATATGCATCCAAACAAAAATTAATTAGAAAGAGAAATTCCAATACAAGTCACTAATACTTAGATAAACAATAATTAATGTAACTTACAATCTTCTGAATGAAAAATATCTAATTTCAGTCATTTTTGTTTTGTTTGTTTATATTGTGTTTTACGCCCCTTTTCAACAGTCAGAGTCATATGAGGCATTACTAGACTCCCATTCTCCATAAGCAACTGCCTACTTTCTCACACACTAGACTCCCATCCTCCGTAAGCAACTGCCTACTTTCTCACATACTAGACTCCCATCCTCCGTAAGCAACTGCCTACTTTCTCACATACTAGACTCCCATCCTCCGTAAGCAACTGCCTACTTTCTCACACACTAGACTCCCATCCTCCGTAAGCAACTGCCTACTTTCTCACATACTAGACTCCCATCCTCCGTAAGCAACTGCCTACTTTCTCACACACTAGACTCCCATCCTCCGTAAGCAACTGCCTACTTTCTCACACACTAGACTCCCATCCTCCGTAAGCAACTGCCTACTTTCTCACATACTAGACTCCCATCCTCCGTAAGCAACTGCCTACTTTCTCACACACTAGACTCCCATCCTCCGTAAGCAACTGCCTACTTTCTCACACACTAGACTCCCATCCTCCGTAAGCACCTGCCTACTTTCTCACACACTAGACTCCCATCCTCCGTAAGCAACTGCCTACTTTCTCACACACTAGACTCCCATCCTCCGTAAGCACCTGCCTACTTTCTCACACACTAGACTCCCATCCTCCATAAGCACCTGCCTACTTTCTCACACACTAGACTCCCATCCTCCGTAAGCAACTGCCTACTTTCTCACACACTAGACTCCCATCCTCCGTAAGCAACTGCCTACTTTCTCACACACTAGACTCCCATCCTCCGTAAGCACCTGCCTACTTTCTCACACACTAGACTCCCATCCTCCATAAGCACCTGCCTACTTTCTCACACACTAGACTCCCATCCTCCATAAGCACCTGCCTACTTTCTCACACACTAGACTCCCATCCTCCGTAAGCAACTGCCTACTTTCTCACATACTAGACTCCCATCCTCCTTAAACACCTGCCTACTTTCTCACATACTAGACTCCCATCCTCCGTAAGCAACTGCCTACTTTCTCACACACTAGACTCCCATCCTCCGTAAGCAACTGCCTACTTTCTCACACACTAGACTCCCATCCTCCGTAAGCAACTGCCTACTTTCTCACACACTAGACTCCCATCCTCCATAAGCAACTGCCTACTTTCTCACATACTAGACTCCCATCCTCCATAACAACTGCCTACTTTCCCACACACCAGACTCCCATCCTCCATAAGCAACTGCCTACTTTCTCACACACTAGACTCCCATCCTCCGTAAGCAACTGCCTACTTTCTCACACACTAGACTCCCATCCTCCGTAATCAACTGCCTTCTTTCTTACACACTAGACTCCCATCCTCCATGAGCAACTGCCTACTTTCTCACATACTAGACTCCCATCCTCCATAAGCAACTGCCTACTTTCTCACACACTAGACTCCCATCCTCCATAAGCAACTGCCTACTTTCTCACATACTAGACTCCCATCCTCCATAAGCAACTGCCTACTTTCTCACACACTAGACTCCCATCCTCCGTAAGCAACTGCCTACTTTCTCACATACTAGACTCCCATCCTCCATAAGCAACTGCCTACTTTCTCACACACTAGACTCCCATCCTCCTTAAACACCTGCCTACTTTCTCACATACTAGACTCCCATCCTCCGTAAGCAACTGCCTACTTTCTCACACACTAGACTCCCATCCTCCGTAAGCAACTGCCTACTTTCTCACATACTAGACTCCCATCCTCCATAAGCAACTGCCTACTTTCTCACATACTAGACTCCCATCCTCCATAAGCAACTGCCTACTTTCTCACACACTAGACTCCCATCCTCCATAAGCAACTGCCTACTTTCTCACACACTAGACTCCCATCCTCCATAACAACTGCCTACTTTCCCACACACCAGACTCCCATCCTCCATAAGCAACTGCCTACTTTCTCACACACTAGACTCCCATCCTCCTTAAGCAACTGCCTACTTTCTCACACACTAGACTCCCATCCTCCGTAATCAACTGCCTACTTTCTTACACACTAGACTCCCATCCTCCATGAGCAACTGCTTACTTTCTCACATACTAGACTCCCATCCTCCATAAGCAACTGCCTACTTTCTCACACACTAGACTCCCATCCTCCATAAGCAACTGCCTACTTTCTCACATACTAGACTCCCATCCTCCATAAGCAACTGCCTACTTTCTCACACACTAGACTCCCATCCTCCGTAAGCAACTGCCTACTTTCTCACATACTAGACTCCCATCCTCCTTAAGCAACTGCCTACTTTCTCACATACTAGACTCCCATCCTCCATAACAACTGCCTACTTTCTCACATACTAGACTCCCATCCTCCGTAAGCAACTGCCTACTTTCTCACACGCTAGACTCCCATCCTCCATAAGCAACAGCCTACTTTCTCACACACTAGACTCCCATCCTCTGTAAGCAACTGCCTAGTTTCTCACATAGTAGACTCCCATCCTCCGTAAGCAACTGCCTACTTTCTCACATACTGGACTCCTATCCTCCGTAAGCAACTGCCTTCTTTCTCACATAGTAGACTCCCATCCTCCAAAAGCACCTGCCTACTTTCTCACATAGTAGACTCCCATCCTCCGTAAGCACCTGGCTACTTTCTCACATACTAGACTCCCATCCACTGTAAGCAACTGCCTACTTTCTCACATACAAGACTCCCATCCACTGTAAGCAACTGCCTACTTTCTCACATACAAGACTCCCATCCACTGTAAGCAACTGCCTACTTTCTCACATACAAGACTCCCATCCACTGTAAGCAACTGCCTACTTTCTCACATACAAGACTCCCATCCACTGTAAGCAACTGCCTACTTTCTCACATACAAGACTCCCATCCACTGTAAGCAACTGCCTACTTTCTCACATACAAGACTCCCATCCACTGTAAGCAACTGCCTACTTTCTCACATACAGGACTCCCATCCACTGTAAGCACCTGCCTACTTTCTCACATACAAGACTCCCATCCACTGTAAGCACCTGCCTACTTTCTCACATACAAGACTCCCATCCACTGTAAGCAACTGCCTACTTTCTCACATACAAGACTCCCATCCACTGTAAGCAACTGCCTACTTTCTCACATACAAGACTCCCATCCACTGTAAGCAACTGCCTACTTTCTCACATACAAGACTCCCATCCACTGTAAGCAACTGCCTACTTTCTCACATACAAGACTCCCATCCACTGTAAGCAACTGCCTACTTTCTCACATACAAGACTCCCATCCACTGTAAGCAACTGCCTACTTTCTAACATAAAGGGATAAGGTTGGTAGCGGGGCTCGAACCTATGACCCTCTATCAGTGATTGGTTACAGTGAGTTGAAGTCAGCAACCTTGACCATGGACCAAAACTGATATAAGGGTTAAAAGTTTTAAAGTATAAATAACATCTTGAGAAACATTTTATATATTCGTCTTTAAACTTGAAGTATGATTCAAATGTATTACTTGATTTTTGAGTCTCTAACATAGTTCTTGTCTGTAAGTTTATCTTCCCATGGCAGTTTACTGCATAACCATTGTAACAAACAGTATCCTAGAATCTCCATGTCTCCTCTACGTGATGGACCTGCAACACAATTATATTGTACAAATTACTGGTATATGAAGATATATTCAAGTAACAAACGACTTAAGTTTAGATAGACAGGAACTTGTGTGGAATAATTCTGGAATGAAGAAATAGCAATATTAATTGTTCATAGTTTCTCCTTCTACTGAGTAAATGAGCACCAATTTTTCTATGTTTAAGATGAATGAAAAATTTCAGGGGTGTGACTAGTAGGACGAAAAAAGAGAAATATCAAGTTCATTGAGCTGGGGACTGGAAGGCTACTAGGGTCAGTAGGTGGGCAGAACTTTTGTCATTTATGTTTTTTTAATATAAATTTTATACGAAATATAAAAATTTTGGCAAGAAAAAAAAATTAATCAAGACCAAAATGAAAAACTTTGTATTTTGCATTTAATTAATACGACACTGTAAGTTCTATAATTATATGAAACATATTCATCAGTATTGATAAGTCAAGCCTTCACAACTAGTCTCGGAGAAAACATGGATATATGCATGGAATCCTTGTCAGTCAAGATCCATAATGACATCATTAACAGCAGTTAATAACTTAATCCACTGAGAATCACTCACAAATCTTAAAGAAAATGAAAAACCTGTACCACTCGAAGTTCTCTGTATATCTGGTTATCATCCAGCCTAATCTCAAGACTAAAATCACTGTAGTGGAGCAATTTGCAAGTCAGTGGGAACTAAATACAGTCAAGCCTGTGTTAGCAGCCACCTCCAAATAAAGACAACCCTGTGAAAAAAGGCCAAACTTTTGAAATCCATCATTGATTATTTCGAACAAAATGACCTCCAAATAAAGGCTTGTCATGTGACCATTGTTCACATGTTTGACTTCACTGGTTTTATTCTGGACACAGATTTGTTATGATTGTTATCATATTCTTACCGACTCCTTTATGGGCATCTATAGATGTGAACTCTACAGTACCATCATGAGCTTTTCTGGGATCTTCCTTGTATTCTCTGTGATTATCATTAGGCGCGTACTTAGAGGCAAGACCAAAGTCTACCAAGTATACCTGATAAAGAAATACATGATTGCATATTATTATGTCGACAAGAAAATTTATTGTGTGTTTTTATTGTAAATAAAATAATACATATGTTTAATACATTTTCACTTAGTTAAAAAAAAGTTTTTGGAGATTTGCAAGAAATAGAGTAACAGTGACAAAACTATGTACAAAAGCAATAATGTGAAAGTTCTTCACTATGATGGCCAAAGTTTCTACAGTCTAACAAATATACAGAACCTATAAAAAGTCCTTTACAATTAAAATTTTATACATGTACAGCACCAGTAACTTTTATAGTAACATCTTATATCTTGTGTGTTTCAAGCCAGGAAAAAATGTTTCTTCTTACTTGACCAAAAAAGGCTTTCTTTTTTCATATCATTGAGGCATAATGTATCCCCAAATATATTCATAAAACGGCAAATGGATATAACTGCAGGCTGAAACTTAACAGTCGGCACCAATAAATAGTCTTAGTCAGTTAACTGGAAACACAAATATAGTTTTTCTAGCCTACTTATTACTTACCACATCATTAAGAATTTTTCCTTTTTTGAATCCTAACAAGCAATTAGATGCTTTTATGTCAGCGTGAACATATCCATGTTCATGTAGGTACTCCAGAGCGTCAATCTGTAAAGTATTAAAACACAAAATCATAAGTATTTCAGGAGACTTCCGTGGACAAGTGGTTATGGCCTCTGACAAGGAATCACTAGCATCTAACCATTACGAGTTTGAATCTTGACAAATTTCACACGCATGGAAGCTGTCCAGCCAGCCTATGGAAGGTTAATGGTTCTACACTTGTGTATTTCTGAGGCTTTCTTTCATGGTGAATGCAGGGAGGTCGCCAACTTGCACTAGCAATTACATGTAGTCAATTAAGTGTGACATTAAACCCCAGTGAAATTAATGTGAGTACATGTATGTCTTGAACATAGATAAAATAACTGAACTAAAGAATCTGTCAAGTTTGATGGAAGAGTTAAGTGACTGCTTTCCTTTGGTTCATGTAAAGTTCTGAAAAAGTTCAACCAATAGGAGATTTTTAGTTATCTATGTAAGGAACCAAACAAATAGATGTTATTTAGTAAGGTCATCACAATTTCTATACATCGGCAAAAGTTGAAAAACCGACAAGACATAAGCTCGCTGCTGCAACAATTAATAAAAATCCTTGTTTATTTCATGTTTATTAATTACATTTCTACGGACAGGTAGGCTATTTTGACTATTCATAAAAATATTTTCAATTTAACAGCATTCAATCACTGTTTAAACTATACATCCAGATAAACTTACATATACTATACATTTTTATATATAATTATATACATAAATAAAGTTTAAACTAAATCTTAATGATGTATTACCATTCTGAGAGCTACAGCAAAAACTGTTTGTTCGGAAAACAGCTTGCCGTTATCTTCAAATATTTTCTGTAAGTCTGTACTGAATCTTTCCATCACCATAAATCTAAAATTATCTCCCTTGTATTCATGTGAACCACTAGCTATATACCTCGGTACCCCTAGATATTTCAGCTTCTTTGACTTTATCCATTCATCAACTATAAAACAAAGATTTTTTCACTGAATTAATGGATTTCGAACAGTTAGAACTCTTTAACAAGAATATATATGTGGTACCGAAACCTGAGGTTATAAAAAAGCACTCTGAAGTATTTTTTTCTTAATCAAAATACGGGCACACAGACATGAGTAACACTATGTGACCCACCATTAGTTAAGGTAGGGACATTAAAATACTGATTCAAGTACCATAAAAAACATACAAAGCAAAACATGCTTCATTACTTCATTCATTGTAATATTGTTGTATTAGGTTATTTAGAATGCAGTCATCAACATAAATATTTCAAATATACTTACTGAGATCTGGTTTTGCAACTCTTTGATAGAAATGAAGTTCACAAAACAATGGACCATTACTTATTGGCTCCTGAACAGAAAAGATGTACATATAAAAGAAACCAAACTGAATCCCATCTGTAGATAAGCAATAATACTGAAAGTGTAGGTGGTAATTTAACAATTTAGTTATTAATATAAAGTATGTTTATCAAATGCATGTCAACTATATTTTTGTATGCTTTGTTGACATGCCTCGGATTATAATCAGCATTATGAATGAATGTGAATTCATGACAGGTTAAGTTGCAATGTCACAAATGTCAGAAAATAACTTCAGCCCGCGTTTCAAGCCCAGCATGATAAATAATTATAGCAATATTTCTTTCAAAATTTGAAACCTTATTCAATTGATTGTTCCCCGCCCCCCATGTAGATTTATTTAGGTTTAATGCCGTCTTTCAACAATTTTTATACGCCCGCTTGGAAAACGTGTCATATTATGGGAACATCCATGGTGGGCAGGCGGGCGGCGTCCACATTCTCCGCTCTCTAATTCAACCAGTTTTATTTGGATTCTCACCAAACTAAATGGAAATATCTACGGCCATGAGATCTCAGTCAAGTTCGATAACCAGCCCAATGGACCCAGGCACTTCTGAATTATGCTCCTTTACTCAATGAATTTTGACAGGCGTAATTTGTGACCTGGCACTCTTGTACAGTTATAATATATAGCGGCTGATTCACCAAACAAGTTTTCCTGGACAGTTTATACAACATACCCTTCCACAAGAAACCAGCAACATCTCCACATGTGGAGGAAAATCAACATTGTAGTCAAATTTTCATGGAAGGGTATGACATGGTGTAACCAGGAAATGAACCAGAATTCTTTAGCTTTATAAACATGAAGCTGTAAAAGGAAAAACTTACAATTTTTACAACATATTCATCTTCTTTTCCAGCATCTTTACTTGTAGCTGAAATTCATTCAAAACAGAATATTTTTGGGGACTGATTTGGGGATGAAATTTGGCCCCAATTACATCTGAAACATGTATATCACTAGTATACCCTTAAATTCATGAAAGTTTCCCTTCAGTCGAATTTTATTTTTCTAGACAACAATTTTGGAACAAAATCATATAATTAACCTGCAGGGCAGCTCCTTGTCGGTAACTATCAAGGTTATGATATATTAATAATAAAATGTTGGAAGAATATGTATATATTGTCATGTTATTGTTCCACTATTCCCCTCAAGATTCAATATTTCACTAACTAATGGCCCCATCACCTTTCCTCTGAAGGTGAAAAAAACAACACATACGTACATGTTAGTTCTCTATTAAGAAATTCAAACAGGTAGGGAAGTGAAATGTCAGTACATATACACATGACAGTGATTTAAGAAGTAAATTTGAACAATATATCTTTATGATATATATTATTAACAACATCAAATAGTAAACTTTAAGCAACTTTATCATTATGTATTACATTTATTTAGGGCTAACAGTTCAATTAGAACACATGTATCAGTTATGGTAAAGTTGTGAAGTTCTAAACAAACCATAAAAAAGATTGAACAATTCTAGTGATAAGTACATAAAATTCTACTTGTATATAATAAATTATCAATAGTTCATAAACTCTTCGTTAAGTACAATTATTAATTATAACATAATAAACTCTAGCATGAAGTACCTAGATAGATCAGTCCAAATCCGCCTTGACCAATAACATCACCAAGTTGCCAGTGTTTCTTACACAAATCACGTAGTGTTTCACCATTTGGAAATTTTACGGCTAATTGATGAGCCTTAGGTCCTCGAGGTTTCCTTCCTGAAAACAATTAAAAGCAAATTAGTTTTAATCTAGGACAACACACTGTATTAATTTTGATTTCATGACCTTCAATAGAGAACAGCAAACCTAAACTACACATTTTTCAATAATTTCTGTTGATAAGACAAATTTATGAAATAGTCGTTAAAATCAAAGTGACAAAAATGGCAGATTAAATTATCATTTAATTTACTTAATTTCATCAAGGACTTATATACATACATGGATTCGCAACTTCCGTATTAACCGTTTAAAGTAATCAAATCCCGCGATAATAAGACGTGAATCAACGGGAATACAAGCTATTGTTTACAAAAGCGAAAATACGAAAATATCCGTGATAATCCGAATGATAATAACAGCGAAAATATCCGTGGTATTCCGAATGTTTAATCTCGGAGACGAAAGGATTATAATAGATGTCCGCCATCTTGGAATTTAAAATGTTCGACTGATGCCTTTTTCAATGCTTATACTTAGACTTTGTGGATTATATATGTATCTCAATATCTTTAAGGAATTTGTTGCATCCTTTACCAATTTCCCGTGCCCAATTGCCAGAGTTTTTTAGTATAATCAAATTCGTAAACACCCAAGTACAGCTGTCGGACATTGCCGAGTATATAGCAATGCATTGTGGGATCGCCGAACGATATCGTTTGAGCTATTTTTAGCAGTTGCGAATCCATGTATGTATATAAGTCCTTGATTTCATAGAATTAAGGTCACCCAAATTTCAGATAGCCTGACGGGATACCCAGCTTGGAAACCTATAAGTAGTCCTTGGAGAAAATATGTAGCCTCTGGCTAACAGATTATTGTTAGTGTCAAGCCCTGTATATAATATAAATTATTTCTTTACCTTTCCACAAGCACTTTTTTATCACTTTTCATATAATGAATGCATGATCAACAGTTGAATGCCAGAATTTGAATATTTTCAGGATGAAAGCTCTGCACTACATAGGTTAAATCAGGCCCTTTTTATGCCATTTAAATGCTTTTTGGGTCTATATTCTTCGGAACTTTGGCATTAGAAACTTAAATTAGCGTCAATGAGGCCAGTTGAGTAATCATATTATTCCTATTAAAACACAACAATTTTTGTCTTCTCCTGTAACTTACCTGCAGCTCCTGAACCGGCAGCCTTACCTCGTGGCATTGTGTTGAACAGTTAAATATGTTACTTCAGGGATTATTTAAAAGATCTGAAATGTAAACAGAATAAATTTACATGGTAGTTAATGTATTTAAGGTCCCTTGTTTAATGAATAAATATTGAGATTTTCACTCCAAAAATTATAAACAATGATTTGGAACTTCCTAATATACTGTGTGAGAGAATAATAAGAAATATAAAGTACTCAGTCTGTAGTTTACTTGATACAGATAGCATGAGGTCGAATAGAATAAGTACGAATACAACGACATTAAGAAAAAAGCTGGGGTGATGATGAAAATGGATACATATCGGATATAAATCATTTAACACTTTCAAGAACCAACAAAATACTGACTCAAGTAATCATAGACAGAAATATTTGTTTACAATTTCAACTCTTTTTAGTTTTGTTTTCGTTTTCGTAATCTACTTCCGGTGTTTTATATATTCCGCCAACCAAGCATTTAACTTCGAAAGTACGAAGTATTTGATTGGATCATTACAGTTCGATGGTGACAATTTGACCAATGGCTATGGGTTTAACAACTAAATATTCTATTCCCATGTGCGCATGCGCGAATATTAATATGGAGGCTGACGAGTGGCAATCACGATCATCTTCGGATAAATTTGCGTTTTATTACTTTTACAAATGCTTTAGATATTAATCTGACACTTTTCATATTTTATTGTGATTAAACAATGGACCCATCCATTAATCCGGATGCGTCAGATACGAACATGTCTGTAAACAATGAATCAGGTGATTCAGCTACTGAAAAAGAAACCTCCCCATCGTTTGCTAATCCTGAACAGGAAGTAAACAAACCACTTGTTGACTCTGCATCCGATGATGTAAGGCTTGATGAAGGAGATACTTCAGCCAATCAGACGACTACATCAGCGGAGAGAAAGCTGATTGCAAATGGTAGTACTGAACCAGACTCGCTTAAACAGCCTAAGAAAGCAAAAAAGAATGTCAATTTTCCTGTTGATTCAACTATCATAAAAAATTACCTTGAACCCCCAGATCCGTGGAAAAATGGTACTTACTTTTTATTATAGTGTTTAATTTGTCATATCCATGTTTAACATGCAGGAATATTATGCTATCATCTTGTATACACTAAGTCGAAGTTTTTTGAAGATGATGTACGGTACACTACACTGTCACTTACTGTACATGCATTGTCGGGTTTTCCAATTTCCACCTGTCACGGTGGCGATGCGTCTGGGTGACAACGCAAAATTTGTCACCATGAATCCACACAGATCTTTAAATTACGGTGGACCGCCACAGTGACCATTGCCACCGTGATCCACAGTAACAACACAAATTACGGTGGCAACACGATAAAAAAAAAAAAAGAATAAAATCAATAAGATCGCGGAACAATTACCGTATAAGTCAACCAAAATTAATATGGGTCCTGAAATGATCGTAAAATCCAACTCAACTAATGGCTGTGTAACAAAAAAATATTTTCAGACACATGCACAGCTCTTAACCCTTAACTTGCTATGAAACTATGTATGGTACTTTCTACCAGTGCTGAATACTTTTGCAGGAATTCTGTAGTTTCAGTATGTTGGTGTTTACCTTCATAGATCACTTCTGTTTCAAGATACAGTAATAAAACTTATATGTAAATGTATCAGAATTTAATGCTCTTTACAAATATGTAGTTTATTTTGAATTATGTTATATGTAAAATGTCATATATGTATCAATTAAAGATACAGGTATTTTTTTTTCAACTGGTGCTGCAATCATTTTCACAATGTTGCAATTACTCCAAGTCAATACTTTTTGTTCTTTATGACTTTTATATATGTTGCCCAATGCTTGAACCAACCTTTAATGACTTTGTTAGAACTAAATGTTGACTGATTTCAACAACAAAATACAGGTAAACACAGGTGAAATTCTATGTTCTTTATTGTCAGTATAAATATCAAAACAATAAAAAAAAACATATTTAAAATAGCAATGTATAACTAAATAAACATAATAGACATATTATCAAGTGTCAATAATCAGTCTTTGATAACACTAAGTTTGTCAGCTTGACCTGTGAATCTTCCGGGAACGTTTATTTTCAACCATGGATCACGTAATTTACGAGTGCTTGACCTGTGTCGGCATGTCTCAATTTTTCTTGAATCACAGATCTCTTTGCGTCTGTTTCATGTCAACTTCACCTTGTATGTTTCTTCTAATAATTGATTTCAACTCATTTGAAGTTGAATCCAGACATAGAATTGTCGAAATACTGTTAAGAATTTTCATTGTATATATCAGATCGTAGTATGCCGCCATCTTGGATTTTATTGTGTAGGTGCAAGTTCATAGGTCAATTGTGAGCAAATAATTATAAATATGCTTCTACCAGGGCTAAAAATAGCGAGCATATTCATAACTAAACAAATCATAATGATTTTCGGAATGCTGACGTAGGTGGAACAGTCTTTTGAATAGGTCATAAATGAGGCCATGTGTTTCGTCAATTGACGCGATCAGCACTGATAATGATCGGCCGGAAATCGTACATTGACGCGAACCAACAGCTAAGGGTTAAACAACAATTAGTAGTGAATTACAGGCTGCACATATTTTTGCACAAATGGGATGAACTGGTGCAATAGTCTTGCCAGAGTTGAATTATTATTGATTTTCTATTTCTAGCGCTGTTGAAATTAACAAGGTTTAAAGTTGATGTAACTGACGTCATGAATGATGTTAGATCTGTCAATCAGAATTCAGATGACGTATATCTTGCTCTCTGGTTAACATTTTACTCCAGGAATTTCCTATTTAAATCCATGGGTAATAGGTCAAGAAGGTCAGACTTTATTGCAATTTGACCCCAATATGATCTACACACATTTGTTTTGATGAAGTTGTGTTGAAACTGATGCTTTAAAGCATGTGCTTTAGCATGTGATTGATGAATGCTAGCATTTTCATTGGTTTTGTTTTCCAAACTGACCTTGACTAGCAAATTAACCTCCATTAAATTCTAGCTGTAATCCCCGCGCAATCGATAAGTAGTGCTATTGACTGTTCGAGAGGCTTTGTACCCTTCTTATTTAGGTGTAATTAGTGTTGAAACTGAAGCAGTTTCCTGTTTGGTCTAATTTAGTGACAAAACCAGGGTGTTCATTTGACTCGAGCTCCCGGGTTTTGACGCACGAAAATCTCAAAAGTATTGTTTTTGACTCGGGGGAATTTCCACCAAAGCGTCAAAAGATAATCATCAATGCGTAAATTACCCGTCAGAGATCAGTATGTAAGCGCGTGTCGCATCGCTGATTAGTCAGGACCAAATGCCATGACCTCCATGACGTATTGTAATAAACTCTACACGCGCTAATAAGGTTAGAGTAGGTAGTACACATTCGGCATATATGTGACAGTTAGTTTATAACACGTGTTTAATGACACTATAGAAGCTGATTGTTTATGAGTGGGATCTATTGCATAGATAATACGGCATGTTTGTAACACTTACTTTAGGACAATCAACGTTGATTGTTCGCGAGAAGGATAATTTAATCAACAGAAACATCGGATTCGGAGTCCTTTGATGTTATCCAAAGAAGGTTGTGTCAATCGGCGAGTGATAATCATTTTGCCTTTGTTTTACCGATATCAATACGTTTTCCGATGAATGCATGACCTGTTAATTAATTTTATTTCAATTGTCCAGTGTAGCGTGTAAATGACGGATAAATAAAAATGTGTTTAGTTTTGAATTAACCAGATGACCTATATAACCATTTCCCGAAAATCATACTTTCACTTTACTTATAAATCTATATAAGGATAAAGACGAAACATTGCCAAATAAAACTAATTATAATAATTACGAATAAACGCCCGTTGTACGGTCCGATTTTGATACGGTGACGTATCTTACGAAAAAACGTCTATATAAGGATAAAGACGAAACATCGCCAAATAAAACTAATTATAATAATTACGAATAAACGCCCGTTGTACGGTCCGATTTTGATACGGTGACGTATCTTACGAAAAAACGTTAGAATAAACATTAGATGTGTTACTTTTGAATATCATTGACTTATTTGTGCTTGTTAATGTTAAACTATGCGCATATGGGCCTGTGTGTATCTTTGTAGAACTTAGAAAATGAAAATAAACAATGTGACAATATATCAAAATAATGTCAAGAAGTATATTCCCACTGAAATTATGAAATGAACTCAATACAGGCACTGCATGATGGACACTATTAAAACTAATTTTAAAATAAATACATAAGTAGAATACAAGCAAAGGAATGACATTGCTGCAAACTGTACTTAAAGAACAAATTTCAGGAATTTCTTTTATTCATCTCCCCCCCCCCCCCCCCCCCAAAGAAGTTAGTTTGCACCGACTCTTGGAAACACTTGCATGACTCTTGAACATTTCATTTTGACTCTTGAAAATTTTGTCCAAAGGGTCAATGACTCTTGACTTTCAAAGTCTAGTGAACACCCTGAAAACTTAGCAAAGTAACTGTACGTCATTTTATGAAAATCACTTCATAAATGTGTTAAGTTTGTTAGAAAACACTGCCAACCCATTTTCGATATTTATGATTCAAATTTTGATTTACAAGTAGCAGCTTAGTAATGCATATAAATCAGGCATTTAAGTGTGTATACTTCAGGTAAATAATTCGCTTTCTCAAAAATATATACTACAGTCCACGGTAGAAATATTTTTTTTTTAAAATATACCTCAGTCAAATAATCACCATGAATCCACAGCTTTTGTCCACTTTGACCACAGTGTTCTCACAATTAGTGTGGCAATTTCTGTCCAGGATGGGCACACCATAGTGACATGCCACCTCAATTTTATTTTTGACACGGTGGCTGGGTGGAAACTGGAAAACCCATGATGCGTGTACTGTATGCATTGCATTGCAATTCAACGTCCAAGTCAAGTACTTGTTCCTTAAAAGCTATCAAGTAAATGACACAAACTGAGTTGCATTCTTTTCCCTTATTAAATGCTAAAAAATCCAAGTTCAGTGCGATGAATTATACTCAAATCTATCAACATAACCTAAAATACACTTTCAACAGGCAAAAGGTATCAAATATTTTGCTGATGTTTCAGACTATTTTTCAAAATTTTCCTCTTATTGCTTTGGATTAAATCTGAAGCATTTCTGAAATCATGTGAATATTTAATGATCTGCTTCAATAGATGAAGAAGCCGTTGACCTTGAAATAAAACAATTGCATACCTAAAATGGTCAACTGTCTCAACAAGACGAAATAAAGAAAATGAAAAAGATCAATTTACTTATTTAGTTATGGTACCAAGAATTAGTATAATACACTGAGATTATGGATTTTTGTTCAGGTCCTATGGTGTTGCTAGTTGACAGTGGGTACCTGTTGACAAGTTCCTATGGTTATTGGATAATACTATAAATAAGTTTTTGCTATGTTTGAATAATGAATTAATATGGTAACAATTTTTTTTCTACTTAGTATTCTCATTCATCTATTATGTTTATCAAATTTATTCTAAATTAGTTACTTTAGTACTTATTTTGAACTTCAATGTAGTTCCAGACTGGCGAACTGAGGATTTGATAAAGGCATACAAAAAAAGTTGTGAGAGACATGCAGCAAAACCAATGAATAAAGTTTTGCAGCAGCTGCAGGTAAAAACATTTATACATTATACTCAGGTTGATCATTGAGTCTTGACAAAGAGCTATGTATACAATAATACAATGTATATGTCCCATTCATATTTTTGCCCAAATATGATTTGATCTTCAAAATTTATTTGACCTGAAATTCTGATGTGTGCAATATAGTATACGGCAATATACCAGTTATTGCAATATTTTTAGAGGGGATATTATAATTATATTGAGATAGGATTTCTGAATATTAATATTTTACAATATGTTATATTTCAGACTCAGTTAATGATTATTTGGAGATTTATCATTTTGATATTTTTTCTTATAATACAAAGTCATGGTATATATTATTAAGGGAAGTTACTTAACCTGATTTAGATACAAGATCTATTTTAAGCAAGCTAATAAAACCTTGGAATGAATCAATGATGGCTCTCAATATATGCAAGAATGATCAGTCATACTCCTCATTTTTTCAGTGCATAGAAAATGTAGGGGAAAGATATGAAATACTGAGTTTGAAAGGTAGGTTTCATTTTTACTAGTTTCAAATATATCATGAAAGACATTCAATATTGTCTTTGCTTCTTAAGATATAAGTTTACAATATTTTATATTTCCTCATACAAATTTGACCTGTGAAAGTTTCAAACGTGCAGACTTATGGACAGCTTTCCATATGTTAAAACACCAAAATAGAAGTACTTGATTAGGCATACCGTTAACTGTTTTATCATGCGTTTATGAATAAAATGTTATATGATTAACATTTTTTGCTTTGTAGGTGAACGCCTTGACCTAAAACAATGTGAAAGCCTGGAGGATATATTCAGATTTGTTCGATTTAGATGCATTGATCTTGAGGCAACACATCTAGATGATGAGGTATAATGTTAAATCATTCCGTCTTGTGACAACAGAATTTTTTTTTACTAAGAAAGTGATACTGATTAGTCAGCATCTTTCCCTTGCAAAATAAGGTATATTTTCCCCCCAAAAATGCATTTCCTCAATTTGCCCCCCCCCCCCCCCCCCCCCCACTTTCTAGCACTGAGCATCTTCCCCTTTACCTAAAAAACATGAACAATTGAATTTACATCTTTCTACGTGTTACAGTGACTTGTCTTCAATTTTTTATCTAATATTTATATGTCAGCTTGAGTGTGGCAGAAAAGTCAATATTGCATTTAATACTTACTAGAGATAAATGTAAATACGTTTGTGTAAGCCTGTGTGAGTCTTTGAAATATGGTCAATACAAAGAATTGATTGAATTAATATGCCAAACTTCTCTTTAAACTTGACTTAACTTCCTTTCACTTAGCTGGTAGCAATCCAAATTTATTGTATGAACCCTAAATAATTGAAATTGATAGTACAAACCCTAAATAAGTGATGGTACATAATTATTTCATGTACATGTAACAATATATGAAAACTTGACTTAATGATACAGTCCAATCTTGTGTGCTCTCTGGGTATCTTATTGATTTACTTATGATATCATTTGATGTTCTTATGTCAGATGGCAGTTGCTATATTTGAGATGGTAGAGTATTATGAATCAGCTTGCAAGTTAAATATCTCCTTCAACAAAGGTATTGGACCTCGAGGCTGGATGTCATGCTCCAGGCTTGTTAGAAAGGTAGGCCCCATTTTATCTTGTATCTTTTAGTTCAGCTATTTTGATATCATAGAATATGTTGTCCTTTACTATTTACATTATTATCATTTGATCCACTCAGTCAGTTAAAAGAATTGTAGAGAAAATGTACAGTTATGCAGGTATAAAAGTTCATTTGGGTTTTCTGAACATTTGATTATGAGCCCAGTGATTTTTGCAATTGGGCATTTCAATCAATAATCTGATAACAAATATAAAAAGTTTTAGGAATTGCTGCATGATTGCCTCCATGCATAGAATTTGCATTAACATTCTTTAAAGCATTCTCTTTGAATTAGATAAAAGTTGAATGTTTGTTTTGTTTGTTCTGTATTGTGTTGTTTTGTATCTACATGTATATAGACACCATGTTTGACGTTTGTGGATGCAAGGAATTGTGATCTGAATGAACGTGTGATACCAATTATGGGTCGGGCATTACGGATGGGATGCTTTCTTCAACGTTTACACCTGCAAAGTACTGGCTTGTCTGGTCGTGCTTTGGTTATATTAGGTAATGTACTTAGTATTATATTCAGAATGAGAGAAATCTTTTTTCCTGCAGAGAAAAATTATCAATAGTTATTCACATGTTTGTATTATTGTATTAATTTATATCATATTGATGGGTTTGTTTGTTTGTTTTAATCATTGAGGTATGTTTACTAAGACAATTTCTCAGCTAGATAAAGGATAGAATCTGTGTAGAATCTTCCTCATGTCGACTCTTGCAGACTTTACTAAGACTAAAGTTATAAATTTGTATTGTATTCTAAATTGCTGTCAGTTTGATATAATTATAAAACCAATAATGATTATAAATATTTATTTAATTAACAAATTCAAAAACTGAAACAATACAATACTAGCCTCATAGATAAAAGAGCATAATTATATATATATAATCTGAACAAAATACATGCAGGTTTGTCACACTAATAAATACAACATATCCTAATTTGGTAAAATTTTCATTGAAATGTTTTGTTATTTTTTCAGTTGCTGCTCTAAAAATGAATGAAATGTTGAAGGAGTTATTTCTTGGCGACAACAAGTTCATGCCTACTGATGGTGTTCAAATTGGAAATTTACTCAAGTACAATCATTCACTAGAACTGTTGGATCTCAGAAATAATCATCTACAAGTAAACTAATTTTCTTAAAAACATGTTCTCATTTTGATTTCAATCCTTTTTTGTGCCCCCTAAATCAGATGATGCGGGGCATGTCGTGATTGCTTTGTCTGTCCATCCATATGATGTTAAGTCAAGCTGCCACTTGAGGCATATACGTTCATTGAATGCAGTGTCTTATTTCTACTTATTCTATATGACTGTCTTGTACAATGAGATCATAATGTATTTGTTGTAAAAACAAGATCAATTATTAAAAAAAAGAACACACAATCACTTGTATATATAATTGTTTTCATTATACACAACGGTGTCCGCTCTCTAATTCAAATAGTTTTATTTGGATCCTCACCAAACTTCATGAAAATGTGTATTGCCATGAGATCTTGGTTAAGTTTGATAACCAGCCCAATAGACCCAGGCACTTCTGAGTTATGCCCCTTGACGGTTTGAAAAATTAATTTTGATGGGCATGTTTTGTGACCTTGCACTGTTGTTCAAATTCAGATTTCTAGGAGTTCTAATAAGCTTGGTCATTAAAATCATTAAAATTTTCTATTCAAATCATCATTTTAGTGCCTCAGTTGTTGGTGAATATTTCAGTCTATCAGTGTAATCATGTTTGTGGCTCCTAGAAATCACATACAACTTGCATGAATTTTGAGATAGAATGTCGGTATGAGCCATGTACAACATCCTTGAAATGTTTCATGCTGTTTACAGGATGTTGGTGTTACACATATATGTGATGGTTTAGCCGAGCAGTGTCTAGACACGGGATTGTTGACGCTTGTATTATGGAACAATCAAATTACATTCCAGGGGATGTCTGCAATCAACAAAGCTGTGGTATGTTCTGTTCATCTATTCTAAAGTAGAATAGAAATGTTCAGATTAATATTTCTGTATGGGTTTGTCAGATACTTTTCATGTAAAGTGAATGTATACAGGTACATCAAAAGTGAAATTTATTGATAAATTATAGGTTGCTCAATTATCTACACTACTATTTCCTGTCAGGCTGAATGTGTTTTTTTGTGAATATCTTTGTATAATGATGAAATTATCTTTTTAGACATCAGCTGAACATTTGGAGACATTAAATTTAGGACATAACCCAATAACCAATGAAGGAATTCATATCTTAAAAGATGGCCTGCTTAAAACCAAATCTCTGCTAAAACTAGGATTATCTGGGACCAAAGTTTCATGTGAAGGTATGCTTGTTTGAATTTTAAAACCTGTCATTTTCTGTCACTTTGTACTTCAAAATAATTATTTACTTCGTTATTTGTTTAAACTTTTGAGACAAATGCTTGTTGTGAATGTTTTACTCTTGTCATAGTATCTATATTTCTCTTCTAGACATAACCTTTTATTACATTTAACCTAATGCTCAGTTATTATTTACTAACTTCCATTAGCTTGCTCTTATTTACTCTGTCATATATCATAAGGATAATGAATGGCTGCGGTCCAGTGGTTAATGGGCTTTAATAAATTATTCTTTAATTCTTTATTGTGTTGCTTGGTCACCGGACCATACACATAATATACAACATAATTATGATACAATATTAATGTCACAGTGTGTAGTCATGTTACATGCTTCTCAATAAACAGTCAACAGAATAAAATTGTGACAACTTAATTATGATACATTAATGTGCTGGACTTGTAACCCAGCCATCTGGTTTAGATCGAATCCTGGTCGTCCTGGTGGCTGGGTATCATAATTCCATGAAAATCAGGGCGCTCCATAGACTTCAAAAGTTGGGGGTCAAAATGACCCTTAGCTGATAGAAATGTAAAGAGTCAACATAATTCTCTACTAAAGTAATAGTAAATTTGACCATTTGGTTCCTATTCTCAAGAGTCAAAAACCTTATTTTTCAAATTTCAAGAGTCAAAATGCCATTTCAAGAGTCAAAGGAGAGCCCTGAAAATCTGACAAAAATGTTGATTTCCCTACCTTTGTTGAGAAATTACCATCTCCTTGAGGAAGGGTAAGTTAGAACTGGTTAGAATGCAGTCAGGAAAACTGGTTTGGTGAAATTGCCATCATATATAACTAAATATATCTAAAAATCTATCTATAACACTATAATTTTTATGTACCGAAACAAATTTTTCATCTATTCCTCAATTGTTCTCAATTTAGGGGCTGTTGCTTTAGCTGAAGTAATAGCAGACAATACCAGATTAGTAAGGCTTGATCTTCAAGAAAATGATATCAAAACAGCTGGTCTTATGGCCTTGTCATTGGCATTGAAAGTGAATGAGAGTATTACCAGACTTGATATTGACAGAGACACCAAAAAAGAGTCGGTATGTATGAATCACTAATTGAAATATAAATCTGTGTGACTTGCTTTTGAAGAAAGCATTTTCGACTATCTCTTTTCAAGTTTATGACAAATTATGCTTTATGTCGCAATTTAATATAGTTTTGATTTTTTAGTTAGATTTGTTAAATTTGCAAATTGAATTATTCTGGTTGTTTTATTTTTTTCGTAATTTGTCACATACTACATTTCGTTGAAATGATGATTCAAGTTTATTCAATTCTTGTTTACCCAGGGTGTAAAGGATTATGCTGATCAGCAGAAAAGATTACAAAAAGATATTAACTCAGTGTTGGAGAGGAATAGGGATATTTCGCATCAGCGAGAAGAGGAACAAAGACAGCTTGAGCTTAAGAACCAGGAAAATGCTCGTAAACTTGAGGAAGCTGCTCGTGACATCGAGAATTCACACGAATACATTCCGTCTGGAGATGGTATACATAGACCAAAGTTGTTATGTATTCCACATACACATATATGCCCAGAACATGAACTTGACTCCCCTGTGCTTGGTGGAGAATTTTTCCTTGAACCTTCACCTCCTGTTTCGACCGTCACTTTAGCGCCACCTGCTGGCGTTGAACTTCTCAGTCCACAGTACTGTCCTAATCCTAAAGCAACTGCCAAAAAGATATTTTCTGTGACACGTGTAACAAGCCCAACAACTGAATCTAGTTTTGTGCTTCCTCATTTGGGCTCAGTTGTTACAGATGTAATAAATTCGCCAACCCAGGTACACCCTGCTGTTAGACATAGTGCAGATCAAGGAGCAGTGATACCTCAGCTTTGTTCTCCGTTAGCAACAGTAGAATTGCCTACTTTATCCACTACCATTCCACTTACAGTCAATTTACCAAGTACCCAAAGTCCTGATTCCTTGCAAAAGGTCCTGGAGGAACATACTCTAGTTTCATATATACAACAAATTGTTGACACTTCAGAATCAGAGGACAAAGATGCATGTATTATTGAGTCAGTTAGTAGTGAACCTGCTGAATCTGTAGCTCATACTGATCTATCTAACAATAATTCCAGCAGTGATATTGAGGTTAAGGATAAAAGACTAAATGATGATGCTAATCTAGATTCATCATCTGAAGTAGAATTGCAAAACAATAGTGAGGATGATGTTAAAGACAGCCGTAATACCAATAATGTTCAATTAAACAATAACTTTGAGGACACTAATGGTGAAAAATCAAACGCGGAAAAGAGAAGTAACTTTGATATGAATAATACTGGAGCTGATAATGCATGTGACCCTTTACCAGATGATACTGGTGTGAATGAAAACAGTTCTGCCTCAAGTGGAGATATGTCTAAGTCTGTATCAGATGTAAATGGTGAACAAGATTGTGAAGTTGGTGATGCGCAAAATGGACAAATCATTTGCTCAAAAACTTCTAATGTAGATATAGCTTGTTCTAGTCAAGCTAAGGTTTCCAATTCTGGCTGTGATATATCAGACAGGCAAAGTACACAACCCGAAAGTTTATCTGAGTTGAATATGCCATCATTACATGTGGATGACTGTAATGAAGATAAAAACGGTGAAGAAATGAATGGAGACTATGTTGATTGTGTTGAAAATGATTCCAGTGCAAATGTGGTTAAACATGGAAATGAATTGAACCAAACTAATGTTGACAATGAATCTTGGGATACAGTAAATAAATCAGATTTTGAAGGAGATACCCTGCCATGCACTGAAACAGAAAAGATAAAATCTCCTATCACTAGTAACCCAGATTTTCATACAAATTTAACATTCAATGGATTACGTCAAGAACTGGCCAGTCTTATTGATGAGGAAGGTAATAGTGTTCTTGTTAGTGCTCCTGATGTATCAAATGGTTCTATTCCAAATGCAGATTATAATAATGTAGATTTAGGTAAGTATTGATATTGAATTGGTAAGCATTTATACGATAATCTATTAGTCTCTGTAATAGTACACAATCAAAAAGATTTTTTTTCCATTTTCAAGTGAAAAATCTTCAATAGTGAGTTTAAAATATCTTTAAAGGTAGTAAAAGTATACATTTTCTGTTAGCGTGTTGAGTTGCCCACACGTTGCATTATATATGAATTAAATATCTTGTAATGCATTGCAATAACATGGAAGTTTATAACACGCGTTGGAAAATTCGAATTGTCAAAGTTCTTTCCCTTCTATATATATATACGGGTTACATGGAAAAAAACTTTTTGGGGATTTTTTCGTGACAAACCCCTTTGTACACAATTACATGTAAATATGAAAATTATATCTGACTTTCACTGTTATAAGAAGTGATGGCAATGTTAACTGATGCATGGACATATATTATGAACACTGATTTTCTTGTTGTCCAAAGAATACTTATGTCTATTTAGAAATAGAAGAAAAAAGTAGATAATATTTATTTTATTACCTGAATGTACTACATCGTGGAAGCTTCTCTTTTATATTTTACTATGTTGTTCTTTATTTTAAATGTAGCTTCAGAGGGAACATCTGATAGGTTGGAAGCAGACAGAGTAACAACAGATATAACGTCACCTACAAGCTAGTTCCGTATACCCCCTCAATGATGCTTGTGTACCAGCATACTCTGTGATAGCCAAAATTACAACTTGGAATGTGGGAGATATTCTGAAACTATCTTATCTCAATATATTCTCAAATTCAATTTTGAATTTGTATTTGTTACCTAATGTAGCACTGTCATAGATATATTGAATAATAACTTAAAGTGTTAAATGTGATTCATATGTTGACATGAATTGAACATGATCATTTAGGATTATGTCTGAACATACTCATATAATCCATAATGTTCTGTTGTGATAAACTGTCGAAATGGATGTGATTTACTTACCAGTAATTGATGGACAAACTATTGTCTATATATGGAAGTGATTTACTTAATTGATGGACATAGCTGTTGTGTGTGGACATAGCTGTTGTGCTTTTGCACAAGTATATGCTTATAGCACCAAGGAATGGGCATGACAATGATCATTATAAACTCTGATAGGAGCTGTTGTGTTTCACTTATATTCATCTTGTGTATTTTACCGAAAGAGTCCCAGAATGTAGAATTTCCAATGAAATATCTCAGTACTATTGTGGCCATTTTTACAGCCATTTGTATGTTAAATGTATTTTAATACAATGCTTTTATAGAGATGGCGTTCTGTTGGCAAAATTACACAGATGAATTTCTGATGGATTCTGTACAGGCACAGTAAATTTTATTTGCATCATGTTTATAAAAAGCAAAATGTAACCTTGTCTCTCAAAGAGGACAGAATCATCGCTTCCTATAATGCTTTGTGTTTCATCCAGAGAAATATTGCAAGTATTTCCTGGATAGTTACTTAAATCATGATTTAATTCAAACTTGTTTAATTGAAATACTAGTATATATTCAAATTCATGCCATATATTGTATTCATCTAGTTAAATGTGTTGATAGGTTGATATATCATAGTTTTTCGTGATGTTGGCCACTATGAATTAATAAGTTCAATATCAATATAATTTAAATCTGAAATTCTGTTAACTAAAAAGTATTCTTGAAGCCTATGTTTTTGTTTGTTTGTTATTTCTTAAGATAATAAAAGAATGGAAAATGTTATTGTGAGTGTCAAACCTCAGTTATCCAGTAAAATGTTTTGATGAGATCTGGTAAAATATAAGAAACATACGGCCCTCACATTCTGAAAAATTTCTTAGATTTTTAGTGAAAAGTTCAGTCAAAAGATATTGGTGGCCATTATAATGATATTGCTCCGTAATATTTTCAAGTTTGTTAGTTGCTCTTGTAAATGTACATTGTTCAGTACACACAAAGTAAAGTGATCTAAATTAGGCCATTATTTTGTGATGGTCATTTTTTTGATTCCATGATGTTCTGTGTTTAGTTGATGGTAATGTCAATGTGCTAACTAATCACTGGTAACATAAAGCAGTTGTGTAATGTATATTATTTCCTGGTGGAATTCTTTCAGCAGGATTGTTAATGACGAAAATAGAAAGTTTGTATTCTGGTTGTAAAATTAGATATATTTATTCATAGGTTATGGATTTTATCAAATAGAGAAAACTTATTTATTTGATGTAATTGGGTCTGTGTTATAAGTATATAAATGTTATAACTTGTCAAAGAAGTATTTATGATGGTTGCCACTTTCATTGATGGAACAAATCATATACTAGAAGTATGTTAATATATAATAGAATCTATAAAAAGGAATTGACTATTGCTATTAGTATATAAATGATCGTCATCCAGTGATTACATGCAAAATGATGTTTGGTTATATGAGTGTAAGCCATCTGACATTTTCTGTCAGCAATGATTATAAACATTACTGAACATGTAATTAATTCATTTATACAAAAATTGTGTAATTTCGTCTCAAATTCTACCTATTAGCAAGGGTTTTATCTTCCTTGTGGACAATACTTGAAAAGATGAATTAGTAGTTGCCAGTTTTTAATGTGTTTCGTAGTCAAAGTTTGCTTCAAATTGTTATTTCATAGATAAGCAGCAATTAATCTTAATTAATCAAAACAGTGCATTTACTTTTTGTATTCATTTGCACAAGGTCATTCTTTAAAAAATGATGGTTTGGGGTGACATTACCCAAACTTTACTTGTGGATAACATACCAGTACGCTAGTACTGAAAATGAAAAGCAGAAATACAGGACAAAAATAGTGCTTCATTCAAAACCACTGAAAAATATTCTATAACGTGTGATTGGCTTAATGTGATGGCATGATGTGATAGTAAGTACAGTGATGTCCGTTAAATGCCAGGATGATTGCATACTCCACTTTTACAACTGACTTCCTCATCTAGACAAAATTATCATCATTGAAAAATCTAGACAGATGCTGCTGTATAAACATGAGTATTTTGAATTTTTAATAAGTTGATCAACTTACTTCAAACCAACATTTTTTATTTATGACCTAATGTTTTGATAATACCCTCATGGATGTTGTGTCTGTCTTATAGCATATCTAGCAGTATACTGAAAACTGTGCTGATTGACCAGTTGTAATATCTCTTAAATGTGATTTATTTTTTCTCTGTGATATTATACTGATGCAATAGCAAAACTTTGATGTCCTGTTCTGGTAAATACAGTTCATGTGTTTTGGTGTAAATGGTCTTGTGGTCGGTAAGCTTGTATTGTTGTACAATAATGAATGGCATTTTTTAAGGGTGCAAGTTTTCCAGTTTATACAGGATTTCTGCTTTTTCGAAGTCCCCATTGCTGTTGTGGTCTTCAAAAAGATTAATTTTCAGGAGCTTAGCCCCCCTATGCCCCCTAATTGCTAAGATTTTGCAAATTTGCTCTCGTGCATTTTTGGCACAAAATGTACTGTGCAGTCACTAATTTGTGATGTGGAGAATTGTATCATAAAACACAAAGGCATTCATCTTCTGTTAAATTTGTGTTTTATTTGCCAATAAGAATAGAAATAAGATTATATAGTGCTCAAGTGTATTGTCAGATGTTTCACAAATTGTTATAATGGTAAATATGATTAAAATATCATGAGTTTGAGAACGACCCTTGTAAGAATTTGCATATTTTGTTTCTTTAATTTGTTTATTTGTATACTTATTTATTCAGTGATATGTTTAAAACAATTTTATTTTAAAGATGTACAACCTTTGCTCTTTTTTTTTCGATAGTTTTCATTTATGGTTTCGCTTAATTTATGTGTAAAAGATTGCTACCATACATTTCAAGTAATTTTTCATGTTTTGGAACTTAATTCTCTAATAATTTTGGTAAGTATTTTCTGTGTTCAGTAAAAATGATCACTGTTAATATTATTATGTGCTGTGTGAAGAATACGTTCTAATTTAATAAATTAGAATTTCAAACTTCATGGCAAAAGTTTTCTGGAATGAAGTAGAATTTTTGGGGTACTGGTTTATATTGTTTTTGTGGTACTGAGTTTAAGTTTTTGATATTTTCAATTTTTTTTACAACGTTCATCATCTATGTTCCACTGTTGAACTTTGAAGAGAAAATTTTTAGGGTTGAGATTTCATGGTTGCTTTTTTAGTATGCTAGTCTTAAAAGATGAGTTTTTACCTTGATAAGGCATTGGTTGTTTTGTTTTTGCTTTGTCAGTATATAACTTCTATTGTGTAAACTTTATATTTTTGACATATTTGTCATACATACATATGTTCATACAATCCAGGGATAATTTGAAACTATTCAGTGGCTGTTTGAGTTATTGCCCTTGAATTTTTAAAAATGACTGGTATGTATTGGTTGTGTGTTTTTATCATTTACCTCATTCTATAATAAAATTTTGAATTTTATTTGATCATACATGAGGATAAGGGTTTATCTTAAATACTATTCCCATCATTCTGTTGGTTTATGTGAACAGAGCTTTTGGAAACCATTTATGCTTAAAATGTTGCCTTACATTTTGAATTTTGATTAATTATACTATACTCTGTTTATGTTATTTTGTTAGGTTTTATGTTTTCCAGAAATCAGAATGTCCATTATTTTCAACTTAATCATAAACATTTAATTATTCTTGACATACTGTTTAGCAACACCACATTTACAAAACAAGTTTCTGACAATGTTTGCTGTACTTAATATCATGTAGTGAAGCCTTAGTGCCTATATAAAACCTTGTTAAAATCACCTCTACATAGCAATTTGCATCAAATTACGGTAAAATCAGAAATTGTCTCAATGATTTGATTTCAGTTATTTTTCAAGTTCCCCAATGTACTTTGTAAAAAATGAAAGTCATATTTAAAAGTTCTTGTTTTTGAAGTTGTTTTGATTTCAATCGAAAATAGTAAACTAGAACTTGTCCAGAATGTAATTCTTATCAATTATTAAGACAGTTAGTGTTGAAATTTTAAATTCTTGAATTGATATGACTGTATTCAAAGGTATTAGGAGCATGGTAAATTTGTATAATGCAACGAATGCCATGCTTCGTACTTGTGTTCTTGTCCATTTTGTGTTCCTGTTTCTGTCCATATAATCATTTAAACATAGAAAATTCTTTAGAATTATCCATTTGGACGCTTATGCATTAACATGAATGTTTGAACTTTTTCTACCATCTGAATTCAGATTATTTGTAGAATAAATCATTGGGTAGAGTAAATTCTGAGTAATTATTTAGTTCTAAAATGTATTGAGTATTGGAATGTGCACTCATATACATTGTACCGGGTATATGTATTTGTTTTTTTTCTGTCATATTTATAATCTATAATCAGATAAAGTCATAAATTATGCAAAACCATGTTGAACTTGTGTAAAATTGTCACCTATTCATTCACTTAAAATGTCTACTCTGCTTTTTCTGTACACGATATTGAAATTACAGAATGCCTCAAATTATCACAATTATCTAATTTGCCATATGTTACTGCTAAGGTGTCTACATAGTGTTGTCTCTGTACTCTATTTGGTATATTACTATTTGTATTCCATCTTCTGTTGATACATATATAGCCAGGTTTAAATGTACTTGCACTGTTTTTTTTTCTGCCACACTTTCCTTATAAATGCTGTCATGTAACGAGTCATTTGCAGATCTCATTTGTATTGTAATATTCTTGCTGTATATTTTCCCTGTATTGAATACTTGTAAATTGGAGTTTTCTGATACTTTAACTTCTTTATTTCTTGTTCTACTTCGGGGTATAAGCTATATACTACGTGTAACAGCCAGTTGTTGGCAACCTTTACAGCTTCAATGGTCAAGGAATACCCAAGATGTACACCTTTAGCCAGCTGGAGAATACAATCATTTATTAATCGAACTGTGTAAGGCAGGGGCATAATTATAGTGATTGCCTTGTCTGTCCTTACGTGGTTATTACCGTTAAGTCAAGCTGCTACAGTGTTTATCATGGTGTCATATTAAGCTTTTTAAGTTTGTATTATATATTTAAGGATACATCTTGGGTTTGGTTTTCAGAATTTATCTTAAATACTGAATCTGTTGCCACCATTCAGATGGTCTAAAGGGTGTCATATACCGAGTAAATAACAGATGATGATACAGCTTTGTGCCCAGTCATTTGATTAGTGAAAACTGTTCAATATTTATAGTATGGTTATTTATCACCGCTATGTGTAGCCTTTTCTTTAGTTCTGAGACATTTCCAAGTCTATTTGTGAATTAAGTTCTTAGTAAGGATATATTTTAATAATATGATTTAGTCAGCTGAAATTTTTTTATAGTCGGATGACCTTTTGTGCAATGGTAGACATATAATGATAGTGTATCATATATTGATTACATAAATTAAAACTGAAGATCACTCTAAAGTGCTCTTAATAGTGTATACAGGCAAACTTGTTAGC
Organism: Lutraria lutraria; assembly: GCA_964023205.1. Taxonomy (NCBI): domain Eukaryota; kingdom Metazoa; phylum Mollusca; class Bivalvia; order Venerida; family Mactridae; genus Lutraria; species Lutraria lutraria. The sequence continues at coordinate 11,799,005 of OZ026834.1, read as the reverse complement.
AGTCACTTCCAATTAAAAGCCACCCTGTGAATAAAAGCTGTTCTTTAAAAAAAAAACATTGGTTTTTTAGAATAAGATTAGACCCTGATAAAGGCCACCTTTCAATGAAGGCCACATTATTTTTTAAGGGTGGCCTTTGTTAACATGTTTGACTGTTTTTACAGTATTGCCTTGATAGAAGTGATGTAATAAGAATAATTAAAATTCTGGACTTATCATATTTACTACTATAATTCTCACAAACAAAATTTCCAGAATATCTATTTGGATTTCCATAACTTAATTGTTCTATAATGTGTAAATCATACAAACTGCTGGAAATAGTTCATAATGTGTTGTATTTATGTAATTGCACCAGGGTACTTTGTGCTTTTACCAAAATGATGTTGTGAAAATTATACTTAGAATAGATTTGTAAATGTTAACTTATTCCAGAAATTTGGTTGATGAATGGTCTGTGTTATCATAAATATATATACTATCTGTATAGCATTGTTTTTATCAGTTACTCGTAACACAAGACTGATAAAGAATTGTAAAAAATTTAGCTGTAGAATCATGTATGATATATCTTATGAGTATGTTGATGTTTTTTTTTTGTTGATTGTTAATTGGTCTTCTTATGTCATGTAAGTTTGATTGCATGGAATTGAATAAAATGTGCATACACAAATTGAATTGTTTTATTTCCAGAGTAATTGTGAACGGTATGTTTGATCTTTTTAAATATAAAATATTTTGGCCCATGGATAAGGTATATGGAAATTTACTCCCAATTTTATTTCTCAAAATCATACTGACAGATTTTGGAAATGTTTATAGCGGTAATATTAAAGGTTTCCATGATAGAAAATTATATACCTTGGAGAGTTTTCAAAAACAATAACATCACATTGAATTATCTTCCCTTTGAATTTGCATTTAAGTCTGTGAGTATCCCTATTTTCAAAGATAAAAGAAAAAAAGAGCATCAATTTAGATGAAAATTCATGGTAAAAAGATACAATAGCACATTATCAGTCAAATTTGATAAAGAAAAATAAAGGTCACTAAGCAGTATCTTCATAAATCATATATTTTTCTATTTTCTCAAAGAGGGTAACAACTCTTACAAAATTTCAAAATGTTGCATAAATTAAATTACAGTATTTGTGGTTTTGTCAAATAAATGATGACAATTGAGCAATACTATTTTTGTAATATTAACGTTTTTGTGTTGCATGGAGCAGTTACATCCGAAAAGTACAGTATACATAATTCCCACATCCACAATATTTACCTCCCTTGTTTTTAATTGGCAGCCATCTTGAAAGTCAAATATCTTATGTGTTTAATAGAAAAAAAAACAGAAAAGTAGTTACTAGTATTAAACAACTTAATCTATGAAAATATACATAATGTAACTTAATCATTAAGTTGTCACATATGAATATCCTAAATTTAGAATTATTCAAACAAAAATATAAATATCTTCTACCAATGCTTGTCAAATTTGACTTTCAAGATGGCTGCCAATTCAAATCAAGGGAGGTAAATATTGTAGATGTGGGAACTATGTATTAGGGGTTTAATACCTTAACTTGCTCATTGTTTTAAAAGTATAGAATGTTAGTTGTGATTCTTTCATAAGGCTTGTCATATTCTTCAGACCAGGCGTTGTTAGTTTCCTAAGTCTTACTTTATTAAATGACAGATTGTACATGTATCTATTACCTAAGGCCTAAAATAATTGTTAGTTTCTGATTACATGCTCATTAAAAATAGATTAGGTATGTAGGGATTTTTTTATATTTATTTTGACTCAGGCCTCAGAAAAAGATCAGGTTACTGGGAAAAGTTTGGGTAGATTTAGTAACCAGAAACAAATATTATTTTTACACCTAACAAATTCCATGAAGGGGGTCTAATGACCAATAAGTAACCTTAATGAGTCATTAGTGTCCTTACATCTTGGCATTTTAGATTTACAATGAAATAATATCACTTAACAACACTTACACTATTTAAATAGGTTTCAAGTACAATTGTTGTATAAAAGTACTCTCTGTCCTCTTAATTTTTAGTTCTATGATCAACATAACTTACTTTTAAGTTCATAAGTTTCTAAATCAGGCTCTGTCAATAATTTCTTCATTTTTTGTCAATATTATTAAATAGTATTCTATTTATGATAAGCGTTAAGTAAATAATTCTGTGTCAGTTGATTTTTCAGATTAGTCAAGTAAATACTTCGAGTACTTTGATTACCGCTTAAGCTGTGTAAAGTCTCGCGAGAGCGCGTACCTGCGCGAGATTTCTCCTGGGAGCATCATGGCGGATTGTGTTGTCAAGTGAAGCTAACAAATTTGACACACATTTCTTATTGAGAATACGTCTGTTCTCGGCTTTGTCAGGATTATTTGTGTGTTATTATTAATTAATTAGTTAAATGTGATGATCATGTTAAGTTGACAGACGCGATGGAAGTTAAAGATGCCACCACGTCGTTGGCCGACGATCTTAAAGAGTTGAACCTCGAAAGGCCTGTCACCAAGGCTTTGAAGGTATAAAATAATTTATTAAACGGTTTATTTGCAAAAGTCTGGAATGCAAATGGTTGCGAACATATATTCCTAATAATATGTGTATTGAATTCGAAGCTACTATCTTTAGTACGCAGAACGCCGATATATTTATCACTTCAATGTCGATTTATGTAGATGACAATTTGGTATATTTCGCTGCGTTGACATTTGCGAGTTGGTGCATCGTGACTGTAGCTATATGGTCGGGTAATGGATAATTTATTTAAACAGTTGACTATCAATGGCATCATTTACGAAATCAATTAAAATAGTTTTCTATCATTATTTAATTATTCAAATATTTAGAGCATGGTACTGTACTTGTGTACCAGTAAATTCATTTAATATTTATTGATGCTATTTGCATAAATACTGATGATTCTGATTAGTAGTAATTAATCAATAATGTGTTGGATATTTTTTTCCATTGAGAAAGTATTGCATGGCCTTGTCAATTTTCACACTCAATCTCATAGCATTATGTTTTTAAAAAATGGTGATTGTTTATTAATCAGAGGCGCAGGGGCGGCGATTGCTGCCCCAATATTTCAGCACAAAATAAATTGTGGCAAAATTTGACTTGAGACAGGGACACCCCTCCTAGAGCAAAATTTGAAGACTGCTGAAGTTAAAGCTCATCCCCTCCGCCGCCCCAGTATCAAATTGGTTCTGGCCCCCTGTTAATGTTAGTGCAGTAGCATGAGGCAGTCGTCATTGATAGTTGCTTAATTGGTGAAACTTATAACTAAATGAAAATAACTTCTATAATTTCAATCAATTTCTCTATAATAATTTAAGCAAAAATTCTTTGATCTTTGTTCCCAATTTTGATCAATGTAATCTCTGAAAAACACTCTTTTGTAACATTATTGTTGAATTCTGAGGAGTTTGAATGAAATAGTTTTTAAATGATCAACTCCTTTATTTCTAAAAAAATATGTTGGGGAAATGAAGCGTGAGCACTTAAGACTTCAGCCTCAATAAAGATATTCTGGTCACCAAATGCTTCAATCAACTAAATCGCAATGTACAGCATACACTATACCAAATAATAGAGATCCTAAAATGTGACCCTGCTGCTGAGAAAAGTACCTATCTCAGGCACAGAATTGAAAACTAATGCCTGGATCTACCAATTTTAAACACACCCTCCACACAGTCGGGATCAATGTCTCCAATTTGCATGGAAAAACACAGCCAACTCATACAGTGATACTCCTTAAGTTTATTCCTCAAGTTGACCAAACAGATTAATATAGATGAAGTGTATTGCAAGGGTTTTTTAGGAAAAGAGGAAGGTGCTTGGGGCCGATACAAAGGGGAGGGGAATACATAAAAGAGTCAAATATGGAGAATATTCACAATGTAAATAGAGGGAAAATATAGCTTGTTTTAGAAAGAGAAAACACTCATTATCAGTGTCCCTTTCTTTAATAGAAAAAACAACACACAAATTTTATTACATGCAGATTTTTTATTATTTGATGTTTACCCTGTGCTAGCATTTCTAATTTTTCACAGTAACATCATTGAAAAATACATGTGTCAACAAATATTATTTTTGACTGTTTAAATACAAAAATGTTCTTTTGAAAGAAATAAATCAATAAATATTATCCAGTTATAATATCATTATTTGTCATGGCTTGATGCAAGTATATTCGAATGTGATGAAATTGTTTGGTTATTTGTTCAAATTCTTCTCTCGGGAAATCACTTAAAAATAAAAGCTGTGAAACACTTTGTTACAGGTCCATTTATAGAAAGGCAAAGGAAAATTTAATGTGTTGAATATTTTATGCGAGAGTATCACACTTTCGTTTCTCTTAGCATGATTGATTTGCATGCAATCCACTGTCTGTTTACAGTCTGTGAGAAGATTTATGTACATTATTTTCAGGCTGATTGCAGATTGATGCAGTATTGGTCTCTGGGTGGGATAATTCTATCTAGTTATGTAAACAAGACTGAGATTTATTGATCTGTGATTTTAATGAAGTGGTGAATGGTATACCTTATAATAAGTTATGTTAGACTACAGCGGAAAACGAAAAATAAAATTTTAGACCATTTTTTTAAAATGGTTTGTTTGCTGATTTTTAACTGATGCATTTAAAAATTCCTGACCCAAAATATTTTTGGTGATTATGATAAAAAATCATTTCTTTGTTTCAGCCTTTTGATATCAGCAAAACATAATTATGGTGTTAAAAAGGACTACCATACTTATCAATATCTTTCCATTGTTCAAAGTTTGGGTAAAAAAACTGTAAACCAACATTTTTGTATTTCAATGTTTCATCGAAATACAGTACTATAGATTTCAGATCGTCCAATCTGTCCCGACGTGAGGAACAGCTGCCAATTTTTTAAGGATGGCTTTATTAATGTTTCTCTATGAGTTAAACACTAATATACAATACATGTTTGTTTCTTTTGTCCATTAATGTTCCTGAAGCATTGGTGTGACCACCATAAATAAAACAAAAACAAGTAATTGAAATTCTACTTATGAATTTAGGGGAAAACCTACTTTTCAGACCGGGTAATGGGGCTCCAAGATACACCTGAATCACATCTGTAACTGTATACAATTTGCCTCTGCTAAATGTCTGTCCTGTGATTGAAAATGTTGTTGTCTCGCACTGGGAATGTCTCTATGTTTTATTGTTCCATTTTTGAATGCTTAGCTGCTCATGAGAAGAATTTAATTACAAGACATTCAATGAAAAGATATTTATCAATATAAATCAATAGATTGCGCTTTATTTTGCTGCAATTTTGCAGTGAAAAATAAATCCATGCAAGTTAAATCAGCTGCTCCCTTGTGAAAAACTAGAAAGATAATCATTTTTTTATACATTAACATGTTATATATATATATATTTTTTTTTTCTCTTCAAATTTTTTATTGTGTTACACCAGGCATTTTAAATTCATTGAATGCTTGTATGCCAACTTAACATTACTTTATTGCTGAACTGTTGACCGTAATAAATAGCTGAAACTTGTATAAAATTACAGCTTTCAACTTATAAATGTTATGCAGGCCAATAGAATAATCATTGTGTACAACTCTTTTCATATTAAGGATGTTTGGTTCTCTGCTTATTGACTTAATAAAATTTGGTCCCCAAAATTACCTAATAAAAAGGGGTTTCATATCGTAAGTTGAATTGAGCACATTTTCTGGTTTACAAAGATTACAAGAATATAACTGGTATTGAATTGCATGATGCTCCTAGGTCCATTTTGGGATATTAAATTAATCATTCTTTCCACTGTAATTATTATATTCTAATTCATTTAGTAAATATCTTGATATTTATTTACTTGTAACTACTTAATTATTTAAAAAAAAATTTGTTAAGTGCTTACATGTACAGTATGTACAAATGAAAGCATTGCCATTTAAGAGTTTTATCTTCATTGTATTGCTATTGTTTATGAGTTTATTCATTTATTTACAGTCCTCTGAAGAGTTAGAACAGTTAACTGTTGATGAACAGCTAAGTGACATAGAGAGGGCTGTGTATCTACTCAGGTGAGTGATAAGTAATTAGCTGATATCAGATTTAAAATACATGGTCATTGTTTGGTGTTGTGCATATATTGAAATGCATTTAGGACCTCGTTCTAATCTGAACTTTTGTATGGAAGGAAATGTCGTGTTCTTTTGAAGTAAAGAAGATCAATAATGTGGTCATTCATCGCTGCCATATAAGTGCAGGAAACTTTGATTAATCTTGTTTAAGGCTAGTAATATACACATTGCTGAGTGTTCGGCTGGAAAGAAAATTGCCATGTTTATGGTAGGTATAGGTCAAAACATGTCTTTTTTTCTCAGTACAGTCTAACCTGGCCTTACGGTCACCTGGAATCAGCGGTCACCTCCTTTTAACGGCCAGTTTCATTCCCCCCAACAAAATTCATTCTATATTTACCATGGATTAAACGGTCACCTGGCAAACGCGGCCAGCGGCCAGTTTATTTCATCCCAAATACCATATTTTATTCGCATTAAACGGTCACCGGCCAGCGGCGAGTTAATTTCATCCCAAATACCATATCTAATCCGCATTAAACGGTCACCAGCCAAGCGCGAAATTCTAATATAAACATTGCTGAAATACACATTATGTCACCAAAAAAAACCCGCTAAATTTAGATAACCTTTGACCCACAATTTAGCGGAGATTAACGACACACTCCGCCATATACCGGCATCCAATCAGATACGATGTTACGTCTATGCAACACACGACGTGTTGGCCACAGTTATATTTAATTAGGTCGGTGTTTTGATGCAAGCAACGTGCAAATTATGCTGTAATTATCAAAAAGGTGAGGTGTTGAGAAGTTTGTCGTCAATGCAATTAAATCTAAGGCACTTCAACAAAAGAAAATAACACCTAGGGTTGTAATCAATGAATTAAGGGACATTATAACTTGAGATGATCGTAAAGCGAAATGGAAATTCAACATGCAAATACTCATCACTTATTAATTCGAAAGCAGTTGTTCAGAAACAAATAATTGACAAATATGTTTTCACTCAAATACACGTCACAGTTGTTTTAAATCTACCAGATGACCAAACGACTTTCCGAAAATCTACTTTCGCTTTGTCTATGTTAAATGATAAAGTCGAAACATCGCCGAATAAAACTAATTATAATAATAATGAATAAACGCCCGCTCTACGGTCCGATTGTCCGGTATTAAAAAGTACGGAGACGTATGTACGTATCTTACGGAAAATGTAGGGGAAAATACTGTCATCTGCCTTATTTTTGGATTGGTTGGTAACTAAAATAAATAGTACATGTAATACATAAATTGTTAATTTCTATTCCTTTTGTATTTTCTGTACTAAATGTTGATACATGTACTGATTATTATATTTACTGGGTAATCATAGTGTATAGCACTACACCTGTATTAATAAAACAAAGATTAGTGAAAAATGGTACTGATATTCTACACCTGTGTTAAGTGGTCACCTGCCTTAAGCAGCCAATTCGGTCATTTCCCTTGACTGGCTGCTTAAGACAGGTTGGACTGTATACTTTTTATACTTCAGAGGTACAATTTGCTGGAATATATTTTTAATTTGAATTTTGCTTTTAGAAAACAACATAGTTGGTCTGATGACAGTAAACACATCTTTTTTCTGGCCTATTTCATGTCGGTTATATGATCAGGGCTGTCAAGTGTTGCCCTCTACAGGGCTTCGTAATGTAGTGTCTCTTTCATATGCATTGAAAACTTTGAGAAGAGAATCACTGTGTGATAGATAAGGCAGAGTGTTCGACATAGTTATTCTGCAGTCTTCATCATAACTTTTGGAAAAGTAACTAAGTTTTGACCATAGAAATTCTAGAGCATTGAGGCTTGTAACATAAAGATCTTAGGTGACAAGTCCTACCTCATTGCTCTTAAAATGCCTTCTCAGGAAAACCTCAAAGTCATGAGCTGTGTTTGTGATGCTTTTGCTGGAGTGCTGTTCCTAGGACTCTTTTACTAAGAAGCATCATAGTATCTTGTATTGACTTCTGATTCTGTCTGAGTTTTATCCCTTGGTCCACATTTACCTCATTACCAGCAGACTACTGGAATAATTAATATATCAATCAGATGGCAGTCAGTTGAGTGAAGCTGTGATTTACCTGGTACAGTGTTAGATTTTTCCTACCAAATGCTTTTTTCAACTATTGGCTTTGACAGAGTATGGATTATATTTTATTGACTTGTACTTCTAATGCTGATTATTCTCTCCCAGCGGAGTCAATACTTGTGTTTGTTTTACACATTTAAGTCTTCCTTGAAACACTCATATTGTAGACTATTGTCAATAAATGTGTAACTATACCTCGTACTGCATATTTGTACTACTAGTATGAATAATCATTGATGTTTGTTCCAAACGTATATAAATTAAAATTCTGTTAGTCCTGATTGGAATTCTAAAAGTCACATTGATCCTGAAATTCTAGAAATGCTTTTCTGATGTTATAAACATTTGTGTTCCCTATTTAAACTGAGTGATTGTCTAGTTCATGAAATACATGAGTCAAATCTCTTAATGTCCATCATGTATTTTATTGCACAGGAAGATATCATTGAACACATTTAGTTTCTCTGGTGGAATTTGAATACATTTAATCCAATATTTACTCTGAAGACTCGATTTCTTTGTGCAGATCAATCGTTCAAATTGTGAAATGTTGAATTAATTAAATTTGAGTTTGTCCAAGAATTGAGTTTGGACCGAGATGTACATTTAGAAAGTTAACTCGGTATATTTACCAGAGCATATTTTACTCCTATACTATAATATTTCACATCTGTACTTTTTTACTTTGCATTAATCTTAATTACGATCTAAATGATCGAGACATCATTTATACATTTACTACTATTATTAAATCATGTAAAAAACTATACCTTAATTGCATTTTTCCCTGTAATCTTAAACAAGACTGAAAGATTAAATATAATGTCTACCATTTTAAATTTGCGCATTTGAAAATGTAATGCTGAGATTGGTAGGGGGGGGGGGTTGTGGTTGAAGTTTTAATTTGTTATTACATTTGTTTAAGTAATTGATTGCAACTCTCTGCATTCGTTTATAGCCATCATAAAATGGTTTTGATAACAGTAATAAAACTGTATCATTTCTCTCACTCTCTCTCCCAGCACTTGATAAAATTTCTCTTGAAGTAGTGGTGAAGTGGTCCAATACTCGAAGCTTGTATTTTTTTCATGCAATATTTCCGCTTATTATTGATTTATCTTGTTGATTGCCGGTTATTTCTGTATCACAGTATTGATGTTGTCCTAAGAAACAGAATAAATGTTGTTATAATTCAATTTTAGTGTTAATTTGATATCATTGGTTCAATACCGAGATACGATTCAATATTTCCATTATGCTTGTTAAAGGGTGATGGAGCAACCATGTGCTTGTGATGGAACTGTGAAAATCATCGTATATTAATCAATTTTGCTGGATATTAATGCTATATTGTATAGCTTTAGGTAAACTAATAAATTAGAAATAACAGGAAATAAAATAATATTGGAATCAAGTCATTATCACCTTATGTAAATAAATCATGCTACATCACAAATGTTGCCCATTCCTGTGAAGTTGGAATTTTTTATGTTCCAATTTATGTCCTTTATCCGTTACAAGCCATCATTTATTCATATCTTAATATCATTTACACCCCTTACTGTCTTTGCATGGGATTTCCATAATTTTTTTAATCTGAATGGTTAGTGAACCTGGTTGATGATGGTTCCCTGTCAATGCACTAACCCTCTAGCCCAAAGCCTGGAGCTAGTAATTTTTATTCAGCTTGGTGAACTTATTAAAAATTGCATATTCTGGCTGGTGACAAATTGTGTATTTTGAATAGCCAATGTTTAGTTTCGGATATGGGGCTTATAAATGTATTTGAACTCTGGAAACCTTACCAACTAGTCTCACAATGCAGCCTTGCCATTGGTCAATTTTAGAATTACTTTAGAAACGTCAAGTCTGTTGGCTGAATTGTATGAGATCTAGATCTACTAGGTCAGTTATATAAGCTCTTTGGTCCTCAATTAATCATAGTCTGCAAGCCCAGACCTCGCTTTTTCTCACCTGACTTTGGCTGAATATTTTTACTTTGTTTCATATTTCATTATTTTAAGTGAGACTGACTGAATATTAAATGTGCAGTCTATTTTATCATCTTTTCTAATTAACTAATTAATATGAATATTTATTACTCTACACCTAGTCAGTTACAAATCTCATGGTTGTAAATTTCAGCTTTAGTAGTCTGACTATATTGGGCCTTTATCGTTATGTCCTTTCCTGAGGTGACTGAATGAGGACCCTCAAATCTGCCCTTAAATACCTCAACACAAGCCATGGCCCCTTATTTTAGCAGACTATTTCACTCTGTCTGCCATTATTATGATAAATGCACTTTCTATTGCAATGATAGATTATGAACAGATGGTTTGAATAAGAGATTTGCAGGAAATTAAACCTCTTTTAGTGTCAAGCTTTGTTGCAATAGTAAACAATCATGGGAAAATCTGTTAACCAAATGTTTACTTCTTCTCTTGAAGATTTTCTTTGCTGGATAATTTACTCAGCTTTTCTGAATGAAATGTTGTTACATGTTTTATTTACTCAGTAAATTATTGAAAGATATTAAAGTATTAGAGAGCTAGTACCTATTTCTATGCTATTTGTCTCATTAGTGCAAGAAAGTTGTTATTTGTTCTTCTTATATATCTATTTACCTGTTTGTTGCACCTTTTGTACAGTCTGTCCCTTTAGCAAAATAACATTGAAGCTTAATGTATATACAGTACTGAATATTCTAATAAACCCTATAAAGTATAAACTCCCTGTGGGCATTTAATTAACAGATTTGTTCAGTGTTAGAACCCTGTGAGCAAATTCCAAAGTTTGATACAATTTGAAGGATTTTTATAATAATGATGAGTCATGATTTTCATAAAGAGGGAAAGGTAAATATTAAATCATATTTGTTTTAAATACAACAAAATGGTAAAGTAAGCATGCAGTGTTCGAACTGTTTTTTCAAAGCATGAGCCTAAACTTAAGTAGGCTATAGAAAATAAACTATTTACCACTAGCCTGAATACTCAATTTTGAAGTCGTTCATTAGCCTGAAGAGAAATTTACTAGCCCTGGGCTTTGGGCTATTTGATTAACGTGAAGATTGAACATGCAAAGCAAGTTACAGCCTTAATGCACTGATGGTATATCAGCATCTGGATTTATCATTTTGTCTAACTTTCTACACAACACTATGTCCTCAGGAGGATATTCAGTGGTGCACCAGCATTATGATTTTATTTCTGTTATCTGATTTGTAAAATGATTGTGTCTCAAAAATCAATTAATAGCTTGAGGAGCATTTAGTCAGCATTGGTATAATAATATCTGTTGGGTCCCATTTTTTCCTTGTTGGAGTGAGTCAGCCATCACATTATGGTGCTTATGGTTTAATTCAGTGAGTTGTGGTCTATTTATACCATACACATCAATATTGCCACCCACTTGTGGATAATAACTAACAAATTAAGTCTGACTCAACTAGTGTTGTATCTTAAAAAACACAGCTTAGTAATACTAAAATACATTACGGATGAGGAATTTTATTGCGAAATCCTTTGATGTTATACTCGATATTTATCAGTGTTGTGTTTTGTATAGCGATTATTCATTCTAGGACACTATCAACAATTGGATAGATCACGTTTTGTGTTACATAATACATCGCTGTTCTGTGGATTATAGATAATCAGTGAATTTTATTGTGAGTTTTTAATCTGTGTGTTATCAGCTTTCTCATGGAAACAATTCAGTGAATTTATTGTGTGTATATGATGTAATATTAGAGTATGCAGCAAGTTTGATGTTACTGATTTAATGTCTTATCGTACTGATGTAAGTTTTCAACGAGGCTTTAAAACATGTGTTTTTAGTGCTAGGAATGCTGAGGTCCGTATTTGTGGAGATTCTTACATTTTGAGCTCTCTCTAGCTTTGATGGTAAATTTTGATCGAAGGAATTAATGAACCAAAAAAAGTTATAATTATTGACCTTGAACTTACCTGACATTCAGTTGTTAATGTATTGTTTAATTTTTGTAACTCAAATCATTTCAGATTTGAAAATATTGAAATTGTTATTATATTCATTTTATCCAAGTGCAGTCTTTTTAATCAATTTAATTTTATCAAAATTAGATAAAAAAAAATACTTCACAAATTTTGGGAGAAAATGAGTGTTACTCGGATTCTTTTTCATAACATGAGCTACAATTAAGTTAGCAGATGTCCCTTGTAAAGTTTTATTAGCAAAACTTTCCTGTGAAAACCTTATATTTCCAAGAACTTAATTCATTTAGTTTACAACATTGTTATCAACAAGGTTGGCAGTGTACTGTTTATAGCATATGTATGCAATAATTGATATATTAGAAGAAGTTACCATTATGTGTCAGTTCTATGTATGTTCCTCATTAATTGTAGTATTTACATTAGGCTGTAGAATTTATATATTGTAGAGGTGTGTACATTGTTGTGGTAAAGTTACATGTAGATTTCTAAGCAGCTAGTAGGTACCTTGTATAATTATGTTGTTTTCTGTGAATAATGAGAATTTAATTGGTGTTTAATGTCATATAAGGAGGGCCACTAACTGTCAGCATACTTCTTTAATCATTATCAGCATCATAAGGATCTTTTCTGCAGGTTTATATTGTCTTTTTATATGTTAGAGGGACTTCACTCAAGATTGACAGAATGTTTATGATGATGGTGAACAGTATCAAGAAGATTCTGTTAGGGTTTAGCATTAATCATACATGACAATTGCGTTGAATTTTAATGAATTTGAAAATGCATATTTTGGTTCTAACTTTGTATTGAGCTAGGCATATCTATACTGCATGAACTTTGGGCTTTTTGCATACCTTACTAAGTGTGGTAGTATATGAAAGTATTTAAGTCCCTTAAGTTCACCTTAATTTTACTGTTTATTAAACAATGTTATAGCAATCAAATGAAAGTATCAGTTTCGAGATTTTGGAAATGAATTGTAAGTCTGGAGTCTAGTCCCTTCAATTAATGTCCCATTCATACTTTGTGCCCTTGCTGTGCTTTTATCCAACTGACTTCAAGTCAGTATGGAAAATGTGGAAGGAATTCTGAGAGAAGAAGTGTAAATAGTCGTACAATTGTTAATGATAAATTGTTAATACTTATAACATTCGGCTTACGCTCTACTAAGTAGATGCAAAAACTGTGTAATTCAGTTTCTTGTATGGAAGTTGTTATGATAATTTTGCATAAAACGTCCAAGTTGTTCATTAGCTTTTGGCACTGTATGTATTAAGTGATGATAAAAATCGAGTGTAACTAATAAAACAATTGGCAATCATTGTAATTCTGTGTAAGTGACATTGACTTATGTTAACTGAGTGATTAGTGTATTGTCAGCCTTTATCATTAATAACAGAGGATGAGATGATCAAATCATTTGATGGGCACACTTACATGGATCTCAGTTGAGATTGTTCCTGAGATCAGTCTCATAGCTTATTTTCGTTTCTTGTTTGAAGATAAAGACGCAGTTAACAGTTTGGTCATTAATGGAGACGGTCGTATGTCAGAATCTAATTTACATTTTAAAACTTTTGAAATTCTGCCAAAGATAGTTTTTGAGATGGATCTCAGTTGATCTCATTGGGCTTTGGGTCCTGTAGATTTTGTAGTAAAGCAACTAAGAAGGTCCTTGGTCTCCTTTTTTTTTCTAACTTTAATAAGTATGATATGATGGGCCTTTCTAAAAATTTATCATCTGTAACATTATATTAACAAGGTTGGAACTGGATAAGCTTAGAATGAACAAGACTTGTAACTTTAAAATGGACAATTAGATACATTGTTTTAGTCAAACTTCCATTCACTTTGAAATACCTTGACTAGAGTACAATTATATAAAAAAGTGACTGTTATTCTTCATTGACCGAAATTTTAGCTGAAGGATAAAACCACTATGTACTTTTATTTATCATGAGGTGTTTAAGAGTATTTTGATAAATTTAGGTCTGACTGTTTGCTCTCATGAAATGACACTCGAGTGCTATTGTCAACAAGCCTAGGTAAATATGTAAATCTCTCTCAAAATAATTTTACTCAAATCTTTGATAAAAGACTGTTTATTTTTAAACACGAGGCTAAAGTCACAGTAGTGCATTATATTTCATGATTTTTCTTAGTCTTTTATGATCTTTTTTTTTTAGTTTTTGTCTAATGATTGAAAATACACCAGCCCCTCCCTCATTAAAAGCCTGTAGCCCACCGGCTAGCTCAGTGGTTAGATCGTTTGACTACTGATTGAGAGGTTGTGAGTTCGAACCCCGGGCGAGGCTCACTGTGACTGTCCATGACAAATTGACTGAATTAAGATATTACATCCTATATTATTAAATTGTCCCGATGTAAACTAAACCCGATGAAACAAACAAACAATCAAAATAATGTACAATACTTTTAAGATACTTGGCTAACTGTATTTTTACAAGGTTTTAGATTGTCTAATCTTTTGAATATTATACAATTTGTTTTTAATTTGATTTGGCTGTTTAAGTTTAGAGATACTATTTTGATATTTCCTGAATCGACTGATTTCATTCTGATCTAGACTGTGCCCCATATTTTCTCCATTTCAAATATTATCTTCTCTAGCTCAATGATCAAGATATTGAAACATTGTTAGCTTGTTTTATGAAAGATTAAAGTTTTTCTTCTTAATCCTATTGGTATTAATCCATTTTATTCCTTTAAGCCACTTTTATAATTGTTTTACATACATTAGTATGCTTGCAGTTTGAAGAATTCTTTTCATTCACATTTGCAAGATTATGTATATAATGTCTACATACTATCTATAGGTATTTTAAGGACACGTTTAATTATCATTTAAACATATATAAGCCATGTATTCAAAGGGCTGTGTTAGATATTAGTAAAAAATGCATTGATCTTGATAGGCTCATTTTATAAACATGTATCAGCCAAGTACTTTCTTCTAGTGACTGTGGTATACATCTTAAAACAGTAATTGTCAATTTTATTGACTTCAACTGTTGCCGAAATCCCCCAACAAGTGGTATATATAGATATATTTTCTTCATAAACAATGATTGAAGATGAAAACTGCTTACTTAGCTGAGATATATATGTGTATATGTATTGGCCCCTTCGAATGAAATTCATGAAAATGTGAACTGTTCTTGAACTAATCTTGAATACTTCATGAATAGTTCATGAAGAGTGAATGTGACAGGGGGTCACAGGGAAGCGCACATCTCATTATATTTATCATATTTGAATTTACTAATATTTTATAAATGAAAATAGAAGTAAGTTCTTGTACGACATTCTTTATGCATAATTTGATAAACTTTTACCTTAGGTCTGAATATTTTCTCAGGGTAATTACAAATCAATTATTATTTCTATTTTCATAAAATTTACAACAATGGGCTATTAAAATGGTGAAATGTGTCATGAAATGATTAACTATGATTTAGTTTGTGCCTGATTAATGGTTAACCAATTTATTTCTCATGCATAAGTAATTTCCCATAATTTATTTACCTATTTGAATCAGATTGACTAATCTTTTCTCTCAAGTTTCAATTTATTCTTCTAAGCTATGCCTGATTAACAGACATTCTCCTGTGTATGACTGAAATGGTAATTGTGGTCAGTTTTGTGGTGGCTGTTTTTTATAGACATACTGAATAATGTATTTTGTTTTGATATTGATAATTAGTTTTATGATACTAACTTAGACCACTTGCCTGACTCCCAGGATAAGTAAGTATTGCCTTGATAATCACAAACTCGCCACTTTCCATGTCAGTGGTACAGTTAGAATAGAAATACCAGTAGTTACTGTGTCTGACAACCATTTTTAAAAAGCATATTATAAGCAACTCATTTTGTCCTGGGAATTTATTTGGGAGAGTGTGTTTTGTAAAATTCTACGAAAGTTATGTCAAGTTTAAGTTTTCAATTCGATTTAATTTCGCACCAACAGTCATGGTCACTTAACAACTTTTCCAGCTTTAACATTGCAGGTAGTCTGTGTCCAGTTAACAAGTGGATAGAACCACTGACATTCCGTCATAATATTACTTGTACACAATATAGAAACCATTAGTCTAAATGTTATAGTCTCTCAGGCATAACTTTAATACAATTTCCAGTAGCATCCAGATTTGTCATTCTCTGGTTTCTATTTGACATGACGTTTGACTGGCTTTCTGTTTCTCTTTGACCCAAATGACTGGTTTCCATCGGTCAGTACATTGATCAAGCATAGATGACTCATTGTAATTATTGTCCTTATGAATTAGCTAGATAAATACTTGAACTCCGAGGAGTAGTTTCCCATGCTAAAATACTGTATCTTCTGGTCATCTTGTGATTCTTTTCTGTTTTAATGAAGAGTGTTACACAATGAGGACTTCTGATTGATCAATATACAGTGCAACCTCTTTAAGGCGACATCTTTTGGGAGTAGCAAAATTATGTTGTTGTTGAGAGGTTGTTGTTCTAGAGAGGTTAAATCAATTAATAAATTGTGCCTTGGGACAAAATCTTGCTGTTGTTGAAGGATGAGTGTTGCTCAAGAGGGGGCAGCTCTGGAGAGGTTGTACTGTACTACTTCGTGAATTCCATTGGAAAGGGTTAAATGTGAAGTAATTACTGTGAAATGATGTATGAGAGGGGAACTTTGTGAATGAATAATTCATATATAATGTCCAGTCTTGAATAATCTATGCAATGTTTATCTTTGTATGAATAATGTTATCATTTACAGAGAAAATCTGATCAGTGTTTTACCATGATTGTTAGCAGTACTATTTTTACATTGATTGACAGAGTACAATTATACTGTCATTGGATGGAATTCATTCTTAATTGGCACACTGCATGCTCAACATTGTGATTATATTATCGATGACACAAGACAATTCAAACTTTATTTAATGGCCACCTGCAAATAAAGACCATGCTAGATGGCTCAGTAATGATCTAATAGACAATGGCTGAAAAATGTCCTTAATGGCTTTATTTCTCCTCTTACTATGGTAACCTTTGAACTCAGATATCAGTTTTCCATTCAAGTATTCCTTGGTCAACCTAGGCATAATGAACCTATAATGAGCATGGCTGATATGTGCCTACTTCATGAAGACATGATCCAGAATCATGCAATCTGGGAAACAGCTGTTTTACTTCACATGATAAATGATCATTTAAATGACTAGGGTGTGGTAGAGTTTTACAAAGACAGGAAACAGTGGCCTGTGCTGTAACCTCCTAAAAACGCCACCCTGTGTATAAAGACAGAAAAGTTCTAAGAACCATCATTGATTACTTGAAAGGCCACCTGTCATTTGACAACTTTTCAAGCTTTAGTAGTGGAGAATGAACCCAGGTGTACAGAAAAAAACTTTCCATTAGACTTAGTACTGAGGTGGCTGGTGTTTACTAGTCAGAGACCATAAACCATTCGACCACAGATGGCTAAACCTTGTATTGTAATGAATCATACATAAAACAAGGTGGATTTCTGATTTATACTCGAATTATCTGGCATGTACTATAATATACCTTGTCTGTGGTAGACTAGGATAAGTCTGTATAATTACAATAATGATGCAGTATTCTAGTAGCTCAATGATTGCTACGTTAATTGGCCTCTGAATTTCAAATTTTTGTCGAAAATAGTTTATAGTGTCTTAAGTTATTGAAGAATGTAGACAGGGGTTATAACCCCTATTTCAAAACAGAAAATAGGAACTTATTTAAGAAATTTTCGGGCTGAAATTTTGCTGAATTAAGAGAACATTTTTATGACCCTGTCTTGAGTTTTATTGGTTTCACTCATCCAGAGTAACAGCCCTTTTATTACAAGGTTATGGTTTCGACTATTAAGATTGATTAAGTTAATACAGTCTCTTATTCAAGCAATTAGCGAGATAGGTTTTCAGTTTCATTTCTTATTTATTCAAATGGGTTGTTTTATATGGATAGACACACCTGGTATTTACCATATCCTTACAAACATCAAACAAATACATCACATCATAGGAGAACATTAATATATTCTCGTGCTTCAAAATAGCAACAATGATGATGGGAAATTGTTGTGGAAATATTGCAGTGTTATGGAATTCAACTGATGTCTGTGTACTTGGTATTTGTTGGGTACTTATGTACGCTATGATCGGAATGTGTGGCTGCCTCGAATAATATTTCAAAATTATCAACAATACCGTGGTATATGACGGCATTTGTGTGTAG
The DNA here is from genome assembly GCA_964023205.1 of Lutraria lutraria. NCBI lineage: Eukaryota > Metazoa > Mollusca > Bivalvia > Venerida > Mactridae > Lutraria > Lutraria lutraria. The sequence continues at coordinate 11,780,517 of OZ026834.1, read as the reverse complement.
ATGAGTATTATGTTGGTACAGCATGCATGTCTAATTAAATAGAAGATAACAGGTGGGAGAATCATTGGTTGTGTCTTCTTGACATGGTGCTATATTGTATCATCCTGACATCATGAATTCTTTATTGCAAATATTAGACCAGATATCTGAAAGGCTGAACTCTGATTATAAATACTAGTTTATTGAATTGTTACAAAATATGTATGTTTACATATCTGTACATTCTGATCAATTGTTGTTGTTGTTGCTGTTTGTTGGTGGTGTTGTTTACAATGTAGACATGAGGTGTTCAATGGATATCTGTACGTTTTGCTTTCTTGCTGTTCTGATTGTGTTTAAGGATACATCCTGTCTGGGAAAACGAATCATTTACCAGAAATAAAAAGGAAATTCAATTACCACTTTGCTTGAACTTGTGTATTATATATAAGCTGTCTTCTATTTTAGCTGTGGTAACAATTCCTGGTGATTGTTAGGTTACGTTATGTAAATCAAGGTGATTTAACTTTGTGCTAACTAGATTGTCAGGGATAAATCCCAAGCAATTCATATAATTGAGTACTTTCTTATAGTTTATGACCCGTTGCAGACTAAAATCATGCTGGGTGATATATTAATGTGATCCCTTTTTTAAGAGATTTCAGTAATAATTTAGTTTGATATATATCATGCTGTCCTCATGTTGATGGAAATATCAGCTGAGAGAGGAGGGGAGTGATAATCCGATGTATTGTCAAAGATACAGAGAGAGAGCTCGGTGAAGTTCCCATACCTCAAGCCGTAGCTTATACAGAGCTGTGTGGGATGCTGTAGTATTGTTCCAAGGAAATCTTGTGGATAAGTTAATTGCTAGTCAGTAGGTGTTTGATGGTAGCTGGGAATGTTCCCGTATTCTGTTTTACAGTCTCTGTATGTAGTGTTTCAAGCTATGAGGAGAATCATAAATTCTACTGTGAAAGTAATTTGTTAGTGGGATAAAACTATGATCAAGTTATTATTCTAAATACAGAGACTATCGACTGTTACCTAGACATGAATTGAAATTTACTGCTTGCGATGTAATCAATTTAAAGAACGTTATAATCCTTTATATTGGAAAGAAAATTGTGAAATATTTTCTATTGAGTGTTATTATTGAATTTTCTGTGGATTTAGTGAGAAAATTTCAGTGTCTAAATGTGTCGGAATAATTTCATTGGTATTTAATTGTTTTGCTGCATTAATAAGTTAATTATGACTTGATTATTTTCACCAATTTGTGGCAATTAACTGATGTTGTGTAGCTATAGTAATTGTATTGTTCCTATTTAATAGTCCTTTGGCTTCAATTCTTTCTGGAAGTTATTGAAATTTGTATACATTGTGACGTGAGGAACAGGATTTAAATTCAGATCAGAAATTTGTGTAGTTGAGAAACTTGTATTTAAATAGTGATTTATAGAACTATTTTCTGTAAAACTTTGTTTAGTTCAACACATCTATGATACTTATGTTTTTCGTTTGATTTCTCTCCTGCAGTTTAGTCTGTTTGTGGTTACGAGAGCCATTTAAACTGTGCAGCTCTCTGACATAACTTTGGCACAAGATTGTACTTACAGTGGTTTAAGAGGAAGTTTGTTGTTTTTATTTAAATGAGAATTTTGTCATTCTACTTCCTTGATAATGGTGTTGTATTTCAAGTTACTACAGCTGTGAATAATTTATCTGTCTGGCTTGAAAAAATTACGTACCAGTATAGGTTCTTTTACACTTGGTAAACCTTCTGTTCAGACTTTTCTTTGAATTTTTTGGCCAATGGTTTAGTTCATTGAACACTATATAATCACTGTAGACTTTGATCTAGGACATTGGATATTCTGTTCTTTCTAGATTGTAACTTGGTATATCATATAGAGACTACTTGATGTAGACATAAGACAAGGATTTAATAGTGGCTTTGTTATAGTTATTATAGTTCTCAGTACAGTTCATTGTAGACATTAACTCCTTGATTTAGTTCTTCACATTAAGCAGTATTTGCTTTAGATTATTTCGCTATGACTTCATGTGTCATACATACATTGAGTCATTAGCTTCCCCCGCCTTCTTCAACCTTATCAGGTCATGTTGTATTTACAGAATGGATTCCTATTCAAAGACATTTATGAATTTCACATGCTATAAGAACCATTGCTGATTCTACATGTTATATCATTGTTATTGATATTGATCATAAATGGATTTTTTTGTATGACGATAGAGACAGTATTCTGTGTATATTGTGAATGTATAGTGTTAAGCGTTGATTTATTTGCTGAGGTTAAAGGGACTAAAAGAACCCAGTCCCTGTGATGGATTTATGAAGATTATTGAATGTGCTTTGAAAGAAGAAAAAAAATGGTTTGCTGCTGAGTGAATCGAAGTGTTAGGTATTGTTATATATAGCTGGATTTAGAGAGTGTGTGAACATACGGTTTGGTATGGTTAGATTTTATAGGTGGTTGCTGACAAATGGGGGTTGATACTTTAAATGTGAGACTTTCAGAAAATTCTATGGAAGAGATTGACATCTTTAAAACAGAATCTCCTACTGGAGAGAGGATTAAACTTTTTGTTGATGAATTGGAAGCGCTTGAGCCCTGCAATGTGGAACCACCGCGGAGCCCAAGGGACTTCCCGGTACAGTCACATGTTGCTCAGGCTATGGATCTGGATTTTATGTTAGAAATTGATGCCGAAATTGAGTAAGTATTAAGTGCTTAAAGCATGCAGCCTGCAGAAATTGTTTTCATTTGTATTATTTTGAAAATATGATAACATTTATTTCGATGAACACATCATGATTTTTTTCTTTGAATAAGGTCAACACAGTCACATCATAGCCGGGTTACATGTTCATTAAAAATAGTGTAGGCAGGTTGGAAATTTTTTTTTAATTCATTTTGCCTCTTGAAAAGCGTTTGGAAATTAAGGTAAAAAAGTGAGAAGTGGATGTGCTGCTACCGGGAAAGTAGCATAGGTCGGGGAACCAGAAACAAAAATTTTTTGAAGCCTTATACTTCAAGCATGCATAATCAATGTAAGTACATACTGTGCCAAGCAATAAGAACATTAATAATCCATTTCTATTGATGATGGTAAATATAATGATGTATGGTTAATAAGCAATCTATTTTATTATATATTTTCATGGAATTATGTTAAAATGTATATAGATCTGTGGTAGCTAGAGGACTTCCATTTTATGTATAGCCCTGCAATTTTTTCCCTTTGTGTTTTATGTACTAATTGGCTGACATTGACATTTCTGAAATCCTAGAGAAGGTTGTATATAACTGCAGAATTATTCCTATTTAATTAAGAAAAAGTGTGTCCCATTATGTATGGTTATTATAGTCTTCAACATTTTATCCATTGTGTTGAAGAAATTGTCTAAACACATTTCATAAATATTTGTTGTAACTCCCAGGGGCAATTATTAGGAAATGGATTAATTGACCCTTGACCTTTTATTTGTGCTTTAATATCCTTGATATTGCAAATCTGGTATACTATTCGAACTTCCCTGTGCTATATCCAGTTATTTGTCTTCCAAGTTGATGCCAGTATTTAAAACAGTCAACTCATTTTGAACTTGTTTTGTACAATTGACTTCAACATATTTCCCAAGTTTAAGTTGGCGGGCCTTTGAAAACAATTAAGAATTCATGAAATCATTATTTTTTCTTGAACAATTCTTACTTACTTCATGAAGTATGAATAACTGTAGGACAGGGGTGCTAACCTTGACCCCTTCATGGTATCGTTCATATCTGCTACATGCTGAAGATAACTTCATGAAAATGTGATAAAAGTTTTGACATTTGACTTTTGCTTCCTGAGCAGGAAATCTTAACAAATCTATGTTTATTTTCCCTGCAGTAAACTCCTTAATCACTGTCATTGTCATAATTGTTAAAATGCTCAATGGCGATATCTTTCATCTGATGTGATGAAAATGATCAACATGGTTTATCACACACATTTACATATGAGATGCATGTCATAGTTTTATCTAATGTTTCAAGCTGTGAATCTCCCCCTCCTCTATCTGACTCAATGAATTAACAAACAATGCGTGTAACTGTTGATAAAGACCAGTGTAATACAATGCTAAGTATTGTTTAATATCACACAACGGTGTATCACTTTTCCTTTTTTTAAACCCCACCAAAAATGTGAAGGATAAAACTGGTTTATTCATTATTGTAAATGTCGGATATATTCAATTCAGTTGTTTGTGAGGATGAAAGCAGATTTATTGGATTAGTCTTGGATTAACATGTCACATGACCTTACAGACTTCGGAGGATTAAGTCCCGATGTCTGTCTTACATGGTATTATACTTGATCATGTAATTTGGTTGACAAATTTGAATGATTTATTTTCAGTGTTGCGGTTGTGTTTTATGATCGTAAAATGCTTTTACTGTGCCAAATGACGCATCATAAACTTTGTGAATTGATAGTAAGGCTCGAATGTTGTCAAGTTATAATGCGGGCTGGCTTGAAATTAAATTTTAATACATTGCCGTGATATTGTTTTATTGTTATTAGGTTATAATCTTTTATTATTATTTTATTATTATATGGCTTCGTTTGGTAATAAACATCAATAAAATCAATTCTCTCATGATGCCGTAATAATACCCTCAATAAAACAAATGCTTTAAATTTTCTATTTGAACATTTTAATGCCGCATTATAAAAGAGATTTTCAATGCTGTTGATATCATATGCTTATCAATGTTTATACTATTATCCTATGGATTTGATAAGTCTTGTTTACAATAAAGTTCAATAATGATTTTAGTTTTATGTGATTACCTGCTGGGACTTCCAACAGTTTAGGATCTAGGTTCTCAATAATTACGAGTATTAAATCATACTATTGAATACTTTTAGTTAGTGTTGGTATACTATGGTGTATAATTTTATGCATGTACTTTTAAAACAAAATAGTATACACTATAACTAGGGTTAAATGGCAACTTGGAACGAAGGACAACAATGTGAGCAGTGACCTCCCTTTAGCACACTCGATCTGTATATATGATAGGTTAAAATATTCAACTGTGCTTAAGGTCAAATTATATATAAAATATTATAAGTCAACTGTGCTTAAAGTCAAAACAAGGTCAGCATTAAGATCAACTGTGCCTTAGAGCCATTTTTCTCCCCTTTCCTTAGTGGCTTTTGTTTACAGGTTTGACTGTAAATGTAATGTGTAATATATATTAAGATGTTCTTGTTTAAATGAGGCAGGTATAATACATGATTGATTTCATCTTTTATTAAAACCTTGTTATCATCACATCCTTATACTCACAAATCTCAAAATTCAGCCTTGTCATTTAACATCATTAGACTGACCTCAGAAATAACCAATGAGATGCTAGCATTTTCAAACCAGTTGATCTAGCTTCTTTTCGTATGTTTTAGTGCTGTTGTACCTCCAGTCACTGGTATTCATGTTATGAATTATGTTGTTGCTATATTTATAGGAAGAATGTTGCAATGTTTCTTGATTGTAGAATACCAGGAACTTTCAAATTTAACTTTCATAGATACATTGTTGCAGTTTGTTCTCAGAATGTGAAGAGGAACTTCATTATTCCTCAATTGGATTAACTTCCACGATCAATAAGAACTGCTGTAAATAATTTCAGAATAATTCTATGTTATGCTACTCATATGACTGAACAATATTCACATCTGGCTGGTAGCAAGTCTGTCTACTACAAATTGTATGTTCTGATCAGACCTAAAATTACATGCTCATTAATAAATAGGGTAGGTAGGTTGGGATTTTTTTTCATTTTGGCTCTTAAAAGCAATCGGAAAGGTAAAAAAATGAGATAGTTGATGTACTGTTCCTTGGGCTTAATAAGCTAAGGTCGCCGGGAAAGATTAGGGTAGGTCAGATAACCAGAAACAAAAAAAATTTACGCCTAAAAACGCTTGTCTGTTCAGCTGTTGTTTAATTGTGGGTGTCTGTGGGTCATTAGTTTGCCTTGCTGATATCCTTATAAATGTCTGGTTGTGTATACAAACAATGAGACCATGAACTGTCAGAATTGATGATCACCGAGTATTAATTGAGTTCATAATGTAAGGGATATCTGGAAGGGATTGTTCTCTGGCTCCTGGCTCTCTTGTTCCATGATCTTATCTCAATATTCAGGTGTACTACTCTGGTGTTCTGGTTTTTGTGGGTTCTGGTGCCTTGTTTGTAAACCTGTATCTTTATTAGAACCTGTGATGTTCTTGATTATAATAAAAGATAGTGAATTAATCTCTTTGTGTCGATATCAATTCACTGGTGTACATGTACAAACCTGAGCCTTTTGCCATTGAATACCAGAGACATAGATCATATATTATCATTGCCTCTGTGAATACCAATAAAATCATGAATAATAGCCTCAAAATTTTAAAAGTCAATTAAGTGTAATGGAGAACAAACATAACCCTATCAAAAATGTTCAGCCGAATGTCCAATAATTTTTACTCATTTCTGTTTGTTGTCTATCTTTATAACGCAGAATTTTATCAGTGTTGACTTGATCAAAAATTTTTCATTCACTCCATGTGATGAAATTGTGTAAATTTTCATGAAGACACTGTAGCGAGAATGCTTCAGAATCTGGTTCTTTAATTGAAGCTGTTTGTTCTTGTTCATTTAAATATTTCAGACCTGTTGCATGCTGTCATTGTCAATTCTTGAAATCAAACAATAGCGCTGTGATTCCGGAATATTTATTGACAATATCCTCAATGAAAGAATTCTCAACAACTTCCATACCATTGGCAATGTCATTATTTACAAGTCCACAGAGACAATGTCAACTGTTCATATATATTGGTAACCAGTGTAGCAGCATTCTCTATAGGACAATACCGGAACCAGTATATTGATATATGAGAAAAGTGTTAACAAGTCAACCTACTTTCCTTGCCTCAAACATGGTCGCTGAGATACCTTGTAGATAAATATAAAAATTGAATGACCGATCGGATCAAACATGAAAATCTGTAACCTGGCGCCTGTGATTATTAGCATGTTATAATATATTATACATGTGTATATAGTGATACTTGTTGTGTATGACACATTTGTATGATGTTACTGATTGGCTGTTTTGCTTGTGAACATATAAGGAATGGCATTTACACTTGTCTAGCATTTAGTGTCAGTGTATGTTTTTCTGTCCTCACATAAAAGTGTCATAGTGGCATGTCGTATTTCTCTCGGGACATGTGCTTGGTACAAAAAAGTGGTGCATATAATTGCTACAATGCATCATGTGAGTACCATATGTCTCCCTAAAGATCCCTATCGGTCTCTGTGTACATACATTCTGATCTGATAAGAAACAGATAAGCACCAACAGAAATTTCTTTACCTAGATTTGATCTAACTAATGCACCATACATTCTCTATTTAATGAGGTCCAGAATATCTATCAATTTGTCAAATAATTGTTTGTACAATTGTTAAGACGAACTGGATATAATTGATGGAAATTTTAACCTTTAATGTACAGTTGCTGTCTTTCAATTTTTATCAAAAAAGGGTGCAAGCATTAATTAGGAAGGGCTTTTATTAGGGGTATTCTGTATTGTGTCAAGGTCCCTAAAATGATGTACATGTGTATGTAAAATGATGTGTATGTAAAATGATGTGCACAGCTAGATTATGACTAGATAAATTTGTACAATTTTTTGTTGTATTATCTAGTCAAGGTGCACAATTGTTACGTCAAATGGATGTTTTCTGATAAAATAGATGCACATGTGCACATGCACTTATCCTAGATATGGTTCTTGTTTGTATAGATAGTTACATGATAGGATGTGCAATATATTAGGTATCCTTACTACTGAATCTTCAGTTTTAGTGAAATCACCTGGCAGCCTGCATACTTAACACAAATCTTTATACCCAGTAGTTCACACAAACCCTCCAAATGAACTGCATTGTTCAGGAAGTGCTTTTGTATGCACAGCGATCCATAATGGTTGATGATATGCTAATGGAGTAACTGGGCAAGTGTTGTTAATATTGTTCACCAATCTTGCTCCATTATACTTTAACACCTAGTACATTATAATTGTAGATAACGATGCTTCACTGAATTTTAAGAGTCCTACCCAAAATGATTATGATTCATGCCTTATTTTCATTTACTGAAATGCTTCAGCTATGTCCACTTTACATGTCTATAACATCCTTTAGTATGATATGCACATACCTTTCGCTTGTGACCCCCCCCCCCAATACTTTTCACATGATGTGTGCAACTGGATCTGCATGGTCCTCTTCATAAGGAACTGTAAACATTGAAGAAAAGTTTGATATCATGACCTATGACTGACAGCATGTTTAACTATATTAAAAGCTCTTCGTTTTGACATGAAACAAGACATTGAACATGCTGCAATACCACAATCTTGTTTATAATTAACCACTTACAAACCTGGCTTTTTTCTGGACAGTTTCTCGGGTTGAAAGTATTGAAATAATAAATAATTGGCTATTAGAGTTTATTTTTGGGAAGGCCTGTGAATTTCGAATAATGAATTTTAGTGGTAAACACTGACAGGTGTGTACTATATGGCATCACTTTATGTCATAATTACAGTTTTAATGTAAGATGGTAATGAAAGCCGCCAGCTTTCAGGAAGTGTCTTAATTACCTCGTTAAATTTAACAGGGATACAATCAGTTTGTCTTTCATATCTTTTTCTGTAGAAAACCGTTTTGTGTTGAAATATATATGAAACATGGGAGATTTCGCATTCAAAATCAGGTCCATGTTATTTTTGGGCTAGCTTAGTTGTTGAGCTCTGGGCTGATACATGACCTTGAGGTTGCCGTCTTTCTGTAATTGATTTTTGAAGATATTTTATCAAAGGTTAATTATTACTTTGTTCTTCCTTTTATGATTCATATTGTATGGGGAAGTTATTAGATACCTACAGATCAACAGGTTAACACTGATTGCAAGGTACCCATTAGATCATTTGTTAAGTCCATTGTTCTTTTGTTCTTATTACTACACAGTTTATTGCAAAAAACTCAGAATTAACTATAATTTTATTGAAATGTTTACGTGCAAATCCCGTTTGCATGCAGAGTTATTACCTCCATTTCAGTTCCAAAAATGATTAAATTAGCTTAGTTATCAAATGTCACTATCAGAATTTTTATGGGATGTCAATCTTAATTGCATCCTGACTGAGTACTCCTTCTACAAGAAATTCTCCATTTTTTATACCTTGATGAGGCAAAACAGTCCTGTCAGAGAGCAATGAAATGGCTTTAATTTTCCATGGAAAAAAAGGAGAAGCGATAATGTCTTAATGATGAGTTTGATCATGTTTGATGAGTCGTGTGGAAGTGATATGTCATAAAATTAGTGTACCTGATGTGGCTTTCATCATTGGAGTGAACTTTGTTTTGTGCTGCAATTATATATATACACCATTGGCTAACTAAAGGTGTTAGAGATTGATAAGGCCAGAAGAAAAATAGGGAAGGTAGATTGTTTTTCTTAATTTGTATTTCACCCATACTTTGGATTTTGTTATTAGAGACATTAAGGTCAGTGAAAATCAATAATTGCAGTCAGGTGACCGGAAACATGTTTATCTGGCCTTATTTAGATTTACATGTTTACTATGACATCTCTACTGTTCATACACTGTGAACATAGATCACCTGAAGCTGTCATCAATTTTGATTCATTTTCAAACATTTTATTACACAAGATGATATGTTCCTAATCTCAAGGGTTCAGCGCAACAGTGTTGTAACTCATATTGAAATAAGAGCAAGTTACAGCAGTGTTGCGCTGAGCCCACGATCTGTTAACGACTATACATAGAAGAAAGTATTCATTCCTGATAGTACAAGTCTGTGATGTTAAACATTGTGTTCTCTGTAAAACACATCATTGATGTTCAATGAAACAGATCCCCAAAATGCAATTATCTTTTATCCTGGAATGCGCCCAAAAATCCATCATCTTTGATTTCTGAGGATTCAAAGCAAACTTCGGCCATAGTTTTCCAATGTTTAGGAGTGCTCTGATTATTGGCATGGGTTATAGAACATGTTCTTATTTTTTACTTCATTTGACATCTGTGCTTGATTCTTGACATTTGAAAAGCCAAAAACTTTCTGTGATGATTTCCAAGTCTTTTAATAGTGAGATTCTATTTTTGTAAAATCCATTTTCTTTTTTTAAGCCAAACTTTCTCTCTTTAAGAAATTTCTTCCTGCCTAATCTTACTAAAGAATATGTCTGGCTTCGGGTAAATATATCTTGTTTATATAGTCATGTATGCTGTATAAATGTTATTCTTTTTCATTTATAGTCAATCACAATTTCAGATAGCATAAAGGATACTTTTTCTTTTCTCGAAGATTAATGAATTGGTTTATGACTTTCTGCCATAGAATATTACACCCCCCCCCCCCCCCCTCCAAAAAAGCCAAGGTCACTTGTTGTATGTGTTCACTTATGATCCTCCAATATAAAGCTCTGATTGTGCTTGTGGTCTTCAGTTTCTCTGAGTCAAAAGGTCAATGTCACAAGACTCTTGAAGCTGTCATTAATCACAACTGCCTCAAATCAATGTCAGTATGGGAGATTGCTTTCGGTTGTATTTTGTAATAAAGTTGGTCTGTATAGCATTTTACTTCATATAATATATACAATTATGTATAATCCTTTCACTGCCAGACCCTGTTGCCTACATTGAACTTTGTATTTCCTGGAAATATTTAAGAATTGTAACTAAGTATTTAAAACTATAACCAATATTCCTCAAATAGGTACATTATTCCAATGACGAGAGTAAACAAACTCAATAACTTGCTCAAATGATGCTTTTATTATTGGATGACGAATTCTATCAGGCAAAACTTTCTGCTTAATATGCAAATTCATGACACACACCATTTAGACAGTTACATTTACATGTTTCTAGTTCTATCAAACAGGAGCTTGTGATACCAAATATGGGTATATGATGTACGCTGAACCTGGTGAAATGTTTATCATTCAAGCATATTCATGGAACTGGCGTCTGACTTCTTGCAAGTGTTCAGTGTATTGGCATTATTCACATCTACCAAATCTCCAGTGGTATATATCAACCCCTGTGTGACTTTCTGTAAAACTTCTTAACTGATACGGATTGAATTTATCATTGAAGCTTTATATACAGACTGTTTCATAATTTGTTTGGAACCAATTTTTTGCATGATCTATGACATTAGGTATTACCTATGATATAATTATGTACCCATAATATATTGTTTGAAAATGACAGAATTGGCACATTTGCAGGGAGATCTGATCATGGCTTATTTAAGTTTTTTAAGTACTTGATACAGATTAAAATGTATGTGACCTTGACACTTGAACAACTTTGACCTTGACATTTTTACAAGGATGGATGATCACTAGAAAACAACAGAAACTATATGCCTCAGAATACCGCAATTTGATGTACCTGAAGTTTTTTAAATTTGAATCTATAAAATAACATTTAAAAGAATATTCTTAAAAGTTGTGATTTGTATTGCAATTGATATTTCATCATTGGGCCATTCTTAAAAAATTGTTTTGTTGGTATAGTTACATGACAGACTCTTGCAATAATCCTTCAACCCAAAAAAGGTTTGATTTAGCGATTTGAACAAAAAAATGTTAGTTTTTCATTCCAGGTTTTCATTTATAGCAAAATATGCCTACCTATCTATATAAACCACTGTTAAAAGTTTAGGATTTGTGACAGTAAACCAACTTTTTAAGGGTTGCCTTGCATTTTACATTTAGGTTTTATTTGTTGTTAATTATGTCTATTATCCACTTAAAGGGAATATCAGTTTACACAGTTGATTTCATTGTCATATATTTGTGGCTCCATAAATGTCATATTATAGGGTCTGTCACATTTAATATAGTCAATTTGATAGTGAAAAAGCCTGTGCACTGTCCTGTGCAGTAATTTAAACCATTATTTCACACTACAGTATGTCACACCGTCTGCATGTTGTACAACAGTTGTCATTTTCAATGTTTGTGAATTACTGTACAAAGGGTCATCAATTGATATGCTGAAATGAACGGCTTTACCATAAATGTTTATCCTTAAAGATTTTTGCTGCTATTCTCGAGGGTCCCAGGACTTCATAAATCCCCTTTTTTGTGGTGAACAGTATGTGGCAGTTATTTATTGCATTTTTACTCTGTTGTGATCCTTGAAGAACAAAATCATTTAACCACTAATTGACTGGTTTTAGGGTCCTAGACCATATGCACCCATATTATCCACTGGGTCATAAAATGAATTAAGTTAGGGAAAAATGCCCAATTGAAATGAGTTCAGGCAATTTTTTATTAATTAAGGTTTTTGCTCCTGAGTCACACTTTCCACTTCACAAACGATAGATTACCCAATGATTGGACAAAAATGTCATTCTATGAATTATGAGAGAAACTTCAGGAAATTATTCCACAGCCAGGGTTTCTGGTGTTAGTCATCTGTTGGCCACGGTACAAAATATTGTCCCAGGGATTTATAGAAAGCCATTGTCTTCTTAGAATTGTCTTAACGGCTGTGGCTCTATTAGAATAGATAACAATTGTTGAGTTTTAAAATGAGAACTGAATAATTGAAACTGTCAGCCTTACAAGATTTATTGCCATCTTGAGTATGATTTTCAATGTGAATTTAGTTGATGTTGATGTGACCCTTGTAACATGTTGTTCTTGTCTTCAATCTTTTTCTGGCACCTTGAAAATGATCTTTAATACTGTGGAAATTTATTCAGGATTTTTTTTTTTTAATTTGGGGGCCATCTTAAGGATTTTCCAGTTGCTTTCGCTGTCATTTATATAGATATTGATAGATTGTTGGATAAAATTGCTTTAAAAAAAAGCAAAATAAATTCTAATGGTTGCCAGATAAATTTTCCATTTAAATGTTTTGCTGATTGCTGATTAATCTATATCCCTGACTGCAGGCACATCACTGTTTTAATTCAGCCTTTTATGAATGACATTTTGACATTCTTTTAAATTATCAATCACCATCATTTCTGTAAATTACAGGGATATTTTTTTTATTTAATATTGCATACAATTATTTCCCTTTCAAAATTAATGTTCATTTATAATTGTGTTGGTCATGCATTTCATTGTGTTATAACCATGAAATGGGCACATAATTTCTGAGCCCATTTCCAAGCTTTTTGTTACCAGTAATCCATCTTATGGAGTTATTTCGCTGGAGCTAAATTGTTGACATCAGGAATTCTTTTCTAATTGTTTTCATTGATATTAGTGTGAACATATTTGCAGTAATAGTCTGCATGCATGACAAATGGCTCTGATATGTGAGGAATTGGTCAACTTTTAGAGTACTAGGATCAAATTTAGCCATCTGCTCCACTTCTTGTTTACAATGAAATGTGTTATAGTTATCAGATCAGCTGTTGATGCAGTGTTCAGTATTGTTGTTAGTCATGTGACTGTCTCTTTGATGCTGTCTTTGTTGATTGTCCTTTTTTCCCTACCATATTTGGAAATTTCTGTTTGATGGTATTTTAGGAATCAAATGACCATGCATAAATGAAGTTTTAATTATGAAAGCTTAGCTGACTGATAATAATTTTTATGGATCATTTGGCAACTTTTCCCCCTTTCACAATGGAGGAAGACCCTGGGTAATACATCTTAACCTCTTTGAGTAGAATTTATGAAAACATCATTTGTCTTAAAATTTCAATGCATGGATCATGAATAGTTCATGAAGTATACATAAGTATTTGACATGGTGCAAACAATTATGTTCAACAGGCTTGGTCGGTTAAGTTTGTTGCTTCAATGTGATTGTCCTTATTAGCTATTACTAAGGGAATAGTCTGACATTTAGAAAAGAAATAAAAATGAAGTGAAATCTGTTTCCTAAAACCTAATGGTTCTACTTAATTGTTCTGTCGGTGACGTAAGTGTGGTACATTATTTATACAAGTACATTTTAGTATGTTCTCATTATGTTTAATGTAAATCTTTTATCAGCAACAGATGGTTTTGTTGTTTGAATAGCAAAAGACTAACTTCCAGATTCCATTTCCAATGATTACTTAAATACTTTTCAATGTTTGATGTTCTGTCTTATTTTTATCATTCCAGTTCTGGCCAAGAGGTTCAGCGCATCAGTGTTATAAACAATTTACCAGACCTTCTCAAAGACAGCCATGCAGACTGTATGCGAAGGGTCGTTCCGAAAGTCAGGGTAAGTTTCTTTGTGTTTCCGAAGATATTGTAAGTTACTTTGTGTATGTGAATGGTTGTTCACAAAGTCATTGTAAGTTTCTTTATTTTTGCAAAGGATCGATATAGAGAAGAGAAGCTTTCAAACTGTGAAAGCAGAATTATCTTCAATTTCTGCTTTAATTTGAAATATTGCTCCACAAAATCAATGTAATTCCTGACTAAGTTTCCCGAAAAAGGCTAGCCTTGAGTTCAGGGCACAATTCCTTCTTTCTGAAATACAATTTGAAATTGAAGTTTTTGAATAAAAAATGTGAACAGAAGTGGATCATTGTTTCAACAAAGAAATTTGCCATTCTGACAAATTCTTACAAAGTTTATCTTTTTTGTCAAGTTCCTTACTCGGGAGCCCTTTGTTTGCTTCTATATGAAATGGCTAGACATCATTTATGTGAGACATCTTAAGGAAGTGTGCTATGTTGTATGACACTTATCATGGTCTTGATGGCCAAGCAAGACAAATTGTCATTTAAGATCTGGTTAACTATGATTAATTCTGGTAGATGTTCATGGATTCAGTCCTAGGGAGCCTTTGCAATTACCTTTGGTAAAAAATGCTTTAATAATTTTCTCCAATTTTCTTATCAACTTCTTGTTTTCAAATTTATTTGAGCATTTTCCAATATTGCCTTCTTATTGAAACTTGTTTTACAATCAATAATGGACTTATCAGTACCCAGCCTGATATTGTGTGCAAAATAAACTACTTATCTTTCAAATTGATAATGTCTTTGAGTGAAAGTGGACCACCCATTCTGTTGAATAACAATCACAAAAACATCTTCATTCTGGATTGTAAAACATTGCTTAAGATGTCATAAAGGGTTTAGTCATATTATCAGTTCTAGAGATTGACACATTATGCACTTGAATTGCATTAAAGGGTTTTTATTTTAAGAAAACTTTTACAGTGTTATTGTCATAAAAATTGATCATTGCATTTATCTTGTTATGTAAAATTCACCTTGAAAGTTAAATTATATCATACGCAATCATATTTATCCATTCTTTTACAAGTGTAGGATATTATACTATGATAGGTTATACTAGATATGGTGTTAGCTACTGAGCAGAAAGCTAAGGAATTCAATTCAATTTTTTTACCTTATATGATAGTTACCAGTAAATGGACCCGTCTGATCGTAAATAGAGACCATTTGTCCCAATTAACATCAGGACAGAATTCTATAAAAGAAATACTTATCTAACTTTCAACTGAAATGTTCGAATTTTACTCATATGATTTTACTGTATAAACAATCATACTGAAAGATCTTCAGTATTAAATGCGATCTTATTTTTGTAATACCTATTGACAACCTTCATAACATTTTTAATGAAGACAATACTATAACCATGATAAATGGGTGATATTTTGTTTGTTTGTATGATGCATATTTGTGAAATGATGATATAAAGCATACAGTAATTGTATTGGTGTAAAAAAAAAAAATTTCAATGCAAAACAACATCTTTTTTCCAAATTTGGTCATATTTGGTACCTATAACCCAAAAATGTGGAAAAAATCTCTGAAAAATCAGTATTCCTCTAAAGAAGGGCAAATTTTACAAAATCAGAACTTTTGTTAGTGTAGGGTTTCACCCAAGAATTTAAGAAAATCATTTTTTTTCATCATTATACATCATCAATAGTACAAAAATGCATTTTAAGACTTTAACCTGAATTTATTCCGTAACCGACACCTTTACAATATCATCACGATCTAATCTTTGCTTGTGTATGTGATCTTATTCAATTTGTACCTGTCTTGTTTTTTGTCTGTCAAATCTGCTAGGTTAGATCATTCATACACCAAATCAATTAAGATGCAGTCATGTAAAACAATTTGTTTGGTTATTATGTTCTTAATTTAGAAGCAATTATTAAGGACTCAGTATGCATGATAAATGTGTAATTTTATCAGTATTTGATGTATTTGTAAGACAAATTCTGCATTATAGTCTATTTATTGCCTATTTGAATTATAAATTTTTGATCCAATGATCTTTAAAATTAACACATTTAAGATCATGTTTCACCATTCCACGTTTTTTTGTTGTTATTGTTTACATTCAAACTGTGAAATACTTAATCTGTATGTATTTGACAGGCGTGAAATAAAAAATATAGAATGGAATAGTTCAAATTCCGGCTCAGGGGAGTTTTTATGCAAAAGAGTCTGGATAGTGTAATAACTAGTTTTATGGCGACCAGATGAAATCATAGGCCTACTCAAAGATGTCGTATAAATGCAATGCAAAGAGTACAATTCAACTGTTTTCTTTTCAAAATGAGTTTAAGCTAAATACACTGATACTACATTACATTTGCTCTATCATAGGAGGATATAGATAGAGCATAATTATTCCATTGGCACTTCAAGAATACCTTGTTTTCTGGTGACATAGAGGAACTAATATTTTTATGGGGATTTTATATTAGTGTCTTCATGACATTATTTCTGTTAAACTTACATTATCCCTTTAAAACATACTGTTGTTTTCCTGGTACATCCTAAATGTTTAATAATATGCATTGAACATCAAGTGTTTATGATATATGGTCTCGATATGCTGATAAGTAAAAATGTCTGTACAAATCTGTCAATTATTACCTCGTTATTTCTCTATAAATCTTGCCCAAGCATAAATACATCAATAATTTCAATCCTGAAGCATGAATATGTCTATTATAGAGTTAAATCAGGACTGCGTAGTATTAATTTTAGAAGTAATGTTTGTGCATCTATAGGTCTAGGTCTACTGGTATTCCATTAATCATATTTATATCGCAATTTGATGGCCACGAAATGGAGCTATTTATCATACTACACAATTGAACTGTCTATGGGGATACCCTTCTTATAGGTGATATGATTAGATTTATACCAGTGTCAGCCAACTTTTATTCTCATTGTATAGTATAGGCATGAAACTAATCTAGGCTCCTTGCAAATAAATCTCTGAGCTTAAAGATGTTCTATTCATATTTAATGAGATGAAATTTATATTAAACACAAAAAAAATTGCAATGAAGAACAGGAATGCCATTACTTTTAACTTGCCCTCGAAAGTGAAAAAGCAATTATTGAGTACCTTAGAGTAGCTGATATTACATTTGTTTAGGAACTGAATTAGTCTTGCTTAATTGCTTCCCAAAATAGACCTAAAAGGAGATAATATAGTATGTCAACCTGAGAATTTTAAACCTTAGAACATTAAATCTAAGGCTAGTATTACTTCAGTAATAATGTTACTAATGATATGTATGAAGATTTTGCTGCTTATATTGATCGGTTTCTGTGACCACTGTCTCAGTCTGAGTAAACAGTAAAACCTGTGAACAAAGGTCACCCTAGGGAAAGATTAAATATGGCCTTTATTAATAGGTGGCCTTTATTTTGGGGTCATTTTGTTCTGAATAATCAATGACAACTTTTAAAATAATGGCCTCTATTTAAGGGGTGGCCGTTATTCGGAGGTGGCCGCTATCAGAGGTTTGAATGTAGTATTCTTTAGTCTGAGATCTGCAGGAATGGTTAGATTTTGCTTGACACTTGATTTTAAACCCACGTGACGACCTCTTGATAAGTGGACTGCCTATCCATGCATCCTTATGCCATGATGCCTTAGAATTTCGTATGACACACATAGTTATTTACTTTCATCCATGATGATGCATGAATGAAATATACCGGTATATAAAAACAAATTCATGAAATTATTAAAAATTAAAGATTTAACTACCGTAATTCATTGTTATCTTGATATACTATGATATCATTATTTTGGATTTGCCACAACATTCATTGTGGGTGACTCTTTTAGTATTTACAATCGGGAGTTATTTACAAGATAATACATGTACATGTATTTATTCATTTAAAAGTATTTTATTTTTTATTTGAATGATAATGACCTGTGTTTGATCTTGTTACAGGAAGTACTTCACGTCGCCCAGGCTGATATGCAGCTGGCTGCTTCCTCGGCATTCGTACAGATTTTACGTGCTGACCTGGTTCCCGTTCAGAACTATGCTCAGACATTTCTACAAACAATTCTTTCCAGTGTGGATAATAAAGACCCAGGTAAAACTTTATTTAAATATTTAGCAAGAAATATGTGACACTATGTGGATTACCATATATGGAGATTCAGTGATATGAGTACCATTTCTGTTCTCAAAACTGTTATCCTAAAGGCCTATAAATCAAATGTTACTAGTAAATGGATTCAGGAAGCCCTCATAAGCTAGTGCTTTGCAACTTTATTCCATTTAAGGTCATCCTTGAAAAAAAATTTTTTTTCGTTACTAGACCGAATCTTTTCAGTGGGTAGGTAGGTAAATTTATTTTGTTAATAACATAAAAAAAATATGCTTGCGCTGTAAATGAGAAGCTAGTAAAATGGTCAAAATTGCTTAGATCTACATGTATTTTGGGATTGGAGGATTTTTTGTGTTTCTGCAAACCAATAATCTTTTAGGGATGGCCAAATGTTTCAGGTGCGCAAAATGCTTATACTTATAGCAACAAACGTTCAGAGTTTTCAAAACTTGCCAATACATCATTGAAAGCATTTTATTACCTAAATTGAATACATACAGTTTTATCACACAAATTGTTACAAACAGTACTCTGTCCAACATGTATACATTTCAAGATATCAATCGGCAGATGTGTAAAACCAGCCCACATTTAACATACCAGAACATCCAGTAAGATATTTGATACACAGAACAATGGTTATCTATTGATTTTACTAAAGTTACATTGACAAAGTACAAATGGTATATTTCATCATTCTGGTCAGGGTTTTGTTATTCACCTGGTTTTGTCGGACTAAATTGCTTCAATGTTTTTTTGATGAGATGAAACTAGTTATACAACTACTTGCAGCTGATGTAAAGCTAGACACACTGCAAAAACAGTCAAACTTTCTTGTAATCTTAGTTTCTGAGAGACTGTGTGACATTTAATTCATACCGGTATGTTAGGACACTTGTAGTCATTATTATTGTAGATTTTAAGCCATTACCTTCCCAGTGCATTCAAACTTACACTGTGATGTAGGATTTTTTTCTAAGAAACTTTGTCTCTATCTTCTGGAAAATGGATTATAATGAAGGATGGTCATATGACAGCATCATTTAAATTCAAAATCAAACAATGAGTTTTCAAACCACAATGCGCTATAGTCATCTCATGTCCTATACTGTTTTGAGCCACTTAAATAATCGTAACTACCGGTATGTATAATGCATTTTGAGTGGTGTCATCAGTAACTACAAGGAAACACAAAATAATTTGTCCTGCTTTGGTTCAAACAGTGCTCTAATAGTCTCTCTTTCGAATACAAAACACCATGCTTCACTTTCATTGTGCACAAAACACTATTTACTTTACTTTAAATTGATATGTTACTTACCGAATGAATAATATTTACCTATAGAACTTAAAAAAGAAATATAATTATTGTTTGTATTACAAGTTTAGCTTTTATTTTGTATTTAGTATTATCTATTATGTTTATATATTTTACTTCCATTCAACTTGTGTTCTGTAGAATGAAAAGCTATCTAAATTGGATATAATTGTTTAATTATTGCTTATTTTCATACCTTGTTTATTTATGATTGCATGAGCTATAAATACACCGATACAATGAAAGTGAAATTTTTATTTTCATTTCTAATTTTTGCATTGATTATTAAGTAGAGTTTGCTAGAGGAAAGAAATACTTTTATTATTGAGGTACTGATTTTTGTCGGTCAAGGATATGATGACAATAGTTGTTTACATACAGGATGCACCTTTGTAATTAAATGGTTTTATTGGCTGTTTTTAACTCATGAAATCAATATTTTCTTTTCCAATTTTTATCTCTAAGTTGTTGTTGTTGTTTTTTTACCGCACATCTCTACCTTGCCACAGTCTGTTCAAAAGAAATTCATAAAATTACAATTTTTTTCTTTAACTATTCTTGCATACTTCATGAACAGTTCATGAATTTTGTATTTTTACAAAACAAAAAAAAATGTAAAAATCCAAATATGAAGCTACCGAAAAGCTCCCTTTTTCTGTTTCAACTTAAAATTAGTTTTGACCCAAACACAAACAATTAATATTTGCATTGCTATTTTAATGTAAGGTGATTACTGCCCCTTCCTGACTTTTTTGTAACATAGAATATTCTGAGCAACTGCAAGTGAAGATAAAAAAACAGTGACCTATTAACTAACCTATAATAAATTTACTTTCGTGTTAAATAAAGGATTAAATTATAATCTGCCCTTGCATGAGCAAACAGATAACTCTTGTTTACTATAATTTTAGAGAATTATCTCCCATTTTAGAAAACTCACTGAAATTTGTATGAAGAGCATTTTTCATTCACATTAGCCATTTTATTTATTGTGACTGGAAAAGAGGGCCTGAAAGACTGTGGTCAAATAGTTATGTTCTTTTGACAAGTAGTCACTAGGCCCTCACCATTGTCAGTTTGAATCCTACCTGTGCCCAAATCTGGCCAGCTTAAGCTAGGTTTTATCAAGGACCGTACCCAGGTGAAAATGATGGTCATATAACCATGAACCACCATGGTAGACCATGTTTTAAATGGCACCACGGTTTTTCATGTCCTACATAAAGCCTGCAGTCTTATTCCACTGCTAAAACTGGAAGTCACCAAGTGACCCTGGCTATTTTTGCAACATGAATTCCCAGTGAAAAAAAACGATTGGCATGAATTGTTATGGATGTGCCATGCTGATTATCAGAATGAATGTTTTCTCCTGAGAGCTCTTTAATTACTGAATGATGTTTGATACAATAAGAACATGTGAGATATCTGCAGTAAATTATTACATTAATCTCTGTCATACTGTATCAATGGAACAAATATGTTACAAGTTAATAAATATGTTCCTTTGAGTAGACTGGCGGCCTAATTTATGTTTATGCCTATCTTAAGTTCCATTATAAGCAAACCAAAGAATTAAAGCTTGGTTGGTATGCATGCTGGACTGCTGACCCTGAGGTTATAAAACTTGAGAACAGTCTCTGAGCTCAAATCTCAATTCCATCCTCAAAGTATTAATGTTTAAAGATAGAGCTAATTAATGTTTAAAGTACATGTTCAAATCAATTAGGCCATCAGACTAATATATCAATGATATCATTACTGGCTGATCATGATTAACTTGGAAACATTAAAAGACAAGAAATGAGATTTGCGCTCAGAGACCAACCTGAAGTTTTATAATGTAGGTCCATGATCTAAGAGTCCAGAGATTGAGACTTGGGCCAGGCAAAAGATGATGTGTGTTGATTGAAACAAAGATCATTTATGTCTTGTAAGATAATGAATCCCCATTCCATAGCTACATTTTGGAAAGTTGTTGGCGGGGGGGGGGGGGGGGGGGTTATTTCTTGAAGCTAGTCCAGGAGCACTGGTAAGATAAACTGCTGTTACTACTTTACTGATATTCTGATAATGGTTACGGTATATTGAAGATTTAGACAGAAATGTACAAGGTCTACATCACATAAGTTCATTAAAATCCTGGTAAAACTTTGTCCTTAAATTGTACATCATCTGATCAATTCTAGTCTTAACAGAAAGTGGAAGCCTCTGTGAAGTGAAATTTTATAACAATCTATTCGTGTACCCTGCTGCTAGACTATGACGATCGTAAATGTAACATTGATTAAATGATTATCTTATATTTTCGTTCCAGTGAGAGATTGGGGTAAAGAATCTAATTCCTATTCATTGTTTTTCTATTCATTGTTCCTCTTCATCGTAAAAACCTTCATGACTTAAGACCAGAATTTTCTCATACATTTTTTTCATCAGCGATCTGATTCAATATACTGTTGCTTTGTTGTATAATTGCTGTAGATTGGTTAGTAAAAAAATTTATGATTATCGTAGTAGCTGTTTATTGATAGAAGTGTTTCATGTATTCAAGATATCAAGTTTTCTTTTTGAACTTCTAATTATTCTGTATTTGTCTTCAATCTGATACTTCTTCTTCCAGGCTATTAGAGATAATTGAAAGCACAGACTCTTTTGAGAGCCTTTAATGTTCTTGAATTTTCTAATTAATACATTTTTTTACGATTTTTAAAGGATTTTAAAGTATTTTCTGTGATCTGCATTTTTCAGACTGTTATTACATTATCGTTATATTTCAGCAGAATTAATTCCCATTTGAATGGAATTGATGAAAACATGAATTTTTCTTGAACTTTTCTTGCACACTTCATGGGTTGTTCCTGAAGTATTGTATAACTATTTGATTGGGATGTATCTTCAGCGTAATATTGTTCGCACATGTTCTTTTCTTTAACTCAAGGTGTGGTGCATATATTGCTTGATTCGTTCCTGTATGTTACATTGTTGAATTATTGTTGTATAACCAAGTTTCAGTCGATGCCTACTTGTGTTAGTAAATATTACATGGAGTTAATGACTGCATAAACGTAATGACACTAAGTTTATGATAATGTTACTTATTTGAATATAAATTGCAGCTGCTTACTCAGGCAAATTTTTATTATGCAGTTCACAAGTATTTCTTACGTTCCCCTAAAAAATAAGTTCTTAAAAAAAACAAGGTTTCTATTCTGTGACCTACATGACATATTGTGTAAAGCAGCATTAACATTGGTCAGTTTTGAAGCTTTGTGCTGAACCAACCAATCATACGCTTATTTAATGTCTCAGAACTTGTACAAAGCTTTTGAATTAACTAATTAAGTCAAAATATCTACAAGTCATAAAATGTTAATCTGATTACATGTAGAGCCCATTTACCTCTTCACTAATTTAATTGATATCTCTTTCTATCATTTAGGCAAAGTCTTAACAGCATTTCCTGCTTTTTTCATTAGTTTAAATGTTTTTTATCATCAATTAAGTTGGGCAATGATTAGGTTTTATCTTTATTACAGTTTATAGCTTGTAGTGGTTCAATCATCATCGTTATCAATCAGCCAATAGTTTCTGGAAATGTTCAACTTTTGTTGAAATGTTTGATCTGAAAATATCAGATTAAATTTTCTAACTTTACTGCCCTCCTGATGCTGAGAAAAGTAGTGTTTTTAACAAAATATGTTTGTTTTAAGTCTCCTGGTGATGGAAAGGTTGACTTATCTGCCTCGACTTCAACCTTCAACTTTTCTACACGTCAAATCTGACAGTAAATGCTCCTTCCAATTCCTTATTTTCCTCAAGTAACTCAGAGTTTATTTCTAAAACCCTTTTTGGAGAATACCGGTTATGATACATCCCGAAATATTTTCACCAAATTCATATTGCTTTAATATTTCCCTCACACACATATATAGCAAAAGCTGGCTTATCAGCAACACATGGTCATTACAGATTAGAAAAGTCACATTTTTATGTCCTTTTTTGGTGTAGCTCAGAGATACTCTTTACTTACACATGTTGTAAAAAATGGATAGACATTGATGACAGTATTCTAATGCCTGAAAATCTTCACAAGTACTATTTGATGTCTCAGAAATTCTCAACCTGTAATTTTCTGTTGGTCCAGTTTATTTTTGGTCTGAATCTCTGTAATTAAGTATTTTAGTCTGTGCCATTTGATGGTATCTGAGAGTTTTATATCGCTTTTCATCAGACTCAGTCTGTCTGCTTCTTTGATAGAAACCATTTGTATTGAGGTTTCGTGTTCCTGTGACAATTCACTAAATGATGTCTGGTTAGGGGTTGATTTGTGGCCGTTACAAACTGATTTTCTCTGTATTTAAAACGTTTTTTTCTGCATCATGTCTCTGGCTTTATCCCAACCATAAGAATCTCTTGATTGAAATGTATAGATTTTTGTTTGCAATCCCTCTTGGAACATAACCTTGTAAAAGTCTAATTAGACTCTGAGTGTTCTTGAGACAGACAGTTATTTCAACTTAAATGAATGAATTTCTGTGATGTAATAACTCTTAACAGATCAGTGAAATCTGCATCAAAAGAAAAAGCAGTTCAGTCAATTAAAAAAAAAAGTTTAAAATTTGGTGCCTCTTCAGAAGTTAGAATAGTAGACAGTTAAATGAGTATTAAGGTTAAAAAATAAAAATCTTCAGTTAAATAGTTAACTCAGCTGGTTTCTTATATCACAACACCTTTCAATGAACTGGAACTATTCTTGCATACTTCATGAATAGTTTGTGAAGTATGAATATCTATTTGACAGAGGATATCGAGGGCTCAGCGCAACACAGTCGTAACTTGTTCTTATTTTAATATGAGTTACGACACTGTTGCGTTGAACCCTCGATATGCTATTGTATTAATGTTTCACTACTTCCTATATTCTCAAACAAGAACTTGACTGGGTCATTATTTTAGTTTAGTAATTAAGCTAAAATCTGTGAAGAAGTCTGCATTATTACACCGGACATAATTATCTGATGTGATCAATTCAAATTACCAGATTGTACATTCTGTCAAACCACCTTTGTCCTTGGCCACCTCTGAATGAAGACCACCCCGTGAACAAAGGCCATTCTAGTAAAAGGGGTCATTTTACCTCTGAATAAAGGCCACCTGTCAATAAAGGCCATATTATGTCTTCCAAAAGGTGGCCTTTTTCACCAGTTTGACTGCACTTTCATACAAATTATTTCTTGAAAAGTACCCAAATAGTATGTAATGTTATCAATGGTTTCCTTAAGTATGTTCCTAGAAACTGTCAAGTTGGATTCTCTATGGTAGATGCTTTTATTTAGATATGCCGTATAAAATATATACTATATGGGTGTGTGTATACGTTTGCTTACACTAGTATGTTACATTTTCATTTCATTTTGATAGATGTGATTATATTAGTCTTTTTATAAGCAGGTTATTTATCGTAATTTATATTTTCTCTATAAATGGAAAATAAATTTGTTGATTTCATCAGAATTTGTAGCTATTTTTTATTTAGGATTTTACTTTTTGAGGCATTTTTAAGCGTTTTTTTTTCTTAATGAATTATTGATTGCATCATGTACTATCTAAAGTACCCATAATATGATTATCAGCATTGCTTACATATTGATGAGAGTCTGTCAGGTAGTTTTTCCATGCTGACGAGTATGTTTGAATTAGGTGCCAATTCTCAAGAGCAATCAATACGTCATCTGAAATAGAAAAAATATCAAAAAGTCATTTAGACTCCCGAGGAAGCATTGATATGAAGTGACCCAGAAGCTGTGGTAGAGATACTCGATGATAAGGATGAGAATTTCATCTACAAACTATATTTCCACTAGAATCTTATAAGTATTTTGTCAATAGACTGGTGCCAGAATTTCACATCTATTAACCAAAAAACAAACATGCCAGTCTGACTTTCCAATTATCTCCTGGTTATTTATGGCAAGCCCTACAAGTCGTACCCAGAGGTAGAATGAAATGTTCTCGTTAATCTACTTGGCAGACATTTCAATATTTTTGGTTTCTTCAGGAGCTTCTTGTAGTAGTATAATTGACTGTGAGATGAGATCTAAGTGTTTTGATGTTCAGTAGAAGTGAGAGAAAAAACTAGAATTCCCTTATGATGAACAATTAACCTACAGTACTATTGTTTTATGGCTGATTTTCATGTTCTGTGTGTTACATCAGTTTCTATTGTAAGTGTATTATGTGTAATACAGTGCAGCAGTGTGATTCTGGTACAATTTTCACTCTGATACGATTAACCCTTGTATTGCTAGAAATAGTCATGGTAAAAGTTACTTGACAAAAAAAATGTGGTAGGTACATTTTAGGTCGGAAAAAAAACTTTCTTCGTTTTTTCCAAACACCTTAAGTTAGAATATGTGGTACAGTTCATCCTCAAACATTTTATAAGGTTATAAAAAACGGTGAAATGATTTTACACTTTTTGAAATTTATGTAGCATTTCTCGTCTAGACTTTTATACCTGGAAAATATGAAACAACAAATTAAGCCATATTAACGTCAGTATTCTTGCAGTTTTCTATTCAGTATTGCCAGTGTAACTCCATAATACTCTAACTAATTAAGGGCCCAGCACCTTTAATCCTGCATGTGACATCTTATACAGACTGAAACATATGAGAAATATAATGCATAAAATAAATGTATTAATGATTGTATTTAAGCTACAATACATTTGTTCAGTGCTCTGTTTATGATCAAGCTCCTAAAAGCCTATTGTAACATTAGCAATATGTTTACAAATGATATGCACTTTCATTTGCATATCAAAATATATAAATGAACCCAGAAGCTTTATACAGTAGCACTGTTAGTATCTTACAGTATGTTGTTGAATTCAAGTTCTGTTTATTTTTATTTCAGACATTGCCAATGCCTGGCTGGAAACTTTGCTAGATGTTATAGATTTACTGCCTAAAGAAATTATCAAGAAAGAGGTAACAAATGTTTTAAGATTTTATGTTGCTCCAAGAATAATTGTTTATGACAGAAAAGTAAAAACCACACACTTCTGGAAATTCCCTTATTCTAGGACTTGTCTTGTAAAACTCTTTGATGATTGCATGATCACTACAATGTAGTATAAAAATACAGTGCAACCTCTCTACAGCAGCCACCAATGTGAAGGACAAAAATGGTTATTGTAAGGAGGTGGCTGTTATTGAGAGAGTGAAAACGGAGTAAAACGTAAATTAGGGTTGCTAGTATCCTGGCTGTAACAGGGAGGTGGCTGTTGTTTGGAGGTTACACTGTACTTTTTAATCATCAGTGTGATTAATTTGGAATGTAAACCTAGATAGGCCCATTATGTAGTATGTTTTATTCAAATATTGATACTTCATGTTATTGCTAAACTTTCTAGGTAATTATCTATTGCAATACTGTTGTACCAATCAATAATCACAAAGCTTGAATCAATCAGCAGTGAATTTAGAGATGTATAAACATTAAGGTGCAGATCCTGCTCTGGATAATCTCCAGATTCTGGGACATAAGACTCACTTTTTAGACGAGATGGAATTGAACACATTACGTAAACAGGACAAGACTAATCTTATAGTATAATGGTTTCACTTTGTAAGGATGATACTTGGTGATTTTACCAGGTTTTTTTCTTGATTAATTGTTTCAACACATTGAGTTAATAGCTTATCCTCTTGAAACTATTAACTTTGATGTATTTTCCAGCAGCTAACGATTTCTGTTTGCTCAATGAATGATGGTAGTCAGTTCAGTTTAAAAAAAATAAATTGATGATTTTTAAACCAGTTTTAATGTTTTTATTTTACAGATTTTGACAATTGCAATAGAAAAGGGACAGCTTTCACAGCCAGTGCAGACTAGATTATCTTGTTGTAAAATATTGGGCAAAATTGCAACAAGATTTGAACCATTTGTGTAAGTAAAAAATAACAATAATGCCATAATCTTTCATTTGCATAGACCTTATCTGTGTATTAGATGCAGGTAAAAAATCAGAGGAAGTCCAGGGAAAAAATTCAAGTATGAAGCATATTTTTTTTGCATAGAGAATAACCAAATAGGATGTGAAAATGAGCAGATGGTTTGTAAATATTATGAAATTGTTAAAATGGCTCTTGCGGTATAAGACCACTAAATCATTACTTTATTTTAGGTGTGTGTTGATCACACCAACTTTTGTATGAGATTATCTAATTTATTGCAGTGAATTATTTCCCTTGGTATGATGAAATCATTGCTATCTCATTGGATTAGATTGATTTTTTATGCCCCCACTCCCACTGCCCTGCCGCCATCAAGGGATACAAGGGCATATAGTGATTGCCCTGTCCACACCAGGTTAAGTCAAGCTGCCACAGGGGTCATATTGTTTTATCATGCAATTTACAAGATTTTGATATTTTTCTGTTTGTATTTCACTCAAGTATGACATTCAGATGGGTAAATGAAAAAAAGAAAGATAAAGGTCAACTAAGGATGAGGTCTGTAATCTCACCAATATTTTATAACTTTAATACTCTCAAGTCATCTGCATAGAATACTTCATAAGTTAAATCTTATGTTATTCTGAATGCAATCTTTTACCCATCTTTGACAGTGGCTGTTTCTCAGTTGATTCTGAGCTCCGTAATGTGATTAGAAGATTTGAATCCTCACAAATTACTCTGCATTGCACGAAATTTCAATCATGCATAATAGAATTCCTTTATCTCTTTTAGTGAGATCTACAATCTGATGTGACTGTTAGTTGTATCTCATTAAGATTTAGTCTGACTTCTAGCAAGTTTAATGTCTTTCATTCAGATACAAGCTTACATTACACCAAATGTATTAGTGTATAGCTGTATACTCAGTTTCTCTATCTAAGTATTTACTCTTTTATTGCAGTAGATATAAAACATTTACTTGCAGTAGATTCTGTCTCAATAGAAGGAGTAGGAAATCAATTTGTTTGCCAAGCTCTTAATGACGTGATTTGTAGTTGCAAACAAACATCATACCGTTGCAGTGTCCTAGAATTTCCTCATTATTTGGTGATAGTGGAAAATTCAAAGAAATATTTCCCTCCAGAAAATTCAATACACAGTTGACTTGGAGGAAATATCACGTACATTGCTGGGCTGTGTCTTTTTATGATGCAAGAGATATTGATGCAATATATTGGATGATTTTTGCGAAATATTGCTGCCACCCTGTCTCCTATGGATTGAGATGAAACGCAATCTAAACATATAAAAATAATGTTGGGTTAGTGAAGATGAGCTATTGAGTGTCATAAATCAATGTAGCATAGTTTTCCTGAGATGTTTTTCCCTAACTCAGTGCTTCAATAATAAAATACAAAAAAATGAAATCTGTTATTACTCATTATTACTCAATGGTGACATGATCTCGAGTCTCAGTTTTCTGTTTGGTAATATGTTATATACTGGCAAGCAAATGTTTGAATAACTGTAACAATGTTTATTTGTATTATATTATTTGAGTATTTTTACTTGACTTGGTTAGCCCCCTCCCGGCAAACTGTATAATATTTATTATGATACATATCTGCATAACACAAGTGGTGTATGGTGCAATTATTTTTGGCAAAACAGTGATAAAGTAAGATTTCTGTATTATAATATATAGTAAACATCAGTTTGAAATAAGAAGATAATGCTTTACATTGTGTGATGTTTTATGTACAGAATGCAAGCGGAGCCAGACTGAATAAGTTTCTGTGTTTAAGTAAAATTTCTCAGTCTTGGACCTTAAGGGATGAACTTTTCTCAGGTGTATTTAATGGTTAGAAAGGTTTAGAGAATTCGGTAACATACTTGTTTGAGTTTGAATCCTACCTGGAACCAAATTTCATGTAACAGAACGTTTGAGGTTCTACCCAGGTGTAAGCATAGGGTCTGCCTCTGACGTTTAAAGCTGGAAATGTTGCCAAATAAACCTGGCTGTAGACCTGTGCTATATGTTCAAGCCCAGAAAAACAAATTCTTTTTATGTTAGAACTTAATGACGAATGTTCAATGATAGTTGAGTGTGTTTCTATTTTGCAGGATAAAAAAAGAGATTTTGCCCATTGTTCAGTCATTATGTCAGGATGTGGAGTATGAAGTTAGGGGCTGTATGTGTCTACAGTTAGACCCTGTATCTAGGGGACTCGGGTAGGTATCTCATTGAATCAACAATTACAATTTTTCTCTTTGGACCCTTTTAGAATATTCAATGGTGTGAAGAACTGAACTTTTTACAGATGCATGATTTGTGTGAGTCATTTGTTGCTCTGAGGTGAACATATTAACAATATCCAAGATTATTTGTCTCCATTCTGTATGTCACTTTCCATACTTGAGTGTTGTATGGTGTTTATGTAAGTGCAGTACTGGTTGGTAGCTTGTATGAGTGGAGTTTTGCAACTTATCACCATACTTTACATTATAATGTTAATTAATATTGTCAGAGTCAACACAATCAAGCGAAAAGTTAATTAATGAAATACTTGTGAGCAAAAATATTCATATAAAATGCTATAAAGTCGGTCATGTAAACATAGTCACTAAAGAGAAAGAAGAAATTCTATCATAAGTTCAGGTGGGCTTTATACATAGGTTCAGTTTGTCTGTTACACCAATTTGTGCTTTAGTATAACTTATGGTGCCTGGTATTCACATTATGTCTGTATTCATATGTCAGCCATTAATTTAGGTTAGACTGGATTCAAATTTGAATTATTATTATTACAGTAGTGTATAGGTCTTTGTTATTATTAAGTATAAGAATAAAGAGATTCAGAAGTATGATGTGTTCTATGTGTAAGGCTATGTAACCCCTGACCTTACCATTTATAAAGCTGAACCTACAAATAACTCACACTAGACAGTCATTTAGTCTCAGCTGAATTCAAATGTCTCTCTTTTGGGTTGTTATATGTCTCAGACAGAGCTATAATGATACAGACACTGGTAATTATTGTCTCAAAGGCTGCATTCATCTCGCGTGTCCACGTCATTTCATGCCTCAGTGTCCCTTTGAATGAGATTTCCTTGACTATGTATGAATGTTCCAAGTTTTGTTTTAGTAAATTACCATCTTGATTTGATTCTTTAAATAATTGAGTTGCTGAATTGTACATTTTGTATCAAGGGAGGTAATCATGTTTATTGGTTTAATCTGTGTAATTGAGTTGCATGCCTTTGTTTCCCAGACTATAATAAATCAAATTGGCATTTGGTTTCTACATTTAGATAGTTTATTTGTCTTTGTTACATCAATTCTGATTAGTTTTAGGATAGATGTCTGTTGAGGATAGATTTGTGTTAGTTGCACCACTAAGGGTTCTTGATATATCAACTGGTGCATCCTAGACAATGTTTATCATTGTTATTTTCTGTAAAATTGTCCAATATTTCAATGTTTGGGGCTATAGTTATCCCCAGTGATAAGAAAAAAATTTGCATCAAAGAAAAATATCAAATTTAGTTGGCTTGCTATAAGTTTTTCTGACAGATGGGAAATGTTGAGAAGAAAGCTTGTATTATCAAAATTTACATTTTACAGCTTGGAAGCAACTAAAAGTGCAATACTACCTGAGTTGGTTGAATTGACCAATGATGAAGAGAGTTATGTGAGAATAGCTGGTTTACAAACAGTGGTTAATATACTTACACTGGTTGATGAAGGTAAATAGTTTACAGTATACTTAACAACATTTATATTGAAGTCAATGATATTATGTCCTGAGGATTGTTTGGTTGAGTTTTACACCCCTTTTCAACAGTCAGAGTCATATGGGCTAACAGTTCATCTAGCCATCGTTTCTGGGAAGAGCTGGTACTAGACTCCCATCCTCCGTAAGTAACTGCCTACTTTCTCACATAAAGAGACCTGGTCGGTAGCTGGACTCAAACCTACGACCCTCCCGCCATTGAGAGGTTACAGTGATTTGAAGTTGGCGACCTTCACCACTCGACCACGGAGGCGGTATGTCTTGAAGAAGTAGGAAATTTTAGTTATTGAAATATATATGCTATTTCATTACTAAGAACATTTTGTGATTATAATTATTGCACGCTGTTATTACATCATGAAGTCTGACTATCACATGAAGTACTCTCATTTAATACAACATGCATATGTCAATAAGCTATGAATTATGGTGTATTATTGTTATTGAATAGAATAACAAAATTCATTTTTCAGTAATTTCGAATTTAATAGCTTGTGATGTTAAACTTATATAGAACTAGTTGTATAAGTATCCCATTGTGATTATCACTGATTGCATAGTCTTAAGTGAAATAAAAAACAAAGTATTTTCTTACTCACTTTTTTCTCTGTTAAGAAACAAAAACTTACTAATTATTGCCTGAGTTCGATTCTTTATTTCACAAGCTATATTGTAATGTAACTTGTTATGAAATGTAATTCCGTTCAAAGCAAAGATATGATTAGAAGAGTATCCTTTTACTTCAAAGATTCATCTAAGAACCTATTTTATTTCTTGCTGTGGTAATAAGTTAGGACTTGTATGACAATTAAGTCTATAACTAGATACTGTTATGGTCTAGACATTGTTATTGATGTACTTAATTCCAATATGATGGGATGGTTATACTGTGTGAAATACAGTTCTTCTATTTATGTCCTTCCTATATGAAACATATGTTGGCAGAAATTTTAGTGTGTCTAGTTATATATAATATTGAGTGGTGTTATATCACCAAATTTAGGTCTATGGATACTTGGCTTAAAACTGAAATCTGTAAAAATACCCATGCTTGATGTAGACTACTATAGGCATTTTAGATGCATAGTGCAGGTGGTTTATTTTAAATTGGTAAATTTTTATTGTATATAAACAAGTGATGGACCTATGTATTTCCATCAAACATGTGTTGCATCACAAGGGGTTACAGTGGTGATTTATATATAAGATACATCATATAGTGATCCTTGTTTAAAGCTCATTTTGGGTCACAAACAATCCAATACAGTGCAACCTCTCCAGAGCGGCCCTCTGTAGAGCAACAACCTCTATATAACAACAACTTCAAAATGTCCCAAAGCTGATATTTACTATGAATTTAACCTCTGTAGAGCAACAACCTCTATATAACAACAACTTCAAAATGTCCCAAAGCTGATATTTACTATGAATTTAACCTCTGTACAGCAACAACCTCTATATAACAACAACTTCAAAATGTCCCAAAGCTGATATTTACTATGAATTTAACCTCTGTACAGCAACAACCTCTATATAACAACAACTTCAAAATGTCCCAAAGCTGATATTTACTATGAATTTAACCTCTGTAGAGCAACAACCTCTATATAACAACAACTTCAAAATGTCCCAAAGCTGATATTTACTATGAATTTAACCTCTGTAGAGCAACAACCTCTATATAACAACAACTTCAAAATGTCCCAAAGCTGATATTTACTATGAATTTAACCTCTGTAGAGCAACAACCTCTATATAACAACAACTTCAAAATGTCCCAAAGCTGATATTTACTATGAATTTAACCTCTGTAGAGCAACAACCTCTATATAACAACAACTTCAAAATGTCCCAAAGCTGATATTTACTATGAATTTAACCTCTGTAGAGCAACAACCTCTATATAACAACAACTTCAAAATGTCCCAAAGCTGATATTTACTATGAATTTAACCTCTGTAGAGCAACAACCTCTAAACAATGGCCAATATATGCAGCTCCCACAGGGTGTTGCTCTACAGAGGTTGTACTGTATGCCATCAAAACACAGCTCTGACCCACTGTGTGTTGCTCTGTTTTAGTGAAGTGTCTTTGATATGAACATGTTTTATGTATTCACAGTAAATATGCCTCATTCTTGAATAATTCATTTCTTACCTAGCTTTTAAATGCCAGCAATTTCTGTACATGAGCCTGTCACATCAAATATATTTTCAACACAGCATTTTCGAAATATTTCTTATAAATAACACTTACTGAAGTCAATTTTCCCTTTTATATTCAATATTATTTTGAATGTACTTGCAGAAATTGTCTTTAAACTCTATGTGAACCAGACATATAATGTTCTGTGTTTTCAAATATTTATGAAACTAGGAATAGAAAGTTTACTTTGACACTCAGTGGAGGTTAATTTGTCTCTGGAACATAATCATGCTGACAAATAGAAGCAATTGTTCCTGATTGTACGTATGATTGTATATTTTCAGACACGTGTAGAGGTACACTAGTTCCACTCGTTTGTAAGTTCTGTCAACAATCCATCAAAACTAAAGATGTTACTCTGCCAGTTGTTGCGAAAGAGATTGGAAGACTGTGTCATGGATTCTCCAGTGAGTAACTATGTGTCTGTTCCTATATTTTGAGAATATCAACCAAAATGATGTGTTTTTTATGAAACTTGAGAGTAATCTCATAGCTCCAATCTCAAATTTTGTATTCATTTTGTTATTGAGATGGTGCTATATATCACAATAATCATGCATAATTATGAATAATATGAATTTTATAAGCTATCATTTTGTATAATAACAAAATTATATGATTATACAGAGCATTTTAGAATGAATATCTGGTTTTGGGTGTTGAGGCAAACTTTAAATTTCTTTACTTTGAATGTTTAAAATGTTGTGTTCATCAACTTTTTACATTGATTGATCATTATATGATATATATAAAAACATACATTTGTATTTGCTTCTTTCAGCATTTTTAACTGATGAACAGAAATCCTGGTTCGTTGATTTCTTCAAACAACTTTGTAAAGTTGGACTTGATAGCAAACATAACAGACTCATAGATATGGAAAAAGAGTCCCCAACCAAAGAGGTAAATCTATCTAATATGCATTTTTTGTTTGATTTGAATACACCTGTTTAATATTCTGCTATCTTCTTACTTACAAACAAGGTATAAAATGTAAACATATGATTGAATGTCATTGATTTGTTAATAGATATATGAGAATAAGATAAAATAGTTATTTATTTGTGTCCTGTTTAATGAAATCTAATTAAACCCACCGGAATGCTCATTTGATATCAAATTTGCATTTTTAAATTTTCTTATTTTGTTCATTAGTTAATATTTTACCTTGTTCATAACCAACCAATCAGAGACCTTGGATTCCGGCTAGTGTACCGGTAAGATGGTACTACCCCAGGTCATGTACACTCAATTAGTTGTTATGTTGATCTTTTCTTTCAGGTTCCTGTTTTACCTGATATTTTTGAGTTAGAAGATAGACTTGTTGAATCAAGAAGAAATTGTGCATTTAATTTTCCTGTAAGTTTTCTATCTGTTTATATAGGAAAAGAAATATTTGCTAAAACATTGCTTTCTGTATGATAATGTGATCTTTTTACTTTCTGATGTACAATGATGTTTTGTTTTTTTATGCTTTGCCAGTGGTTTTGTATCTACTCCTATAACTTAAATAAATTTCTTAGATATAATTGTAAGAATAATTTTGTTTTATGTTGTACCAACATCTGGGGTAATTTCATGACTGATCCAGCTTTTACAGTGAAGGAAAAAAACCAGGCATTCACCTGGGTAGAACCACCAACATTCTGTAAGCGAGCAGGACAGCTTCCTCACCAGTGGAATTTCTTGTTAAAAGAATTTTAAAAAAATTATAATTATAACTTAACTGATAAGCCTTATAGGATGATGCATTGACATACATTAGCATTGGCATGCATCATATTTCACGTAATGGTAACATAAGCAATGAATCCGATTGCTTATGTCTTCTATACCTAGTTATTAGTCAACATGACAATAATGAAAATAAACTGAATGTTTTGTTTATATAAATATGTATGTATTTTGTGTGTGTATATATATAAATGTATATTATTTACAGGCTATGGTGTTATTTGTTGGTGCCAAGTCATTCAAGTCAGATCTTGGTGCTTGCTTTTCAAATCTATGTAAAGATTCTAATGTTGAAGTGAGGAAAACATTGTCCTCTGGATTTCATGAGGTAAAGTTTTAGTTCATTTCCATTGTAGTAACACAGTGTTATTGTAAGTTATTTCATTCAATACTTGTCTTATAATATTTGCTTTTGTTCCTATTTGGCATATCAACAAGGTTTTTTAGGTTGGTTAATGTCAGCAGGCAGGTGGTTTTGCCCAGGCAATTTCTTTTGTACATTTCTGCTACATTTTTCAAGGAGTTGCAACCAAACTTTCACAGAATTATTGTAGCCAAGAGCCACAGGGCATGTGATCCAAGTTTTGTGACTCAATCATTTGTGGCGGATTTACAGGCTGTTGTTTTTTGTGTATTTGTGTTGGAGAAAGACACTTCTGTGCACAATTTGTCCTGCATTTCTCTGTAATTCTTTCAATGATTAACACATTTCTTGTTTGTATTGCCAGACTCTCAAAGTGGAATTTTATTGTCTTATTCCTATTTCCCTTTTGACTTTAGATTGCAACATTGATGGGTAGTCACGTAAGTAACTTACAAGGTGATATGATCTTGTTGTTACGTGATGAGAACACGGAAGTATTGAAAGGTGTGGTCACTCATTTACCTGACACACTGACAGCCGTGTGTGGTCCTCTCACTAGCCAAGCCATGCATGAAGTCAAGGTAGGACTGATCAGACTTATTTATCATTCTTCTAATGTATACACAGACAAACCTATGTTAGTGGCTACCTTCGAATAAAGGCCACCATGTGAATATAGACGAAAGCCATTCTTTGAAAAACTATCATAGATTATTCAAAACAAAAATAACTCTGAATAAAGGCCACCTGTCAATAAAGGCCACACTTTTCTTTCCAAGGGTGGCCTTTGTTCACAGATTTGACTGCATGTATGATGTTCAGACTTATCCGAGATATTGAATAGTTTTGTCTTAAATGGTATTCATCTGTTACGCTGATTGTCCAGCTATCAATACTTCACGTCAAATTCAGAGTCCATTCTACTATCTTAAGGCTATGATTTCTTTTCTAAAATGTTCCCCTTTTTATCTGAGGTAAGAAAATGTTCTAGAAGATATATCCCTTAAAATAATTGGTTACTTCTGACTTAAAGCATGCTGACTGTACTGTCAGAAAACAAAGAAATACAACATTATTTTTTGATATTCAGTAAGGTTTTGACCCCCCAAACTTTGATCTTCTTATAAATCAATACCATCATGTTTTCTCATTTATGGTTTGGACTTGTTTGAAGTATTCAGATTTTTCAATATTTTACCATGCATATATTTCCAGCAAAATCAGGTATCGGAACTCATTCCAGCAATATTATCAGCGGAAGTTGTAATAAGCTCATCAAATGATTGGCGCTTACAGGAGCTGGTTATTCAACACTTCAAATGTTTTCAACATCTAACTAATAGTGATAATATATATCACAAAATCATTCCAGTACTTTTGTTGAAACTTAGAAATGCTGTAAGTAGTAATTTAGATTTTATTAATGAAATTTTGTGATTTATATTATCTTTTTGTAGGATGACTCCTCGATTATTGCCAAGAACACTTGATACATTTGCTTAATTTGTTTCACAGGGATGTTATGTTCCCACAAATAGTTTGATGATAGGTGTCACTTGAATAATAAATATTGGAAGCAACATGTAAATTTTGTTAAGCGACTATAAATAGAAATGAAAGGGAGATAAATTGAAAATCAACAAAATCAGGCA
Organism: Lutraria lutraria; assembly: GCA_964023205.1. Taxonomy (NCBI): domain Eukaryota; kingdom Metazoa; phylum Mollusca; class Bivalvia; order Venerida; family Mactridae; genus Lutraria; species Lutraria lutraria. The sequence continues at coordinate 11,743,011 of OZ026834.1, read as the reverse complement.
TGATTTTCCTCTTTTCCTGAGTAAAATGCATTGTATTTTATTGTGAAACCAAGCAGGGCATGTTTAAATTCATTTCTTGTCAGATATAGCTTTGTACACTACACAAGTTTAATACATTGAGTAATATAATATATCATTCATATTGTAGAGGGCATTACCAGTACGGCTTGCTGCAGCTCACTCAACTTTGTTCCTGCTCAGAAATTTGAAGAAAATGGAGCAACGAGCAGAACTGCTCAATGTGTTAGTGACAGGTAAGTAAATTTTTCAATTTTTTGTTGAAACAATTCTTAATTCACTCAATTTCTGTATGAAAGTTTGAGCAAAGTTCATTTATTGTAATAATTCTTGAAATTGGTGTAAAAACTGAAATGTTTACTAATACATGCTGGGTAATGGTTATTTTTTGTTTTTCTGCTGTTTGATTTTGTATTATTTGTAATTTCTTTGCCCTCTGAAATATGATACTTCAGTTGAGTTTCTATGCATTTGTGATCTATAATAATATCTAAAATTTTCACATAACTGCTATTTCTGTCACATGACTTGTCTAATTCTTATAATTTTATTTCATTTCAGACTTCTGTCATGGCAACAGTTGCCGCAATAGGATTTTATTTATTGATATCTGTCGAGTGACCATAGAATATTACTCTAAAGCTTTCTTTAAGGAGACATTCTTCGAGTATTTGTTAAGTTTACACACAGACCCAGTTCCTAATATAAGATTTAGATTGTGTTCAATATTACCGGATTTAAAACGTTTATTAAAATTACCTAGTGATAGGAATTTATCACAACAGTTAGATAGTTGTGTTCGTCGTTTGTTGATTGGTGAGAAAGATAGGGATGTTAGTCATGCTATTAAATGTGCTGTAGAAGAAATGGATAAAACTCCTGTGTTTATGGAATCTGGGGTAAGTGGGCTGATCCAAAATTAATTCGGAACATACCTTTTTATCATATATTTTACTACATTTATTTCATAATAACTGTAAGGTGCAACCTCTCCAAAGCAACACCCTTTGGGAGAAGCACAGAGAGGTTGTTGCTCTATAGAGGTTAAATTAATAGTTAAATCGTGCAGTGGGAAAACATCATGCTGTTGTTGAAGGGAGGTTGTTGCTCTAGAGAGGGCCGCTCTTGAGAGGTTGTACTGTATATATATATTTCATAAAGAATTTAAAAGAATACTTTAAGCATTTGTATGTTTTCTTTTCTGGGAGGGGGGGGGGGGGGAGCTTGAAATATTACTCAATTAAGGTACATTTTCTACAGTTAAAAAAAGCAGGATCATATAGAGTGTTATTCAAGGTTTTGAGGATGAATCTTTAAAAATAGATGAACTGTAATTTAACTATTTGCTTTGATTATGTTGATATTTTGAACATCTAATCGTACAGTTATCACGACGAATATTGATGGAAGAGGATATTGAAGATCAAAAGAAAGAAGCTGAAGAGAAAAAACTGATTGAAATGGTAAAAATTTTCTTTGTCTTTAAGTGAATTTATTGATTGTGAAATTGTTTCTATTCCTGTGTTAATTGCTGTACTGGCCGAGTTCAAAGATGTATTATGGAATGACTGATGATGTCCGTATTGATTTTAATGAATTAAAAAATATGTTATCTTGGACTGAGCATGCTTGCAATGCATTGAGGCCGTCAATGTATATAAAAACTTGCTAATCAAAGTTGTTTCTAAAATATATAACAAAATGTCCTATTAATTGAAGAGATGTAGAATTTTCTTAATTTTTATATATTTTAGGAGGAGAGAGAATTAAAGAAGGAAGAGGAGGCAGCTAAAGCCAAGGCTGAAAAGAAGGGACATAAAGATGGTGCATCTAAAATACCAGCTCCAAAAAAGGGTCAGTTAAAAATAAAGGGTATTTTTTTTATCTTACAGATAGAAATAGTTCAGAATGTTTTTTAGATGTACCGGTAATTTATACTGGGAAGTCTAATACAGTCATTGTGATGAGACCACCCTTAAAAAATATTTTGTTTGTGGTAATGCTACCTTCCCACCAAAAATGACCCTACTCAACCTTTTTTGGCCTCATAGGTAATTTTTTTTTTTTTTTTTTTCAGTATAAAGATAGCATTCTGACATATATTTTGGTTCAATATCAACAAACTTCTACCTACCTACCCATTGTAAATTTTCTGGGTATGTTTACCACAAACAACATTTTTTTTAAGGATGGCCTGACAATAATGTTACACCGAGTCTTTAAATAACCACTAATTCACAATATATTTAGTTCCTCAGTCAACTTAAAACTTGTGTGTACTAAATCTAACATTTTCATGATTTTTGAGTTCTTGATCTTAGATTTAACATATTTTGATTGTAGGTAAAAGTGGGACTTCAAAACAAGATCGTGAGTCAGCGGGTGTGAAACGTACCCCTAGTACAACCAACACCAGTTCTAGTACAACCCCATCTGTAAAAGGTATAGACATGGTTATACTGAGAAATATTTCTTCAAAATTTTCAGTTTTATGGGAATAGCTTAACATGCTCAGCTTCATGCTTTTATTTTATTCCATTTGTCTGAATCTCCAATTGAAAGTCAGCCAAATCAAGTGAAGTTTTACATGGGAAAAATTGCTTCCGAAATCTTTAAACTGAAGTTGACTCAATTTTCAAATTGTGACTGAAATTCCCATTAAGATGTTTTATTGTATTTTGTTAGGTCAGTGTATGCTTTCTGCTGTATAACTGCTCTAATTCTATAAAAAAAATCCAAAATGGAAATACTTCATATTCATCATTATTTGAATAATGCATTTAGTTAATATGCTTGAGAAGTAATGCATTCTCTGAGGAATATTAAAGGACATTCGTTTATGGACAGTGAATATTGTTTCTACTGATACAGTGTATCATGATGCATTTTGCAATAAACTGTAGTAGAGAGAAAAATGTGTCAGAATTTCACCACAAACAGTACATTTCAAGACTTATTCAGTAGAAACAAGGCAATCACAATATGCTGCTTCATCATTAGATGCTGAGGGGGGTGGGACATAAAATAACAAATATTGTATGTAATCTTTATTGATGCATAAACTTCTAAATCTTAACTGAAATAAGGTTGAAGTAATAATTGTGAAATTGACGATTGCTCTTCAAAAAGGAGATAAAAATGCATAGAGCTAAGCATGTCCTGCATACTTAAGTATAATTTCTGTTCCTACTGTAGCTGGATATACCATCTATTGCTGGCTTAGTTTTAAACCATGATTCATGTATATACATATAGTAAATGATACAATTTCTTTTATAGCATGTATTAACTTCCTGGTAAAGTATATGTATACAAGTTCCCCACCTATTTTGTATTATTGATATCTTTGAAATTACTTGAATTGGAGAAAGTGTTCTGTTTGAGATCCTGATCTGTGATTTGTTATGACTTCATTTGATACCCTTCAAGTCATTGGCATTTTACTGTAAGTTCTTGAATACTGAAGAGGCGTAATTGTTAAATATCATGTTTGTTTAAGCTTTCTTGTATTATTTTTATGTTGAATGTCACCTTAAATGGTTAAAATTCTATAAAACACTCTCAATGACCTCTTCCTGGGTTGTTAACCAGTACTCAAGCCAAATTAATGGCATACTGATTTAAGAGATCTAAACATGGGGTGAATCTCATACCTCTAGATCAGGTGGCCCTTTTTCTACACCCAGACCACAAAGCTGAAAAATGACATCAACCTTGATAGAAATTTCTTTCATATAGTTTGTTGTTAACTCAAATTTTTATCTAATAAGTTCATCCATTTTTCAAAGCAGAAAGTGAGTCTCGTATACCGTTAGCAAACCGGTCCAAGTTGGCTCGAACCAAGTCAGGTATAAAGAATATAATCTCAATGTATGATACATATGCATGACTTGTCTATCAACCTATGTTTCTAATACTAGCCATGTATTATGCTTTTTTTGCATGTTAGGTGATTGTTCTTGTTTTTCATACAGGCTGTAAATATTTTTGACCAGGATTTATTTTGCATGCTAGGTTTTTGGTGTCTCTCATTCTGGTTATCAATTCAACATACGAAAAGTTGTCTAGATTTTTCTTTTGTTGCATTTTGGTATGGGACATATTTGAAATTTGTTTCTTATTTGTTACCAATGTTTTGTGTATTATGAAAGTTTTATTTTGTCTGAATTAACTAATTTTATGAACTAACTACTGGTTCCCAGCTCCCTGACAGATACTATTTGTTATTGATTTTATGGAACACTTATATCATCACTTAGGGATTTCACATGCACAAAGATTCTGGACAATTTTAGGTTATTTATTTGAAGATTTCTTTCGTATCGACTGTTGAAGTATTGCTTCTTGGCCTGTAAGAATGAAACTTAGTGGTTGAGATAAGCCTCGGTATCGAGCCCTGCTATTGGTCCATTTGAATACTGTTGAAAAAATCAGCCAATCAAATGACTGAGATTATTTTAGATCTTATTGTTTCTTCTTTATTTTATCTATTGTTTGTTTTATTTTGTTACATTAATTTGTAGCATATAGGAACAAATTAAGGCGACCAGTGCCGGGTAATTAGTTATTGTGTCACAAAATATTGACGTAGAAAAATTACCTCAATAGGAAATATGCATCAGGATGACAGATCGATGTATTTATTTATGTTCTTATCTTAAAATGTTTCTGTTAAATAGTAAAAATACTGTTATGAGAAAGACTGTGTTAAGTTTTATCAACACTTACTAATGGCTTTGTATGCATACCTATTTATTTATGAATAAGTTTCATAAGTCACTCATTAAAATGTTACATCAATGTATTGTCCTGATGCATTTTCAATTGTTAGCCAAATGTGGTGTATGAATATATAAAATAGTTCTTATTTTTTACTAATATTTCAAAGACCATATTTTTTATCAATGGCTTGATCTGTTTTCTAATTATATTAAACTGAGTAGCAAAAAATTCTGAATGAGTTTTATAAATTATGAATTAAGAATACAATATTCAATGTATAGTTGGATATTACCATCATCATTTAAGCTTCTGACCATATTTGGACTGTGAATTATCCATTTAGTCAAGATGCTGATTGTTGATGTGCAAACTACTAAGGTAATTGGGCAATGTGAGAACCTAGGTGCTTGGCTCACTAAACATGTATATGTGTGTACAGTTATAAAAAGCTTAGGGAAAAACCCAGTTCATTCTAAAGGCTATTTATAGTACAGTCAAACCAGTATTAATGGCCACCTCCAAATAAAAGTCAGTCTTTGATAATAAGTACAAAATGGCCTCCAAATAATAGTCACCTGTCACTAAAGGCCACATAGTTTTGTATTTCCCAAGGGTGGCCTTTGTTCACAGGTTTGACTGTAACATTATATTAACAAATAACTTAATTTGGTAAAAATATGGTCTTTAAGTTCAATATTATATGTATATTGTATTCCATCAATGTTAATTAATTAGGAAACTGTATTTATATTATATTTACACATGTAATGGTGATTGTGATTCAAACATATATATAGCATGCTAGCACTCTACTGCCTGTACAATGTTAGCATGACTTGTTCTTGTTATGTCTCTATAGTGTCTGCATGGATGTTGTCAAATAGAATGTCTGATGTCTGCATACTATGTGTTTATAAAGGATTAATCACTTTTTTAAGACTAAGGAAAAGGATGTCTTAATACCCAGTAAACTGCTTCAAAACATAAAATTATTAAAATGATAGTAGATACAGTATTTTGATTTCTTCAGGACCGACATGTGTTTCACTTTATTTAGCTATTGTTACTTGAAATGGTATATCACACTTAATGCCTGTTGCCTTTCAAATCAACTATTGAAATATTCTTTCTTCAATTACGTATTTTGATTATAAAAATGTAAGTATTAACTATAAGTTTATGCAGAGGTTTGAACTGAGGATAAAGAGATAAAGGTACAAAAATGGATTGTTACTTACTGGTTGAATTTTTTGTTGTTTCAGATTCTTCCACAAGTAAATCTGGAACTAAAACATCCAGATCTGGTTCAAGTAGTGTTCCCACTCCCGGAAGTGCCGGTTCTAGGTGAGTCATTCTTGTTGAAAAATTATTTAAACCTTGTTGATGTGGTCCAGTGGGTTAGCACACTGGACTTATAATCAGGAAATCTGCATTTGATTCCTGTTTACGGAGGGTCATATCTGTCTATGAAACATTGAAAAAATGTCAATTTCCTTCATATGTGGAGAAGTTGCCTGGATTGGTGAACTGGTCGCCATATATAACTGAAATTGGGCTAAAAACAGCATTTAAACTGAAATCATCTTTGTGAGTCATTTTAAGGACTTTTTTACTGTCATTTGATTCTTTGTTGCTTTATTACCTCATGTGTAGTTCAGGAATGGTGTGTATGTTAGCAAAATTATGTTATTGTGCAGAAATTGTTACTCTAGAGAGGTTACATTAATAGTAAATCATGCAGTGGGAAAATTCATGATGGTGTTGAAGTGAGATTGTTACTCTAGAGGTTGTATTGTATTTATACTGTGAAAATATTCCTACAGTCTATTGATGTTTATCCAATTATTGTTTGTGATTTATTCAGGAAATCAACCACCTCAAAGTTATCTTCATCTGAGACAGGTGCTAGAAGAGGTTCAATAAACAGTTCTCCTACCTCCTCAGGTATGTACAGAATGATTCGAAATAAAGAATGTTTATTGATTTCTTGACTGCCATTATTTCTTGGCTGACTGGCACTGCCAAAGCCAGATAACAAAAGCAGGGGCTTGACAAATCCACTCGTTCATTGGTAATTACAAGTAGAAATCTACCTAGGACAAGTTGAAATTGTTGTAGAATTAGTTAAATGACTAAGCTGTCATCCTGTCAGATGAGAAGCCCCCCCCCCCCCTGCCCCCAAATTACCTATTCTAGAATCTGAGGCAGCTAAACACAAAATTTTCAGCAGTGGATATGATTCTTATTATTATGTTATCTTAGGACAATGGTATCAAAATATATCATTTAGCTGTCAAAATACCATCATACAATTATGATGTAAAATCTCCTTTTAGCCAGGCTGAAGAAAAGAAAAAATCAAGCTATTTTGTCCACTGTGTCTTCTGAATCTGTGCAAAAACTTTAATGTAGCTCTAACTAAAAATTATAAGAGGTAGTAACAGGAAACTTCATTGGTGGATAGATCTCAGTGAGGCAGTAAACAGACGAGCGTTTAAATTTGCACTGCTCTTGTTTTATCATTCGTTTGCGTTCTCTTTATTTCAGACAAACCTGTCAGAAAAAACAGTAATGGTAACATTCCGTCCTCAAAGTAAGTATGTCTATACCGGTTTTATTTTGAGGGCTGGTTACAAAGCATTGCTAATGATATTTCGCAGAAACTTCAAAGTTGCATTATTTCATAGATATAACTCATTATGGGGTAACAGTACTTTCTTACCAATCTAAAAAGCTAGTTTCTATAAAAGAAATCTTGATATTAGATTTTACATACTACATGTATTACACTGAATTGTCTAGAGTTAATTTGTTAAATTTTAAAATTTATGAAATCTAATAATGTTTGTGTATATTGCATCATTATCTTGATATTGCCTGCATATTGTCATTTGTGAAATGTTAATTTATTAAAAAGGTGTGTCAATCAAATACTTGTTCGAGGTAGTTTGTTGCATTTTAAACTGATATACTTACTTTCAAATATTTTCTACTTTTCAGGAAAAAGATTTCAAAATGACAGGAGTTACAATGTGGTTAACTCTGTTTGGCATAATTTAATTTTTTCATGGCAATGCAATGACTTGATGCATTTATGTGTGTCTCTTTACTGTGATTATTTTCGGAGTGTGATAAAAATAGAAATACAAGATTCATGATTTGACATGAGGAAAACTTAAATGTCCGAGGTTTCATGTTGGTGTAATGATATTACATGGATCATAGGAGTCCAGTGGTGTGTTCGTTGAACTGAAAGATTCCAGCAACTTGAGATGACATTAATGAATATAGAGATGTCCTGTGATATGATAGGCGACTGTGTAATTGTTGAATGTTCAACTTGATTTCAATCAACTAACAGGAAAGACTAGTATCTCTTTATATGCAGGGCTGTTGTGAATCTGGTATGAATCAAATGGAACGAGGATCATTTTCATATTGTAAAAATAGTGAAACGAAATGTGGGAATGTGATATATATTCATGCTTATTCATAAAGAGAACATAGAAGTGACATATTGAAGGTTTGATAATTACATCGTGTGAAGTTTGAATATATTTAGACCGGACAATATGTGATTGAGTTGCTGAAAAATTTCATTGATATAACTTTAATCTGCTTCTTACAGTATGGGTTATTAACTGTGGGATGTTGTTGATAAATAGTGTATCTAGAGTTCTGGGTAGTTACTACAAAATTTAATTTTCTCGCAAAAAGGTTAGGAAGTTAATAACCAAATGTGAGATATTTTCTTCCATTATTTATTTATGAAAAAAATGCATTGCTTAGTATAAATCAGACACTGTTGATTGGCCAAAAAAATTGTCATGCACCAACCTTAAACTTTTACCACGAAATCCAAAGTATGAAAAAATAGATGAGAATAGTTTTTGTGAAGTAACCTAAATATGTTCTTAGTCTAGCATTAAATTAACAGTATTTCATCCAGAATACAGCTAATCATTGTACAGAAATTTTATATGCAAAATACTGTCATATAATGAACTCTTTAACTGTACTGACCTGACAGAAAGGTGGTCTCCATTAAAAAAGGGTCGTAAGGACAGATTTAACTGTATTTAATTAGTCTCGACTTCATGTTTAAATCACAAATATCAATATAAATCATTGTATATTAACTTGCGTTTATAGATTTTTTTTGAAGGCCTAGTTATTTATGTCTATATGACTTCCAGAGAATGTTCTTTTCCAAGTTTTGTACCTTTTAATTGGATTTTAATTGAATTTTGTATAACCCTTGTGCCTTCTGTAAATGCCATTATCATGAAGATGAATTCCACTCTCTGTTTGTGTTTTATGTAAACATAGAGATAAACTTTTCATTACTTAAGAATTTGATTGAGTATTTTCTCAGAAACTTAATGAATACCTTTTGATTCCAATTTGTGTATTGATCTTATGAATTTATATAGATTTCTATTAAGGGCAATATTTCAACTTTTGTTTATTATACATGAAGCAATATACATGTCATGTTAAATCACATTCCATATTTCAATGAGAGAAATTGAATATAATGAATATTTATACGTAAGATATTTCTCAAAGAATTTCTGCTAGAAAATGTTATCTATACTGCTTTTTTAAAAAATTCTTTGCTCTATTAGTATTTAGTCTGTGGTGAAATATTCCTGTGTATTATATAGCAATCTTAACTGCACCAAGTCTTACTATAGTATTTAAAAAATAAGAATTAGTTAGTGACACCATTAATACTTGGTGCTGATAGCCTGTGTTTATGCCATAAAACATAATTGCCATAAATTATTAATTAACATCTCAATGGAGAATTTTCTTTTATGAAACACAATTCTTATATTCACCATCTTACATACTTCTCATGTTTTTAGGAAACTAACTGGTGATGGAGAATATTTTTTTAGGTTTTCTGGTTTGAATAATTATCACATATTAATAATTTCATTGTATGTGATAAAGACAATTATCATATGATAATGACAGCTCATCTGTTCCGTAGGCTCAACTGTGTGAAGTATGCTTTAATTTTTTATCTCCCCTTGTTCCGTACTAGAATATTATCATTATTATCATCATAAAGTTGTATGTGAAAGAACATGTCTGTGTCATACAACCTGTGTGCAAAATACTTTCAAGTTCAATTCCAATTGATCAGATTGCTGTCAACTGATTGATCATAAAATCTTGTGTGATATTCTAAAAACTATTTGATAATGATGCAAAATTTGCAGTACATGCAAGTTTTATCTTTTTAATGATTCTGTATCTGCCAAACATGTATGTCTAATCAAGTAGGTCATTCATTTATTTTACAGTCTAACTTATTCAATAAAGTCCTCCATTAGGACCAAAACGGCTTTTTATTTAATAATTAATCAGACTGTTTATGTTTTATTTCTAAATCCAGTCATTGATCACTATGGTTACAGAGGTATATCCTTGTTTTTACTGTGTATAACACAACAGTGATTGAATTACCAAGTATAAGTCAAGTATCACTTCTCAGTTATTGCATTTGCTGTTTGTCAAAAAGTCTTAATATTATTTGTTTTATTCCAAATTCAGTGGTTTTCATCTTTGAAAAGCTTTCAGATATTGAATTCAATGTTTCTATGTATTTCATATCTTACCTTGGTGTATGAATTCTTCACTTTTCAATCTGGGGTTAAAATTTGACGAAATTAACTCCCTTTGGCATTTTATAACCTCTAAATTTGTTTATGTATCAAATCTGTACTTCCTGTCTATAATGGTGCATTTGTCATACAGATTATCAAGCATTTTACTTTTCATATTCAAGCAATACAAAATATGTAATATATGTTGCAATAAAGCGAGATTTGATTAACATATAACCACACATATTTACATAAACCTTTGTACTACACTCTTGATTTTCTGTGACACACTGTGTTCTTTTTTTCCATATTTTTATTTTTTTCCGGTATTGTTTTCAGATGTTTTGCATTAACATCAAAATATTTTTGTCTAAATCATTTTAATGTTTCAATCCTTGTGTTCTATGTCCTTATGTGTTACAAAATCATTCAGTCTTCAGTTTTACGAAATCATTTTTTTAGCTCCTCCTCAGTCCCTCTACACCTCTGTTTATTGTTTGCATTGCATGCTTACGAAAAAAAGTGTTATTAAGTGAGATAAGTGTTATTGTGTTTTGTTCTAGTATGACTTGAAAAATCTTGTTAGAAATCTGGCTTTTCTGCAACCTTCAAGTTTTTTTTTATTCTTTACCCATAATTTCTCATGAGAATAATGAGTTGCTAATTGTATGCAGTATATATCTCTAATTCTGTTGAAGTAAATTTAACTGACCATGTTATATTATGTGATAAGAAGGAGTATATTTTATAAATCAGGAATATTTTTTGTTTACAGTTAAACTCATTTGCTAAAAATACTTCATAAGCATAGTTGTTAGAATAGTTTTAGATTGATGTGGTAAGATTAGGTAAAACTAGATGATTCTTCTGTACTCATTTATTCAGCCAGGTCCATCATCCGTTCACCACATTGTGCAATTGCGTCTTATGTTTTCATATATTAGATTTATATACCATATTATATTGATAATCTTCCTCTCAGAAAATATGTCTTACCAGGTGATGTTCCCCTTTCTATAGTGCAATGCCTAATTGTATGATTTCTGTTCTTATCACACCGTCTTTATTTATGGTACAATCATTAAAATCATTTTCATATACAATTGAACAAATTCTTCTTACTGGTACCATCTGTCTCTAGATTATTGAACCATCTCACTGGCCTAACTAACACATTGTTGAGGTATATATACAAATATTTGTTTAAATTGACATACCATGCTATAATCCTGTGAGCAAGTTATTTATCCATAGAAGAACATGTCTACCTGGTACATCTTGTATTTTTATGAAGCAGGTTACTATATTGCAGATTTGATAGCCTCTATGGCCCATGTCTACACAGCAGAACAATATCCATATGGAGATTAAAATTTGGGTAGATTTCCTTTCTATTTATTTTTGGACATATTACAGGTTTTGTTAGAATCAGGTACAGGATAAGGTGTGTCCTAAGGGTTTGATATTAGCCATATACGATATATGTACCCACAATATCCATTCCGAGGTTTTCATTCTAGAGCAGATACATGTATGTGCCTTTTGATGTTTATGAATTTTGTATGAAGTCTCATAGTTGGTGTAATTTATACATACATGTAGTTGTATAATTTGTCTTGGTGAACTAAAATCTCCGAGGCATAGTTGGTAAAATTATGCCACAGGGCAATTTAAAAGATATAACTAAGATATCAATTTGTCAGCTTAAAACATCTAGATACACCTCGTATATGAAGATGAATGTATCATATCTCAATATCTTAGTGAGTATTTGTTTTGATGGATTTTTGCCAGTTTAGTCAATTGTCAGGAATGAATACTTATAACAATGTTTTCAAGTTTATAAAGTGCTATAGATCTTAGCTATAGTTCTTCTGTGAAACAAACCCCAGATATTTATATTTTCTCAGTTTATTTCATACTATGTCTTTATGTATTGTAAATTTGCATTTACTTTAATGTTCAAATGCATTAGATCAATTCTTTATTTATATATCAGTACCATGTAATTTTTCTCCTATTCTGAAAGTGATTTATGACAAAAATCATGATCCATTTTTACCTTGATTGAAAATCCTAAAATTTATGGTTTTGCATTTTTTTGTTAATTGTTGTTAATTGTACGATAAAAATTTTATTTTCAGAGGTATAATTGTATGAATCGTATGTAGTTGTCAAAGATAATGAATAAATAAATTATCTGTGCTGTAATTGTGAGTTTTGTCTATTTTCTCTTGAAGGAGGGTTGTCACAGAAGTATTCAAATTTGCCATAAATGTGGAAGTGGCCAACGTTTACGAACTAAGCGTTTAGTTCCATATCACTATATAGATCCAAGCATCAAAATGGACATGTTTCAAACCATAACTAGAGTAATTACGTATACATTTGTTTTTAAAACTTTGCCTTTACTTTTACACATTGACCCATCTATTGTCAAGCATGACATTTGTTGAACGCAGCTTTTTTGTTTTATTGATAAGTAAAAGAAGTCCACCAAACTGGGGGCTTCTTTGTTTGTTTTAACTGTAGTTCACTTATAAATGTGGTGCAAACAGTTGACACAACCAATGTCCTTAAGAAAAGGATACCTAGTAACCGAAAAAACATATGAAAAATCTCACCTTCCCCATAATACTGCCTTCCCCAAAACCTGTACTGTACATGGTCTTTGCTTAAATCATCTCAACACATAGAAACATGCAAAAGTTGGCAGACAGAACACAACATCGCTCACTTACAAATACAAATCTGCCTCAACTTATTCTACAAGAAAACACCCCACATTACGTGTAAACCAGCGGTGATAATTTAATTACCTTGAATATAATAACTAAATTACAATGTGGAAGTGTGCTTCCTTCAGGTCTCACAACTGATAAAGTTCTTGTAATAAGCCATGTTGTTTCTTTCTTCTGGACTGACTTAAAGGGTACGAACAATAAAAGTTATTACCGTATTTCAACAATCGCTCAGTTTTCACCTTTTCTGAATACCGAACATCTTCCATTGGCCTAGCTTCCACCTAAGAATATAGGCCTACATGTAGTTCCGATATTTCTATTTAATGGCTAAATACAAATTCAAATATTACGTGCATTTAAGTCAAAATCATATGGCTATGCAATATCGTAAAAGAGCAATACAAATCGGTCTAGAAAATTCTAAACAATCCTCTCCCTCGGATTACTACAATAATTACCATCTGTACACACATTTCAAGGAAGGACGTCATGATTCTCGTGCTGTATATGCCAATTTAGTCTGGTTGTAAACGTATAGAAGTCATTGAATTCATGGACGATGCGATGATAACTAAGCCAACCAGATATTTAAAAAAGTGATTCATCGGGAAGTTTCATAATCGATTAATTTAATGCTTATAACGTTTTCTTTCTTTTGACTGCTTTGTAGTCCCGAACAACAGCAGAACCTTCAGACAAAGACTTATACATACATATATAAGAAACTCCTGTAAGCGCCTGTAGAAAATGCTATTCTTGCACGCAGCAGATCTTTGAATTTTGCAAACTACTTAAAAATTGTGCAAATCTCATTAATGAATTTTCAACCATGTCATTAAGTACTCATTTTTCTGATGCAAGAAAATATTTTCAATATGATTTGCTAAGAAATTCTTTGAAAGTATTACTTAAATTCAACCAGTATAGCAGAAAAATGACAAAATATACGATATAAGGTTCATGCAGGGGCCTTTGTATTTTGCATAAAATGTGTGCTCCAATTTTTATCAATTAGGTATCAGCTAGGTATCATTTTGTAGGGAATGTCTTGCTCTATTGCAAGATATGATTTACTTTAATATATCTTCAATAGAAAATGAGAAATAAGCAAAACGTGATTTTGCAAGATTTTGTCAATCTGACGCGTGACTTTGCGATATTTAGACTACGTGTATACATATATAGTTTCTTATCTGTGTATGTATAGATCTTTGCTTCAGAGCTTTGATTATTTATATTTTGTAAGTAAGTTTTAACTCTCTTTATCTTTACATCACATTAACTTCCTGGTTTCACTTTCCTTAAGTTTCACCTCTCGTTTTAGTGCTTACAGAATGTACCTTTCTTGTTGCAATATTTTCTTTTACAATGTTGTTGACGATAACAGTGAAACTCTTAAAGATTAGCACATTGCCAAATCGCAAAAGTGCTTGATAGACAATTAGACAATAGATATATATTATGATGTTTTTTATTACACAATAGCACGTCATACTTGAAAGGCTGTCCTATATCACAACTCAGTAACTTTGGAATGTTGGTGGGGTTTCCCGTGATTAATTTTCCCACGCTTACTACCTTATCTTTATGTAAAATTATTTATAACGCCAGCGTTCGATAATACATGTATCAGATATAATAAATCAACTTGATAATATTGGTACAGAACAGAATTTTATTTGGCATTAAATACATACATGTACATATTTATAGCAATACATACAAATAATAGATCATAGTGGTGCATACAGAATTTACAAAATAACAGAATATGTAAGCATGTGCACAATATTTAAATTGTAACGATTTGTCAGATGTGAATTAAAAAAGGCTACGTTTTCACAAAATAATAAAAGCGCCGGTCCAGATGAAATCATTGCTGAAGTATACAAACACTCGTTTGAAAAAATATAATCTTTTACATTAAAATTATTTATTACCACAGTCCTTGACCCAATAACAAAGCCAATATGAAACCAGAGGCGTCTAACGCTGTATTATTCGTCTCTGATGAAATCACTGAATTGATTAATACACATCCGTAATATACATCTATATACATGATAGACTGGCGAACCGTAAACATTCCTTTATAATCAAAACGTATATCACAATGTATACGTATTAGTTATCGTTCATATTTTGAATTTCATGGGATATATCACAAGCGACGCGAAGCGGAGCGCAGTGATATGTCGCATAAAATTCAAAATATGAACGATAACTGATTTACAGTTTGTCTTAATTTATGTGCATACAGAAAAATAATTGACGTATTTTCTCCATATCAAGTTCTATGCACATTTTATGCGATATATTTTTCAAATTCCAAATGAAATGCGGACATTTCGTTGGACGAGAAATTAGGACACTTATAAAGTTATTTACGTATTGATTACGAGTTTTATACATGTATGTAGTCAAAATGGCAGCATTAGAAGGTTTAAATTACAAAACGATTTATGTAAATAGTTCATGTTTATTCCAAACAACACTTAATGAGAAATATACGTCAATTGTACATACATGTACATGTACAAACATTCAAATAATCACACTTAACAACATGAGTATCCAACATATGTATGCAAATAATTCTTTCACAAACAAAATACATTTAGATGGTTAAATTCTAAATAGCAGTATGGGATTGATAACACGTAAATTACGTTTTTTTGCACTTTGTTCCAAATCTAAAATATGATGGCATTTTTTTGTGAATACGACAATTTGGGCATTTTCTAAATTAGACTTTTGTATTACAAAATGGACAGACTTGTCGGACACCAAACCAATGTTGAAGACAGTCCTTGTGAAATGAATGTAAGCATGGAAGAGCTTTACCATCGATTATTTCTGAGAAACAAATGGAGCAATCGTGTCTTTCGTCTTCGTTATCATTTTGTTCATAATGTACATCAGGGAGGCTATTCATTAAATCAGCTTGTCTTTGGCGTACTTTATACTTCTGCCATTCACAAAAGCAACGGGTGCCAATACATACTCCTACACCTAAACTTACAAGTATTAGTCTGTAAAACCACCAAGCCTTGAAATACAGACATTGGAGTTTGAAATATGTCTGAATTAAAATACATAAAGTCGGTGCAATCAGATTCATAACAATGCCCACATAATAAATGATATTCTCAAGTTTACCCCGATATTGAATAGTACGCCATTTGATGGAAATAAGCAAACATTCTACTGCCAGAAGTATCACCATAACGATCACAAGGTGATTACCTACAGCAAAGAAGAGAGGTAGAAAGTCCGTTTGCAGATTTTGGGAAACGTAAGAAGTTGTCAAAGTTGGGACAGTTACGAACAATCCTATACTTATTCCAAACCTTAAGTAAAAAGACACATCCTGTGCAGCTCCCGCATTCAACACATTCAATACTTTTCTACCAATTACGTCAAGATTTTGACATAGGATAATATAAAAAGAAAAAAACGTAACAATTTTCATTGCATTGATTTTGTCTAAGTTAGCCAGATTTAGTATGTTGGATTCTGAAAAAAGGATCATAGTCGCCAAGTTAACAGTTCCACCAGCATTTGAATTCATCACTTCTGCTATATGTCCTTCTGTTGTTAAGAAAAAGAAGCTACAACCGATGCAGAGATTTGAAACACAGGTAAGAAAAGCCGCGAAAAAAGCCAATGTTACTAAAGAGGTACACCACTTCCCAATTACTGACACAACAAAGTCAATGTTCATTAATTCATACATAGACAGTCGGTTTTGGGTTATTTCTGTCACAAGTGCTGTACTAAAGTATAGAATTGCACAAACGAACATACAGTCACGAACAAACCATTGACCTGGAAGACAATTTCGAACAAAATCATATTTGCCTAATTTCCTTAACTGTAACTGCACAACTAATGCATTAGCTTTGGTAATGTAATTATTTCTCAGCGCATTCAGATCTTCATTTTCAGCCATCTTCCTCAACTCGGACACCTTTGTACTGGTGGTTTCCATATCTAATTCATGTGCGTTAAGTGTTTCAATGGCAAATGCTGCCATAAATACAGTCACGTGAATCCAATAAGAAAGATCTGACATAAATACAGGAAACAAACCAATAACACATAAAATATCTGGAATTAATGTTACTGACAGAGCTATCCTTAAGTTCTTAATGTCAGCCATGTTCTTAAATCTTAAACCAATGTATAAACCTCGGACGAGAATTGTTAGTATGCCGGGTAGTCTGTTAGCATCAGTTATATCTGTCCATAGTATAACATTCACTTCCTGACACATCTCGTAGCCTTCTTGTTGGTATGTCCAGTAGTTGATGAGTGTAATCCAAGCCATGGTGATATCAATGCTAAGTAGGAGAAATAACCGAAGTCTTGTCCGAATGTTTAGACAGAACGCACCAATCACAAACAGACTTGCTGAAATCATAAACATAACTAGATTATATATATATATATATAATGTACATTTATCCTGCTTTTAACATACCCGTTCATATAGCTAAATGGAGTATTCTTCCACCGAACGAAATTATTTTTGTCATAATATTGCCCGCCAGAAAAAACAACAGGGTAAGTCAGTCTGAATCATTCTCAGTGAACTAAAAGAATTGTACATACATGCATAAAAGGTATTTGTGTTCAATCATAATAAATGTTGTAAGCGTATGGTTTGTAAATTCTTAAGTTTTCAATATTTTTTCTTGCCTTACTTGAACATCTGAACTTTACTTTCTAAAAAAAGCAACTTACCTATTATCCACAGTATAATCAAAGCACAATTGACTATCATATAATTGGAATATGGCGAAACAAGGCACAGCTGGTGTAGAATGAAAATTAATGGAACTTCGAGTAAAAGCTCACAAATATATTTCTTCCTGGGTGTTTGTCTGTCTGTATAATGATCAATCACCTTGCCGACGACAAATATTTTCTTTTCCATCTTTTCAAAACATGCCGACATAGGATCAAACAATGTGGTAATCTTATCCATTTTTATAAAATCAATCGTAGAACTTAATTAAACGAAGTTAATGATAAAATCCGATTCTAGATTTTCAAAGATTTCCCTCCTTCGCCTTTGACATATGTACTCTTTTTCTGAAGTAATCGCATTTATATCTGAGTTGTTAAAATTTTAGAATCCCAAACTGAATCTATTTTTTGTAAAACTGGAAAAGATTTATTTCCCAAGCTATAATCTCTTGTTTGTTGCATTTGAATATACAATGTACATTGGTTTTTCAATCGTGGTATAAAACATTGGCATAATGTCAGCAATATAAAAATAAATATTACCTGGTTTAATGTACTAATAAGTATATGTTTCTACAATAATTACATGATGTGTATTTTAAAATGTACGAGAATATATAGGCATGTACACTATAGATTGACTTTTATTTTCAACGCTCAAACATTGCTATGGTCGAATATGCAGCGATGTATAAATTTAAAGTATCTAATCAATTGTATATTGTCCATATGTCCGCTTCTAAAAAAGATAAATACATGTATTGAAGTATCTTGTTATTGATATAAATCAAATAGCGTACGTGTCCGCCCGTTCCCTCATGCCCGTTCGTTCGTTAAGTATACTTAAACATTGATTTGTTTATGTAGAAAATCGTATTACCAATAAACATTAAACTGGAAAAACTAAGGGCTAAAACATGAAAAACAAATTAAATTTTATGAATCAACGCACGATTTTACAGACATTGAATGTGATTGAAACCAGGAAGTTTGGCAAACTATTTGAAAGGGAAGTTAAATATTTAACAACATTAATAATCTGATCAGAGATAACATTTACGTGTACATGGAAATAAATAATATCATTCATCCAGAAAATCGTTATAAACATACTTAGAGCTAAGATATTGTAAGATATTTCACAAATTGAGTCTAGCTAAGTAGGTAGGATCCGCGGTTAATGGTTAGCGCGCAGGATCCGAGTTCGATTCACGATCGCGGCAGGTCATAACCTTCCACGAAAGTTTGACAACAATGTCGATTTTCCTCCAGATGTAGAGAAGTTGTCGGTTCGTATGGGAAGAATAAGTTAGTATTGGTAAGAATACAGTCCAGGAAAAATTGTTTAGTGAACCGCGACCGCCGTATAAAACTTTTTTTAATAAAAAAACGGCTATAAAGTCATAGAAATGAATAAGCTAAAAATTTAAGTAGGAAGATTATGTAAAGTTTTCGTTGAACTGAAGCAACATATCAAAGCAGATGCAGCAGTAGCAGCACCACCAGCACCAGCATCAGTAACAACAAGCCATCATATACAGCTGGAACCTTACTAGCCTTTTATGCATTGGCTTTAATATTTTCATTTTAATAAAGCTACATTATGCTTTAAATACATCATATTAAATTATTATTTATTTTATTTTAATCAGCCTAAACGTCCGATATTAAGGTAATGTATTATCGTTAAGCTATAGGTGACGGCATATATTAGTAATGCTTAACATGTTTAATCGCGTAATCATTATATATACATGTTCGTATGTGCCCTTATCTATTTACTCATGCCGACATGATCATAATCATTATACATTTGTATATCATGATTTGAAGTCCGTCATTATTATTCTTGAATATTGTGTGAACTTTACAACATTATATCAATTGATAATCGAATCGTATAAAGTGTGATGCAGCACATATTTTGGCAGTGTACGTACTTATGTAAAAGTATTTATGTAAAAGACACAATTATGTGATTTCAAGTACTGAGTTTTCATAGCACGCCGATATAGGCATAAGTCCGCCCACATCAACTACTGTGGACATTCTATCCATTACATGTATTTGTTATCAAAAAGCTAGGCCTTTTAAAAACGAAAAAATCCCAATTTCCTACTATGTCCACCTTGTTCTTCAAAAGTCTATTTTTGGTGTACCTCACATTTGTACATGACGACTAGTTTATTTATAAACATGATAAATACATACATGTATATCAATGGCTAGATGCCAGTAATGTGTGCGCAATTAGATACACGCAATTATGACGTACGTGCAAATCAATAAGAACGTATACGTATACGATACTCAAAGATGACTTGGAATTTAAAATAGATAACTGCGTACATATGCTCTACAGTATGAATAAGTAAATCGTACATGATAATTATTACAATACATGGCCCGATTATTCTGAAATAAATATATGCAATACTTCTAAAAGGTTTAGTAATGCAAAGCAAGAACACAAACATATGTGATATTTTGTAGTCTATGTTAATAAATAAATATATATACAATTAATGTACGTAGTACTTAGTATGATATACGTACTTGTACGTAGCAGTTTGATAAAATCTTTCTTATATTGTATTGAATCTTGATTGCAAGATATAACACACTGTTCCTGAATTCTTCTTATATATTAGATTTATATGTATATCATATTACATTGTATATATTAATTTGATAATCTTCCACCCAGGAAATATATGTCCTATGCAATGCCGAGTTGTATATGATTTCTGCTCATATCACCATTGCAACAAAACTTTACAGGAATTATCTAGTGGCCTTTCAGACTGGTATAAAAAATGTCATTTATTTTCTTTTATAAGCCTATTTAAACTCAAGTGACCCATGGGGCAAGCCAATTTTGACCCAAAGGCCATGACTTGAAGAAACTTTCTAGAGGTTCTCAACACATTAAATGTAAAACTTGAGCTCAAGGTCTTGCATCTTTGGAGAAGAGTCTTCAATAGTTTCCTATAAGAGCCTATCTAAAATCAAGTGACGCCCGGGGCGCGGTCAATATTGACTCTATGGTCATGATTTGTACAATCTTGGTAGAGGCCTACTATAAAAAACTTTATGAAAGATGTGTGATTTCTGACAAAAAGTTTTTTTAAGTGTTTCCTATTGATTGCCAAGGCAACCAAAGTGTCGAATAAAATTCTTTTTTTTGACAGCTTTGATAATGGATCACCCAAGAATTATTTAGTTGCAATATTGGCCCAGAGATTTAAGAGGAGATGTTTTTTACAATTTGAGAGGATCATGGTGGCACTATAGGTAGATATATGATCGCTCACCAAAAAAGAATGAGGCAGCTTTCATCTTAATCTACAACACTGCCAAACCATAGAAAGACTTTTAGTATTCTAATTATGTAGATAGCCTATAATTATTCATCACCACATTGCTTTATTGAAAACGAAGATTTTTACATTTTCCCAGGGTCTTTCAATTGAATGGATTTGAGTGACCCTGATTTTCCCAAGATAAGCCTATTCAAGTGACCCCTGGGGCAGATTCAGTTTTGACCCCTGTACATGTAACATGATTTAAAGTAACTTGGTAAAGGTTCTCTACACAATGCTACCATTATAAAATATGTTAACTAACCGATACACCAAGTACGTGTTACATTGGGAACGTCTTTATTACAAAACGTCACGTGACAGGATAGTCACGTGTATGTCATGTGACTATATTTCGTCTCGTATTTTGAACGTACTACTACTAGAGAAAATGAAGGCTCTACTGTTCATAGCAACCTTTTCTGCAGTTAAGATCCTGACAAGCGCTCATTTGTGTCTTTTAGAGCCTAAACAACGAGGAAACATCCGTGAATTAAATAAACCAGGTAAGAACATTTCTATATGTCTTATAAAACAGCTCACAGGTACTTGACACAAAATTTGTTTCTTCATATGTTAATAGTATCTATAATAATACTATGAACTATATGGAAAAAAAATTAGTGTCAAGTTCCTGTGAAACAGCTCTGTAAATTGTGTTTTAAATAAACCAGGTAAGAACATTTCTATATGTCTTATAAAACAGCTCACAGGTACTTGACACAAAATTTGTTTCTTCATATGTTCATAGTATCTATAATAATACTATGAACATATATGAAAAAAAAATTAGTGTCAAGTTCCTGTGAAACAGCTCTGTTAATTGTGTTTTACCGTCATAGGTAGTTTTATTTAGAATTAATACAACCACCTGGCTGTCGAAGGTCTCAGCTGGCGATGATCGAAGCATATATAAGCATTAATTAGGTTGCACTTCATGGTTAACAAGACGAAATAAAAAATACTAATTTAGATAAGGTACCCAGAACTATGTTTACATATGTCTAAACACACAAGAGTGGTCTCTGCTAAAATTTAACGTACTGTAATAATGGGGCGCAGGACGTACGATATACACATGTACCATTTCATAAATGTACCAGTGTCTTTATGTACCATACATTAATTACAGTGTGTCTGTTGTTCAAAATGGACAGTTGTGACAGCTAGTGCCTTGAAATGTGATAAATTAGGTATTAATTATTATCTCTAATCTTTATCAGTTTATCAACAAACACAAATATATATATATATCCATTCAGCAAAAACATTCATACTCATAATGTTTAATGATACTTGATACAATAATGTTTTGTGCTAAGATCAATAAATAAAATATATATAACTGTTAGAAAAATTAGACAAACTCAGATCAATTTTAAGGTACTTCAGGGATGCTATATTAATATAGCATCCCTGGGTACTTTCAGGTTTTTTCTATATAGTTTTTTTTTCTTTAAATTTTATGGCTATATTGATTCTAGTAATATAACTATTTAATGATTAAAAATGTATAATAAATATCATTTAATAAACATAAACAGTTCAATTATAAGTTTCCTGTATATAGCATATAGATGGTACATTACATGTACATCTCACAAGTGGTACATAAAGGCAGTGGTACTAACTTAAGGAAAATGATTATCATTTGTCTGTGAGTAACATATGATGTTCCAAGCTCTCTCAGGGGACATATGGCATCGTGTAGTCACTAGACACGCTCCAAGTAAATGGGGGAGAGAGCCTGAGGACGTAAAAAGTTGCAAGTAAGTTGATCAAAGTATGTTTCCTTTTTGCAAATCTTCTTGGTATAGAAATTGAAAGTGATTAGGAACAAATGTTTAAACTCAGTATATGAAAAATACAGAGATCTAGCTTGTATGATAAATATGATAATTGAGATGATAAAGCAGCCCTTTTTTACCGTTTTGGGGAGCAGGTATTGGGTCCCACTGATGGGGAAAATTTGCATTGTGTAAAACTAAGTTTGGGGAATTTTTTAATTATAGAGAACTTTTTTCTCTTAGTGGGGAAACATATACTTTAATTTTTACTTGAGGAACAGGGGAGAATACTGGACCCCAAAAATGGCATAAAAAGGGCCTGTAGAGATTTAAGAGAAGTCTCAATTTACATAAGTAAGATGAGGCAAGAAAAAACATATAGTTGTGTTTTAATAAGATAACCTGACTGAACCTGCATGTTGTTCAGCGCTGACTAATGGTTCTAACAGCAAAATTCCAAGTATGAAAATGTTTGTAGACAAATTGTACCTCCTGAATTTGCAGTCTCACAGCTAGTAAAACACGTTTTAGGTGCAAATATGATTATTCAAGTTTTATAATTTGATCCAAGCATTTTTTTTAAATTTTGTAAACTTGCAGGTTCTCATGACTGTATTTTACTGACACCACCTTGTGGTAAAACTGCTCCTGAATCACCAAAGACTTCTTTCATGTAAGTACCCAGTACCCACAGCTGTGTGAATAGATTATTTTATACATAGAAATACTTTGTTACACTTAATTGCTTTCAGATTATTACAATTAATTTAATGCAGTTAATATTTTCAAATATAGACATTTTTGTAAAACTGTTCTTAATTCAGATCTTATATTGTTTTATTTTATTACAAAGGTGAACAAAAAATTTGTTAACATTTTGGTTACATGCTTACCCAGGTTTTTTTTTGTATTTTGGGAATATGACCCATACCCTTGAGATTGGGAATTTTTACGGTGATTTAATCAAAATTGGAGAACATAGAATAGTTACTGTAGTGGAATAAGGTATTTACTACCAATAGTGATGTTAATGAACTTATATAATAAAAAATATTTTGGATTGGGAATATTTGTCTGTGAATTGGGAAAAACAGATATTATTTTCCATTAGCAATATGACCAAATTTTGGCTATAAAATCACCCCCCAAAAAACCCTGTTACCGGTATTTTTCAGTTATCAAAAATAGGAAAGATTGCAGGGAACTTTTTTACATATTTTTATTCATTCTGGAAATCTAAGGAAAGGTAAAAAAGTGAGTCAGTGGATATACCAGGCCTAATTTAGTCGCAGGAAAAATTTTAGTACCGGTTGGGTACCAGGTAATCAGAAAGTACATTTTTTATGCCTAAATGCGTTCTTAAGAGGCCATTGTTCACTAATCAGTCGATCTTTATCTACAGGCGTTTATTAATTCAGGTTTTTACTTTTCAATTAATGTAATTGGCTGTAAACCCTCATTGTGATTTTGATTTTAAATTTCCAGGGCTGGAAAAAATGAAACGATAATTTTTCAGAAGAATTTGGATCATTTCAACAAGACATCACCCGTAAGTACATCCTTAGATAGACTGCAGGTCAATACCCTTCTATGAAAATTTGACACCAATTTTCCTCCACATGTGGAAAAGTTGCTGGTTCCTTGTTGAAGGGTAGGTTAGTTCTAGTTCTAGAATACTGTCCAAGAGAAGTTGTTATGTAACTGAAAAATTGTTGGAAAAAGCGTAATACCCAAATAAATAATTCTTAGGTTATAATAAAGATTATTGTACATATTTACTGTCTCTGAAACATATGCTTTTAAGGTCTTTCAGTATATGAAAGATCCAGAAATAATAATATTACATGAAACATTTACAAAATCTGCTTACGAGACAGTGAACAGCTAATTTAGCTTTAATTAGATGACAACAATTATAATATGTAAACAAAGGCCACCCTTGGGAAAGACATAATGAGGCCTTTATTTACAGGTGGCTGTTTAACACTGCAAAAGACATACAAGGACAGTGTAAAATATTATATAGACTTGCAAAGACACAAAAAAGACAAAAACATACATAGACATTTTGTTTTTTACTTTTTGATACATTTGATAAAATTTCAGTGGTCTTTAATTATACTACAGTACAACCTCTCCAGAGCGGCCCCCTCTTGAGTAACAACCTCCCTTCAACAACAGCATGATTTTTCCCTACTGCAGTATTTAACTACTAGTATTAATTCAACCTCTCTAGAGCAACAACCTCTCAACAACAACATAATTTTGCTACACCCAAGGAGTGTTAGTTGGAGAAGGTGCACTGTACATCATCATTAGTTACATTTTAACTCTGGTTTATGCGATTTGTTCATGCATTTACACAACCATGCATATTCCAGGGACATTTTGTTATTTCTGTCAAATCAGCTGCATGGAAAGAATTAGGCAGGGTACCCGACAAAGGAGAACCATCACTTTCTCTATACATAACTGATGTAGTTATGCCATTGAGGTACTTTCATTGAATTTTTGAAACATCTATTTATTAACTTATCATGGATTTAAAATCCTGCCTACGGTGTGGTTGATATTTTGCCATATAATTCTTGATATTTTTCAACATTCTTGATACACAGCTATGAATAATAAAATTTACAAAACTGATTGTACATTGAATGGAAATTGGTTATGTTGAAACAGAACTAAACTGAGAATTTAAGCTGTAGTCATTGCTGAGTTGTACGATACAATTGTATTACATGTCTCTGATCATTGAGACAAAGATTGTAACAGTGTTGTATAATTTCTTTTCGTCTTGCAAAAAGCCAGATTGGTATATTTATGTTAATAAATGCGAATGTTATATGTACATAGGCTGGTGGCCTAAGTACTTAAAAATAAATATAAAAAAAATGTAACAATTGTCTGCTTTAAAGGAACATGGTTAAATTCTGGATTTATAACTTTCTTCTTCAGTTTTGTTGGTCAAGCCATTCTGCAGGTTTGTACAGTCAATATTGATAATGCCTTGTGATAGTTGGTGAATATTTATCATTCTTACCCTTAATAAAAGAGATTTTTACATAGACTGTAATTATATTAGATATGGTGTAGAATCTTCTATTTCAAGATAATAGAGTTACGAATTGTGCACCCAATGATTTATCTAAACAGGTAATCAAAGGTTGCTCAAGCTAATTTGGTTTTTCTTTAATATAATTATGATACCTGTAGCAATTAATTATTTTTTAGCCATAATGATTGGCATTAAATTTTTTCTAGTTTGTTTATGCAAATTTGCTGCAACCCTGGACTAGGCTGAGAAATGGAAAACCCACTGTCTCTCTTTTATTAGCATTACACACACTTTCTAAACCTACCTGTGTTATTTTTAGCATGCAACCCGAAAAAATATTTTTTCTGGCTGTTGAATCTAGTTTTTTTAGCTCACCAGAGCACGAATGAGCTCAGGGTGAGCTTTTGTGATCGCCCTGCGTCCATCGTGCGTCGTTCGTCGTGAAGTGGTGTCCATATTTACTTAAAACAACATCTCCTCCTACACCGCTATTCCGATTGCAACCAAACTTTGCTGAAATGATCCTTGTGTGGTCCCCTTTCAAAGTTGTTCAAAAAATTAAATTTCATTAAAAACTCTGGTTGCTATGGCAACAAATAGAAAAAACTTAAAAAATCTTCTTGTCCGAAACCACAGGGCCTAGAGCTGAGATATTTGGTATGTAGCATTGTCTAATGGAACTCTACAAACTTTGTTCAAATTATTCCCCTGGGGTCAAAATTGGCTCCGCCCCGGGGGTAACTTGATTTTACATAGACTTATATAGGAAATTTAAAAAATATTCTTGTCAAAAACTATAATGCCTAGAGCTTTGATATTTGGTGTGTAGCATAGTCTAGTGGACCTCTACCAAGTTTGTTCAAATTATTGCCCTAGGGTCAAAATTGGCCCTGCCCCGGGGGTCACTTGATTTATATAGACTTATATAGGAAAATTTAAAAAATCTTCTTCTCAGAAACCACAAGGCCTAAAGCTTAGATATTTTGTATGTGGCATTGTCTAGTGGACCTCTACCAAATTTGTTCAAATCATGGCCCCGGGGTCAAAATTGGCCCTGTCCTGGGGTTTATTCTATTTTATATAGGAAAATTTGAAAAATCTTCTTCTATGAAACCACAAGGCCTAGAGCTAAGATATTTGGCATATAGCATTGTGTAGTGGACCTCTACCAAGTTTGTTCAAATTATTGCCCTAGGGTCAAAATTGGCCCTGCCCCGGGGGTCACTTGATTTATATAGACTTATATAGGAAAATTTGAAAAATCTTCTTCTCCGAAACCACAAGGCCTAGAGCTAAGTTTCTTGCATGAAGCTCTACCAAAGTTGTTGAAAAAATTAAATTTCATTAAAAACACTGGTTGCCATAGCAACCAATTTGAAAAAGTTAAAACATCTTCTTGTCCAAAACCACACGGCCTAGAGCTTAGATATTTGGTGTGTGAAATTGTCCAGTGGACCTTCACCAAGTTTGTTGAAATTATGGCCCTGGGGTAAATATTGGCCCGCACGGCTTTTTATATAAGCTTATATAGGAAAATAAAAAAAAACATCTTGTCAGAAACTACAATGCATAGAGCTTAGATATTTTGGTGTGTAGCATTGTCAATTGGACCTCTACCATGACTGTTCAAGTTGTGGTCCCGGCGTCAAAATTGGCTCTGCCCCAGGGTTTGCTTGATTTTACATGGGCCTATATAGGAAAATTTAAAAAATCTTTTTGTCAGAAACTACAATTATTTCAGATGTAGCTTCATCTAGTGGACCTCTGCCAAGTTTGTTCATATAATGGCCCTGGGATAAAAATTAACCTGCCCCGGGGTCACTTGATTTTACTTAGGCTCATTATAGGAAAAAAAGAAAAATATTTGTCTCTAAGGGTCTTTTTTCTGGCGAGCGATATAGGGCCATCATGACCCTTTTATTTGGAGGTTGCTGCAAACACAGGTTTGATTGTAAATATAAAATTTTGGTTAAAACTTTAATAAATCTAGTTTGTTTATTTCAGGTGGTGTATGTAACTATGAACAACCAAGCCCCTCCAATGTTCTACCAGTGTGCTGACATCCTGATCAAATAAACTGGCCAATCTCATATTTTTATTAAATTCATTTAATGTCTGTAATCCACACTGATATTATAACACACATATTCAATTTGAACTTCTGTATTTATGTTTAAGATGGATTTTTAATCTGAAAGTAGTCTAGCACTTGAAGGATGCAGCCATGGTTAGTGCGCTAGATTTGTACCCTTGCGATCCGGGTTCAATTTGCGGTTGTGGCCATGAAAATTTGTCAAAAAAATTTCGATTTTCTTCCACATGTGGAGAAGTTGCCGGTTCCTTGTGGCAGGGTATGAAATACTGTCCAGGAAAACTGGTTTGGTGAATCAGCTGTCATATATAACTGAATAATTGTTGAAAAACCGTGTTAAACCCAAATAGATATTAAAATAAATTATCACTTTGAGGTCAGAGTTTCCATGAATGAATACCAAATAATTATCTGTATCTAAAATTATTGAATCTGCACAATGTTATACACTAATTGTTAAAGTGGACAAGGTATTTTCAATTGTATAATGGCATGGTTAGAAATAAGTTCTACATATTCAGTAAAACTGTGTTTTTATATTGAATCTCAATTGGAATGTAGATATTCACTGCTGAAGTAAATGGAATTGCAAATGTTCTCAACATTATCAAATAATTACATTGCAAGACATTAATCATATGTTGGGATGATATGATTAATTTTTGATAATACTATTACATTGTATATAGAATCTCAATATAATCGTATCTTACATGTACATAGTGTGAAGTGAAGATCTATACTATAATAGTATTATGTACTATTTTATAGCATACAGTGCAACCTTTCCAAAGCAGCACCCTTTGGGAGTAGGAAAAGTATTTTGTTATTTAGAGGTTGTTGCTCTAGAGAGGTTGAATTAATAGTTAAATCATACAATGGGAAAAATCATGCTGTTGCTGCTCAAGAATTGGCCACTCTGCAGAGGACCTACTGTATGTACTCCTTGGGTATATATTGTAGAAGTATATTTGTGTCTTCTTGATTCTACATTTTTATTATAATTGCCATTTAGTGAAAGAACGTTTTGAGATCTTAAATATTTTTCTATGACAATACCAATATATGTATACATTTTATATTATATACTTTTGTTTATTTCATTCAGAGTATATTTTCTTATACTTGTTAATATCACTATATATTGTACACTCAATAGTATTGTTAAGTTGTTTCTAAAGTTTGTCTTTTTCCCTTACCCACCTTGGTGGTCACTATGTGAGGTGATACTGTACAATGGTCACTATGTGAGGTGATACTGTACAATGGTCAATATGTGAGGTGATACTATGCAGTGGTCATTATGTGAGGTTATACTGTACAGTGGTCACTATGTGAGATGTTACTAAACAGTGGTCACTATGTGAGATGTTACTGTACAGTGGTCACTATGTGAGGTTATACTGTACAGTGGTCACTATGTGAGGTGTTACTGTACAGTGGTCACTATGTGAGGTTATACTGTAAAGTGGTCACTATGTGAGATGTTACTATACAGTGGTCACTATGTGAGGTGTTACTGTACAGTGGTCACTACATAAGGTGATACTATACAGTGGTCACTATGTGAGGTGATACTATACAGTGGTCACTATGTGAGGTGTTACTGTACTGCGGCGACTATGTGAGGTGATACTGTACAGTGGACGCTATAGGAGGTGATACTATACAGTGGTCACTACACGAGGTGTTACCGTCCAGTGGTCACTACGTGAAGTGTTATTGTTCAGTGGTCTCTACATGAGGTGTTACCGTACATTAGTCACTTCATGAGGTGTTACTGTACAGTGGTCACTACGTGAGGTGTTTTTGTTGAATGGTCACTACATGAGGTGTTACCGTACATTAGTCACTACATGAGATGATACGGTACAGTGGTCACTATGTGCCCAGTAACAAGCAATTTCTTACGCCTAGTGTGCTCAACTGACGGGGTGTACTTCCATTGTCTCACACATAGGGGGCTTGTACATTGTGGGATGGTGTATATTGGTGAATTAAGGCCTAGGGATACTGATTGTGCATACACATAAGGACACGTGGTTGAATTAATCATAACCTACACTATCGCCAAAACGTACTAGCCCGAGACCTATGTTCGCACATGTTATAGATTCACTACAAGTACAATTCCATTCTGAGAGATTGCAAAGACCTATAGGTACACTACATATAGTACAGGACTTTGATAAAAGTTTCAAAAGATCAAGGACAATAATTATGGTTTTTAATTAGGCTGAAATTATCGTCAGATTTGGCATCACGTGTGCAAAAAACGTTTTCATGCAGTATAGTACATTATTTATGTAATGTCACTTTATCGTAATTATGTTATACTTAACAGAATGTATAAGTTAACATCTTTTGTATACAATTATGAACCATCCAATGCAGGAGTCACCGCACAGAAGAGGAATCACAGACCGGGTTCACCTCACTCAACTCCTTTTTATAAATCAAAAGCAGTTGTATTGGTAGATGCTTCATTTGATTTTTAGGCATAATCATATTAATATAACAGACGAGCTTGGCAGCCAGACATTTCAATGATATGAACTCAGTAATTAAGACTGGCAGCTAGAAAACATTTTTTTGTTAAACATAATACGAGTATCAAGATCGCTTGATCTAATTGGTTAAGATATGCGGACAATTTGATTGGTTAAACAAAATACTTCATTAAATTTGATTGGTCGACTAGTTTGTTCATACCAATTCTGAAACAAGTAGTATGTACATTTTTTTTATTTCGAGGGACAAAGATATGTCATTAGCCTACGTCTTAAATACAACGGTCCTTAAACTGAATATTCGAGGTACGTACGTTGTATTTACCATTCGATGACAGTATCATAGCTTGCTTACAAGTCATCTGAAAGTCCAGTACTTGAATCTATCTACAGAAGTTTAAGAATCCTGTTTTTTATCCAATTTAATCATGTATGGCATACAACGAATGTGAAACAACACCTTAACTCATGCCCAAGTCGGTAATCCTCGCAAATATTAGTATTCCGCTCTTTGTGTTGACAACGATGTGCGTCTTAGTTCAAACATCGCACGAACTACCTACCCTGACGGTACATTAACTGACGGGACTCAGAACAAATCTTGTGATAGCAGAGATTTAAACTTGTTCAGGTTAACACCGTACAAATGGCTTTGGTGCACTTCAACCTGGAACGGGAAACAGTTTAGTGGTGACTAAGAGAGACATTTCACTGTTTTGCAGTTTGCTGTGAAAGTTTGCAATAGATTAAAACATGAAAAGGGGGAAAGGAAGAAAGATAAAATGGATTCTAAAATATCTAAGTTATGGTATACCAAATCAATGATGAATAAAACGCAGGATTATATTATTTTATTAACACAAAATCTAGCAAACACTTAAGTAATTTTGATCAATTTATTGTACAATTAGGCATAACTTTTGATATTACGT
The DNA here is from genome assembly GCA_964023205.1 of Lutraria lutraria. NCBI lineage: Eukaryota > Metazoa > Mollusca > Bivalvia > Venerida > Mactridae > Lutraria > Lutraria lutraria. The sequence continues at coordinate 11,711,416 of OZ026834.1, read as the reverse complement.
ATAGTATTGTGGCTTATCTTCGCTGGGTCACTTAAAACCAAGATAATAATGTTCTAATTTAATTTTGTAGAACTAGTACTCATCTAAACTTGTAGTCAACTGACAGAGATGTTACCAAGGCTAAGCAATTGTATATAGTGTTAGCTTTATTCGATTTTATGTAATGTCCCTGGCAGAACGAGTGTTCTAAAATTCACATATGGTAACGATTTTTATCTTGCTTCCTTATTCACGTCTTATTGCAAAATTTCAAAGCGAACAACTAATGTACAAGAAAGTGAAAGGTGTAATTACTGGTGCGCACTTGTCTCACCATTGGTAATTACGTGGTAATCACGTAACGGTCTGCTCTTCTGGCGATCTCTCCTCAGAGTTGTCGTTCCTTATCACTCGCATACTTGTAAAGGAACGGCAACTCTGAATAGAAATTATTATTTTTGATGCAATAATATTTGTCTCAAGCATTAGCTTTTGTACACAAACAATTTCAACATAGTTCATTAAACATAAATACTAACGTTTACGCCTCCGCATTTGATACAGCACGCAGCTAAGTTGTCATTTTAAATAAATAGTTCATGAAACAAAACATTAAATTTTATCTTTCTATTATGCCATGGCCTAAATTTTTCGTCACTGTTTGGAGAGTATAAATAGAACATCCAACACAGATAATTTTATTCCTGATTTTGTTGAAGTCCGAAATATCACCTCGAACAATGAACGCTCTACTCTCAACGATCTGTTCAGCGGTATTGCTGACTGTGGCTTCGGCTCATTTGTGTTTGCTGGGCCCCGTACAGCGAGGTTCGATATCCGGAATTGACAAAGCAGGTCAGAAACGATCAATTATGAAATAACTGTCGAATTTTGATTTTTGTCAATTAGTAATTAAAACACCTCAGAATTTTGCTAGATTTGTGTTGGGTAGTGTTAGATTTTAGCTAGATTGAGTACAGATTGTGCAAAATTTGTACAATGTTGGTGCATGATTGTGTAAAATGTATTCGAGATTTGTGCAAGACTTGGGCAAGATTTTTAAAAACTTCGGCGAGATCTAAGTCACTTTAATAGTATATTAATGTCAAGAAATTTTCATTGTTTTTGTATTTCTACTCAGTAGACACAGAATTTTGCCAGCAATATTTACTGTACTTATTGATTTTCCCCGGAAGTTTCTGTACCATCTTTGTGAAACTTTAAAATATTAATCTGACATCATTTCGTTTCCTCTTGTACAATATTTAAAAGACTGCTCTTCTCTTTTACATTTTAGGTTCAAATAATTGCATTTTACTGAACGGTCCATGTGGCGGACGTATGATGGAGACACCACAAACTAGTTTAAAGTAAGCATACTTACATTTCATCTAAACGTACTTTGCATATTAGATTAAGACCAGTGAAGGTTTATTTATTTGGCATCTTTCCGAGCAATGAATTTAAAGTTATAACAAGTTTTAATCGGTAAATGAATCTACATCGATATCTCTAGAAAACTGACATTTTAACATGAACAGAAGCATAAGTGTGCGCCAGTAAGGGCATACATTATTTACTTAACAAAATAATGTCTCCAAGAGGATTGGCATTCATTTAGCTAGAACCACTAGCTTGTAATGAGTAAGGTAACTTGACCAAAAAGGGTAGATTGGTCGAAAAACTTTTCAACTAGACCTTTCTGTGACACTTTCGGGTTAGTTTAAATTGTGCTGACAGTATAAGCAATCGTTTACTTTAATGTCAATGTGGACCACCAGAGACGGGAGTGAAATGGCTGTACATGCATAAGTTTCTGTATTACAGAGCTGGAAACATGGAAACTGTCATCTTCCAGAAAAATTTAGATCACTGGGACCAGAAGACTCCCGTAAGTAATTAGTAGACGTGATTGTTCGCGTTCAGAATCTATTTGGGCACTTAATTGCGATAACTTAACTTAATGGATTAATGGTACTACATGTAGTGTGTCGTTTTGACGTTGAAAGAAACACTAAACTGGGAATCCATATATCATTGTAAAATTATGAGGAACTGAATAGTTTGCAATTGTGTTAAATTGAAATTCATAAACAAAATGTAATGTACATGTTGCATCTTATAATCCTAGCGTCATTTGAAAAGTTAAACAAACGTACAATACATGCATTTGCAAAATTCGTCATTACGTAATGTAACTGAGTGGTTTAAGCCGAGGAGAAGATGGATGGTTGTTGTGATAAGCTGTGTCTTGTTTGCTATGACTGAAACGCTTGACTTACGTATTTTTATATCAGGGACACTTTGATGTAAATCTAATCCAAGGATCACAGGTAACTAAGTTGAAAACTGTACAAGATATGGGCGAGATGTCACTTTACCTTTATACACCGTCTGTAATGATTCCTTCAGGGTAAGTTTTAATCATATTTCATATCCAACTTTGGGTCCACAGATAATTGTCTCCTATTGATCGGTTCGGTTTCGATCTTATGCAATAATCAAACAAATATATCCCTTTATGGTATACGCTGATTTTATCAACCGCGACTTGAATGAACACCCTGCTCTAGGTACTTGTGTATCGAAATATAAACGAATCTTTCTGCCATCCAACCAAGATGACTGAAGACACCCAGAATACACTAGAAAAGTGATTCTGTTGAATTCTGTGTGCTTTTGAATTCAATTTCTGTGTTTTTTTCTGATACTGGAGTTCCATCAACTAGTGTACAAATATAAGATAGCAACAGGGGAGGGGATGGGTAGTACGCATGAAAATCAAACTGAAAAAAATAGAATCAACTGATGGCGCAAACCGAGGTTGAACAGTGACTTTGTCGCAGGTTGATAATACAAGGGATGTAATATACATAAATTATCACCCCTGATAATGAGTACAATCATTCTTATCAATCATGTTATATTCGTTCTATAATAGTGAATAAATGTTTACAAGTTTGAATTCAAATGGAACAAAATTATGATGATATTGTATAGAACAAAGGGTGATATAAAATATTGGCTAGTTTGACACGAGCAAAGGGAGTTTACTGCTACATGTATATTAAAAAGAATTTTGAAAGAGTATTTTCCCGTGTAATAAATTGAAATGTCAGATCTTATTTTCTCCGTCTTCATTCGATTTCTCACGGATTGATCGGGCAAACATTAAATTACGACCTTTAAGTAATGATCGAACCATTACGATTGATTTACGAGTGAAGCCTTTTTCAAAACATATCAGATGATTTATGAATTGCATTTCAGGATGAGTGGACAGGCTATTCTTCAGGCAAGTATTTTCAAGTTCTGTGTAATATATCTATTCAGATTTTGACCTAAGTAATGTACGCTTTCTATTGTGGATTTCCTCGTATAGGACATCCATACAATCAACTGTATTCGTGATTTATGTATATATACGGGGCAATAGCATGCACATCATCAAATAAGGCTTTTTCATAGTACATGTACATGGAATATCAACTGCTACTGAATTGTTTGTAGATGTAAAACAGGAATTGGTAAGTGTGGGTAAATGACTCATGAAATGGCTGTTATCTCATGTTTTATGCGCTGTTGAATCAGCTTATACTTTAGAATCTTAGTGTGTCGAAGTTGATTTCCAACATTAAATACAAAGATTGCGAAGACCTCATTGTTTCTCAAGGGTTTAACTTCACATCAGCATGAGTCATTTGGGGACATTCCAGACTTAATGGGGGGGGGGGGGGATAAGTCCCCTGACATACACCTGGGTAGAACCACATATCTTTCATAAGCTTGCGGAATAGCTTCCTCTCCTTCGAAATATGTCTGGTCCAAGGTGGAATTCTTACTCATGGCAGAGCTACTAGTGATGACTAGCCATAGACCATAGCAGGGAGACTAATGATAACTAGCCATAGACCTTAACCATGCAGACCCCCAAAATATATCAATAAACCTTTATTGTGTGAACATCTTTATACCAAGATGGTGTAGCCGTGGACAGATGAAAAACTATCAAAGTTTCAAACATGATCCGTCTAGTACTTATATTGTTTACCAATTCTATATTTCAGGTAACATATGTTACAAACAATGCACAGGCTCCAGCAGTTTTCTATCAATGTGCTGATGTTATGATCAACTAAATAAAATGATGTACAATGTAGTTCAATAAAGGAAAATAAATGTATGCAATAAATCTTTACTTTACTGCAAACCCCAACTGTTTGTCACTCCATTGAGGGTTTTGGTAAGTTATTCTAAGACAATGTCTGACAATGCTGGTACATTCAATTTGGCGACGATAGTTTTCTGCCTGTTTGATTCAATAATCAGTAGTGTATTTGGTCCAAATTTGGAATATTAGTTTATAATGAAGACATTTGGTGCAGACCTTAATATCTAAAACTGAATAAATCTCCACATGGCATGAACTATAAAACACAAACACAGCTGATTATGTAACAGAGTACTTTATTTACTTTTGAATAGTAGCTCATATGAACTTTTAATGTCATCAAATGTTTAGATTAAGGAACTAACAATAACAGTTTCAAGACGAATCTACATTACAATGTTACTCCTATGCGCATGAAAACAACATCACTAGCTATATGTAGCTATATACAGCCATACATACAATGACCTTCACACAGGTCGAGACATATCATGTATTTAAGTATCTTTTCTACATCAGAATATAACAAGAATGGAATTCATGGCATCAAACAAAGTTCAGGAGGATGAAAATTCAAATAAAGTTTGAATAACAGCATTTGAATCTTGATAGAACATAATATGGTTTCAGAAAAACATTCGTATGTTCAGTTTAAAATGTGATGTTTGGATGCAATGTTAGAAGTAGAGGGGACTTTACTTGACTAATTGTTTGTCATAAATAAATGATGAATGAATACAGATGATCACCATTCTGTTACTGTAATCACTCGTGTATAGGTCAGATCTCTATAAAAGACGCAGATAAAAATCAGAAGAAATCAAGGAAAAAATGTCTTCAAGTATGAATATTTAATTTAATAACATAGCCATTTCGTTGTTTTGTGCAACTTATGTATTATGAAAATGTATAAATGACTTTTGTAGTATAACAATTTAACAAAACAAAATGTTCTCTACTTGCCAATACATACCCAAAATCCTCAATATCTCGAGGTTCTCTCAGCATGATTGACAAACAAGAAAAGTACGGAATCAAACGTTATAGAAATATATAATTTTTTGATATGCCACAAAATAGACATTCTCACTGGTAAAAAATATATTTAATTTGACACATTTTTTTGGATCCCTGGAAAATATGGGATTTAGTTCTAAATCTATGTATTAGATGGACACAATTTTCAGAATAAAATTTGGATGTAAAAACACACGTCTTATACAGTAACACGAGTGATTACAGTGTATACTTCACAATATGTGAGATATAAGAGCTTGCATGATTAAATGCAATATTACATGATTTCAATGAATGATTCTCTACAGTATTATACAACAGATCAAGGTAAATAATAGACACATAATCAAAATGACAATACATAAAAGATGACAATAAATCACAATGAATCATTTATAAAATGGTAACAAATACATGACATTGAAGAAACAAATCTGAAATGCTGCAGTATGAATAACAAAACAACAAGAACATGTATGCAAACATTTGACACTAAAAAATCTAACACTCTGTTTAAATTTCACAAAAGAAACCCCAATAGAAATACAATTACAATCATCACAAGTTAATGTTTCAAATGTCTTACAAGAATCTACAGTATAACAAAATAAAATATGTTTGTTTGGAGTACACCAACCTGGAATTTTAGTACTGGTAGGTTGGTGGGGATTTTTTTACATTAAACATAACCTTATTTCTGCAGATATTTTTTTGTTTTAACATGTTTCATGAAAAAGAAACTTCTGTACATTGAATACACATTTGTATTATTATTTATATTACATAAACAAAAGTGAATTGAAGCAATAGGAAAATGACCCAAAAGAAAACAGAAATGTTGATCTCTTCATGATTTTTTGGTGGGGAGACTGCCTAAAAAAATGGAGTCACTAGTATTTGCGAGTCAGTTTGAGTACTCTAAACAAACTTATTTTTATTTTCAGCCTAAATATGCAGGTAGCATTATCTAACTATGAATCAGTGTATTTTAAAACATCTAAACAGGTACTTCAGCATGTCCATGCTAAACACACATACTGAACAGACACACGCATGTAGAAATGAACATGAACATAACCTGTAACATCTTACATACAGTTCTTATTAAATGAAAAATAAAATCCACACTTCATACAAAAATAACAAAAAGTTGTATACAAAATATGATTTTTGTATAATAATAAAAGTGTGCGGATTTCCATAGAACATTATTCCAGATCTTTAGTTAAAAACAAGCCATTTTCTAGCAATATTTGATAAAACAACTTAACCTCTTGAGATATGTACAAGGAGATGTGAACTCAAGAGTATTTCTCTATTATATAAAGGGCAATAAATCTGCAAAAAATATGAAATCTAGGAATATATGCACTGAGGTAACTTGTGACAAGCTCTGTGAAAGATTGGTCGAAAACCCTTGAGAGATGCAGGAGTATCACAAAAGAAATTTATGACACAGAATAAACAAAGGGCCATCATTAATCCAGCTGAACCGAATCACAAAAGTTGAAAGAGAAGTGCTGGGGTTCTTGTTGAAAATAATTCTGTGAAAGTTTGGTCAAAATCCGTTAAGAAATGTAAGAGTAGCACACAGAAGAAATTATGGAAGCCAGTCTGCCGACATTCACCAATCTAATAACCACTATTTTCCTTCAGAAAACCTGGTTCAAAATGATAATTGAAAACAAATGAATTAAAGTTACATGGTTTTCAAGTTCAAGATCTAAAATCAGACAAAAAAATATACATCTGCAATGAAACAAGTTAGTTTTGTTACAATACTACAAGCGTAAATAATTAACATGTTGTCAGCATTACCAATTTTGTTAATTGACATTTAAAAGGACAAATATATAGATATATAAGCAGACTTAACACTTTCTCCACATTCTTATAGGCTTAAATATACATAGCAACCAAGATGTACAAGATTAAAAAGTCACACGTTCCATAAAGTTGTTCAAAATTTAGTTAAGTGTACTGATAAATGTATGAATAAGTAAATAAAATCATGATTTATCCACCTACAAAGAATGTCCTGATGCAAAATTTATATATTAATCACTTCAGCTGACACATCACATAACACACATAAATTTAGTCTGTCTATGCCACAACATGGGTTTCAATTATTGCACAGATAAGTTATAAACACTAACCTACTCATGATGTACTGTTAAATAAAGATTGATAATAAGGTGAAGTGAATCAATGATAAATTGATTGATGATTAATTGTCTGTGTTTACAGAAACAAACATTTCTATTGTTTCCACAGAGATGCTGTTAGTTCCTAAGAACAAGCACAAAGTTTGCTGGCACTGAAGTCAATTTGTCAGTAAATTAAGTCTGTACAGAAAAAGTCACAGCGCCAGTTACATCAGTTACAGTAGTTCTTGCAATTAAAGTCCAATTTATATGCCATAGCATTGTCAGGGCCATTCATTAAGTACGTAAGCACCCATTATCTTGTCTCATCCTGTAGCAAATCTAACACTTAACAAGCACTAAGACTTTTAACTCTCCCAGTCGAAAGGACTGATTATCCTTCCCAAAGTATCCAATCAGATACAGCGATACAAGCTCTGTCTAGCCAAGGATAAACCTTGCTCGTCACCGATACTCTTAGTCTTGCATATCTTCCTGAATCTCGTGAGGTCCGATAATTCCTGGCACCGACAACTGGATCTTTTTCTTCTCTTCATGGGCTTGTTTGATAGCCGTCTCTCTTTCTTCTAAGAATAAATCACTGTTGTCTTCTCCCGCAAACTCCTAAAACATAAATTTTATTATGATAAAAGTTCAATTAAGGGAAGTTTAAATTTATTCCATCAAAGTCCATGATTTCAAAGAGTTTAATATAATACTTAAAATCCAAATTGAATCAAGTACTTTAAACATGAATCAGTAGTAGAGGAAAACTGTCGTAATGAGTGCCAGGTCACAAAATACGCCCATCAAGGGGCATAACTCAGCCTGGGCTGGTTATCGAACATGACCAAGGACTCATGGCCATAAACAGGATCCGAATAAAACTGTTTGAATTAGAGAGTGGACACTGTTGTGGATGCCGCCCCCAGCCAACCCGCCCACCGTAGGTGTTCCCATAATATGACGTATTATAATAATGGGCATATAAAATTTGCATTTAAAGAAGCAAATAGCTTAACTTACCCTTATTTGCACGAGGAAGTCTCGCAAATGTTCCTTGAAGTTGGATATATCTTGGTTAAAACTGAACAATCCCTCAATGAAAATCTTGATTTGTGGTCTGTAAGATATAAGCAACTAATTGTATTCATTTACCTAAACATACACATGCTATCATAATAGTTAATACAGTGAATCATAGCCACAGTAAGTAAGTAAATTTTATTTAAAGTCGGCAAGAGGACATAACAATACAACATGAGCTCTTATGAGCTTTTTAACAGATTTTAACATACTTATAGTAGAAATAAAAATTGACCTATTCAGTATTGACCATGTGAAATAAAATTTAAATGAACAAATATTCTTTCCTTGGCAATTGGGCAAGGCAAGGGACATCTGCAAGAAATACATAATACTGAAATTCACTACAGGCAAGAATAAATCCACTAAGTATAAGCAAAAAATAATGTGGAGCCGTGTCTCCATCTTTCTTGGAGATGCATACAAGCCCAAATTGTAGACACACAACTAAACTGAAATATGCAGGCCATCAAAATAAATCCTACCAAATAACTTGAACTGCTAATACCAAGAGCTTTTGTCAGTATGCCTTAACTATATAAATACAACAGAATTACTTACTCATTTAAATGTGGAAAGGCTGCTTTCAGTAAGTTAAGTAAGAATGTTTGTATGTATGAATTATTATCAGCCACAGTAGACGTGTTACCACCGAGTGATATTGTGATCTTTCCTCTCTCGACCAAACTGAACATGTAAGCTAGAATGGTTGCCTGCATGGTTAAACCTAAATAAAAAACAAAACAAAATCAATCAGTAATTATATTTGTGATCTTTGGTTATCATCTGAAGCAAATACTAGACAGCATTCTAGGCATAGAAGAAATGTTTAAAGTCTTCACATTTATATAACTCAAGACTTCAATTTAATTCAAAGTGAACTCATCAAAGGATTCCACAACAAGTATATTATTAAGTTATTTTTTCATTCATTTATTTCCATTTAACAGCTGATCAAACTGTAATGCAGTGTTCTCCAGAAAATTCACACTAGCAGGCTAAATTTATATTGTTTTATTCATTGATTATTCTTTTTGATTGTGAATTATATTTTAAATTGACAAAAGTACATAGTAGCCAGATCTAGGTTTTTAGTATACGACCATATCACTAGCCCTTGGTGTATTTAGAGAATGCCTGTAGTGTCTCATATAATAATTTCAACCATCTAAATTATGAATCATAACTTACCTGCTGTGTGAGAACTGTCTGTCACCACAGAGAAAATATGTTGTAAGATATCAGTGAAAAATGTTTGGTAGAAACTTTGTGCTGCATTTTCCTCTGATGCTACATTTTGTAACAACACATATAAAATATCTAATCCTGTATCAGCTACATTTCTCATGGTATGCTTGAAGGCCCAAATAATAGAGTCTAACACTAACTTGAATTGGGCAGCCGGGATATTCAGGAAAGCTGAAATAGGCAAAAAATGATGTATTAAAATGATTTATTAGTTTACAGGGCTATAATCTGACTCTTAAAATGGCATTTTAACTCTAAAAATCAGCAAAAATTAAGCGTCTGATTCTTGAAAATTTGTACCAAATTTGGGCCCAATTTATTATTTCACCAGTAGGAAAGTTTGTTAACTCTTTCATTCAATTATTATTAGCCAAATATAATTTTGGATCCTCATCTTTTTACCTCTACTGAGCACCTCTAGTTAAGAATGATAACTAAATTCTTTCATATTCAGTGATAATGCAATACAGCCCATCTAAAATGATCTGATTCATGTTATAGAAATAAATATTATAGAACACAATTATATCTTGCTCAAACAGAGTGACTTCAACACTGTAGTAAATAGAGTGATTTTACTTTAATAATATTTTTTTCAATTCCCTAAGACAAAAAAGAAATGTCAGTGACAACAACTTCTTAGAATCAGATTATTTAATTGATGTGAACAAGAAATGTGGCATGTCACCAAATATAACCCCACACTAGGTCAACATAAAGACTTTCTATACACTGAGTTGGGCAATAAAATGTCTATATCTGATGGAAACCATACATTTGATGGTGATACCTAATTCTATTACCAGACTTATAAGCTTACCTTGGAAGCAGTGAGTATTGACAGACTGTAACAAAAGGAAAAAGTTGGTTCTGTGTTCTGGGAATTCTTCAAAATCTTTATTAATCATTTCAAGAGTACATTCAAACACTGCATCAAATATCTGAGGAATGTCTTTTGTAATATGATTCTGTAAAAAAAAAGATATATGTATTAACATCACTTGAGAATTGGACAAAAAAACAAAACCTTAAAATACACTTGATTAAAACCTTGTGTTAGCAATAAAAAATTTAAAACACTTGATTAAAACCTTGTGTTAGCAATAAAAAATTTAAAAGCCAAGTCTATTTGTCCTTCTCAATATGACACGGTGACTACTAGCCATTAATGAATGAAGCACTAGCTCACTGCTGTGTATTGGCATCCTTGTTTATATATATATGTATAATACACCTCAGTGCCTCATGAATCAGAAATAAAATCTGTACACAATTAAGTATTTTTTTACCACTGCAATTTACCAAAGACATATTGATAATTTACAATGATCAGAAACAAGTTCACATAAAAGTTCACGTTTGTTGTTACCATGACAACTCACCTCTAATCTGTTTACTATGGTTGCCATGGTGCTCAATACTTCTGGTTCTCTAGCTGCGGGTACATTTCTCTGATAATCTAACAAAACAGCCTCCAGTAATGGTGGAACAAAATTCTCTGCTACCATTGATGGATCACTCGATCGACTCACCCAACCAGATATAAGTTTTAATGTTTCTTTTTTCACTGTTCTCATGCTGCGTATTAATGGTTGCTTAGTAACACTTTCTCCATTTGTTGCTATAGCACTACTTATATTCTCACTCATAACTTTATACACATTCAACATATCCAGGTAGATACGACCAAGCTGAAATTGGTACACAATGAGTAATAAGCATGACTACTATTAAATGATGGGAACTAGTGTTTTTTGTATTTTATTAGCATTCAAAACCAGTTTCAAACAAGAACAGAAACTGATCCAGAGGTTTTAATTCATAAGTTATGCCCATCTGTGTAGGAAGGTAATAACTGTTAATAATTGTACTTAAAAGGACAGCTCAATCATCTTTTTTTCTTTGACAGTTACCAATTGAAGATACTTCAATTCATTTTACGACACATTTTGAAAATGATGGAATAGTAACTCAAAGGATAGTCATTGTTTTCGAAAAATCAAGAAGACCTACAAAAATTATTAACTAATTTGGACATAAGGGATCATGGGTGTCATATAATAACATAATACAGCACTTATATCTAAACTTAATAAAGACATCACCATAAAAATGAAAAGGACAAATTACAATGCATATCTCTACAGGTTCTCACTAGAAAACTTACCTGAACAACATAAGGATGTCCTAGAGCCTTACAAGCTCGAACATTTGTTTTGAGAATATTTCCAAGTTGTTTAACAGCATCTGCATCTTTCAAGACTTCGACATTTTGTGTAGCTTGATTAATGATACCATCCCAGACTTGGTTAGGCAGTAACATATAACGCTCTATGAGATGTTCCTGGGCTACCTGGTCAGTCTGTGCACTTATCATCATACCTACTGCTTCATAAAATGTATGCACCTGGAAATATTCATACATTGTGAAATACATAAACAAATGTTATGAAAAAAAAGAATTAATTCAAGGGAAATTCACATTTTAAGTGTCTTTCATGCAACTTTATATGTATTCCTTTTTTTGAAAATAATTGCACCTATGAACTGTACATTGAGTAAGGAAAGACAAAGTCCATCAAAATAATGAAGGTCTTAGTCAAATATCTTCAAATATAGGTAGTTGATTCTTAAAGGTAAAAATAAATGCAACTAGAAAAAATACAAGTCGAATTCTCATGGTGATTGATATTTTTTTGTTTGAAAAAAAAGTTAAGAACAAATACATTACAATTGGGAACAGAACAATCAGAATTAACATTGTCATCTAATTACCTGTTGTGGTTGTAAATCACAGATGATTGTATTTATCCCATTGAGAATCTCCTCAATGAATGGCATGACTTCTCCCACCTGTACTTGTACAAAATGTCGTCTACATTTCTGGGCTATTTTGATAAATGTATCACATGCCATATCTTGTACACCGTCATGAGTTTCTAAAACCGTTAAAACACACATCAAATTCCATTTCATAATCATAGTAGAAAAATAAGAAATACTCAACTATTGGATTGTTCAGTTGTATTGTGAAGCTCAATGTAAAAAGAAAATTGACACAATTTTATAGTTTTGTGATATATTAGAAGAATAGGCAAACAGTTTATTAGGAAAATGGGAAGATATTGGGCACTTGCATCACTTTCTAGAAAAAACAACCTGGTTGAAAAATTGAATACCAAAAAGACATGTACTTACAAGTGTACCTACAAACTGTATTTAATGGATAATATTTTTCTATAAACCTTCAGTCTGGGATAGGCAATCCATTTTATTGCATTATTGATGATCTTAGGAATATGAAGATTTATTGATGATAAGAAATGCTTACCGTGCATAAATTCAAACAGTTTGTTGACTACAGTTTTCAAGAATCTCCAATGAGCTCGCAAGAAACGTGGATATTGTCCTACAACATACATTATGTTAGAGGCCACAATAGCCTTATTGTCCTTGCCACGTTTCTGTTCACACAAGCCTAACAAATCTTTAATGACTGTTACAAGAAATCTTTTCTCATCGTCTTCATGCATAGCACCACTAATTGAACCAATGGCCCAACATAACTGCAAATAAAGCAAATTCACAAATAATCAAGTAAGTAGAATCTAGAATATCTATAGTGAACTTTTTGAGAGCAATTAATTTTTAAACTACTTTAAGGAGAACTTAAGCTCTTTGGAATCTAAATCATCATCAACCAGTTTTGATTCTACAGGCCATCGATTAATCCTCATGACGATGGTGCGGCCTGTCTGAAACTAAATATTAAATTTGTTTGTTAATTATAATACACAAGCCAACCATTAATATATAAACCTGTAGTATGACATAATTAGAATTATAATCATTCCACATGTGTTACTTACAGTATTGAGATTTTTCCAGGACCATTCTGTGCCATTGACTTGATTGTGTAATTTTTCTGTCATGATTGCTTCTGTATCAGCATAATCCAAATGGGTCAAATAAACTGTAACAACAACAATCAGTATTATTTAGTAAGCCAAACACATGAAATACTACCATTGTGACAAATATACCAGACATTCACTAATAAATGCCCTGTTTGTTACATTGTCAAGCTTCTGTTTGAATGATTTTTTGATGCATTAGATATACTGTCTGAACTGGATACAGTTTGAAAATTGGTCTAAATGTTAATTAGATTAAAGACATTCAGAACATACCTAATGTTTCTCTCATATTTTTGTAGAGATTAATGGAGTCTGTGTCCTTCATGAACTCCCTAACTACCTCACCCTGATCATTCTCCACGACTAATACTTCCTCTGGTTTCGCCATTCTGGAGATCATGACACGTCTTACCTTTAAACACGAGAAATAACAATGTTTTATAATGGTGACATAAGTGAGTTAAACAGTACAAAAATGAGAGTAGAGAAACTGAAGACTGAAATAATCCTTAGGAATTAAATTGAATTTATTCTTTTTTCCATTTATCCTTATTTAGCATTTTATATCATGAGGTGAATGGTGACGTCCCTCAGAATAGAGAAAAGTAATATGACAATGAATACATATACTGCTACACTTAATTAGAAAATGGTTTATTACTTAGTTCAGAATCAACTGTCTGCACAAAAAACAACAACACTGGTTTCTGGTTCAATACTTACATGCATCAAAGTAACAACCAAATCTTATCATTAGTTACTCCAGAAATTAAGTAAAATCTATACATGGAGTCTGATTTTCTTTATTTAATGAAAGAAACATACCCGAGACAGCACTGGATTGTACAGTTGACGCCGAATAGGCATTTCATTATGTGTCTTGCCAAGCAACAATGGTGATGATGTGGCAGAAAATGGACTTTCTCTGTATAAATCTGCTGCTAAAGAATTCCAGTATTCCAAACAAATCTTGAACACTTCTACCTCTTCAACCATAGAAATTGATATAAGGTAACTCAGTGACTGAAAAAAACAGTTATTTATAATTTTCATTTGGATTTAGTGCCGTTTTTTTCAACAAATTTTCAGTTGTATATAGCGGCAGATTCACCTATCAAATTTTCCTGGATCGTATCCTAACCAGTACTAACTTACACTTCCATAAGGAACAGACAACTTCTCCACATGTGGAGTAAAATCAACATTGTTGTCAAATTTTCATGGATGGGTATGACTAATTAAACACCCGAACTGGACTTAGGCCTTGAATTAACAAATCTACTGCTTAGAGAACATGTACAAAATATAAATATACTCACTAAAACTTACATAAATGAAATAACAACTGGTGTTGGCTAACAGATTGTTACATTCATTGCCATACATTAGACTAACAAACTTAATGCGACAAGCCATGGTCCAAAATGAACACTGAAATTCAATTTGCAAAACAAAACAAAATTCACACCACTATCAACCCTTAGGCAGTTGGTGATAAATGAAATTAAGCATGTATACTTACGCCCATGAGGTGTTCATTAAGGTCTGGTTTCTTTTCTATTAGAGGAGCATGCTCCTTCAAGAATGTACACAAGAACAGACTCAGATTCTGTATAAACATTTGTTCATCATCTGTTCCACGCTGATAAGCATCTTTAATGTTTGTTGACACAGGTAACATCTGTAGTGACAAGTAAACAGACAAAATTTAATTTCCAAACATTCAGAAATGGATTTTTATTATACAGCCTTAAAGAAATAATCATTTGTAATGATACCCAACTTAAATTAATTGGTCACTAAATTTATCTAGTTTTCAGCATTCTTTGGTGCTAAATGTCATACTACAAGCCAGGGTCATTTGGTGACCTTTTTAACCTGAAATGGTAGAAAATCACCTCTAGGTAGAACCACCAGTCCACTGAGAGCTAGCTGGACAGGTCCCAAACATGTGAAACATGTCCTGGAGAGGATTGGAACCGACAGCAGTGAGGGGTTAGTGGTAATTAGTCAGACCTTTACCATTCCACAAGAGAAGTGCCTCATGTTTAACACCAAATGGTCTAAAAAAAGGTATAAGGACATTTATCAAGAACACAAAAAATCAATAGAATAGGATTAACATTCTACTATCTGAATCACTGATAAATCTCATTCTCAACTGACCTGTTTAAGCTGTGTAATAGTAAAACTGAAGAGTTGAATAAATTGTTCATCGTACTGTGATACTTGAACACTCGCTGAAAATATAAACAGTTTATTTTTTAATAAAGGTTGAAAAAAAATTCAAGATTTTTTACCAAGATGATTAGTAAAATAAACATAGTAGATATGTTTTACACTGTTAAAACATTACTTTTTTTGACAAAGTACTGTGAACAGGCATTCATTTATGCTAACTTATTAATGAAATTTTATTCATAATTCTGTGAGCTCCAAAAAATACTGAAATTAATATATAGCTTTAACGACAATTGTTAAGAACAATTTAATCAAGACAAGTTGTTTGAGTGTAAAGAACATTTCCATTGATTAAATACTTCAACGTTGATTTTAGAACTTACCAACTTCTGTGAGGCACTTTAATGTGACATTTCTGAACATGGGCACATTTAAAAACTGAAAAGTAGAAAACAAAATAATTATGATCACTCTGTAATAATAAATTTTAAACAACCACATTGAAGAAATCAACTAGTAACAATAACATGTATTACGTGTGTAAATAACACAATACTCCCTATTTCATTAAAAAAACAAAACACTTTTGATTTATTCAATGTATACAAATCATGAAAAAAAAGAAAAGCAATCAATAACACAGGTGTCTCTATGAACATGTTAGAAGATACAATTTTTTGAAACAATTATATTCATAGGACAGCAGAATTGTACTCACCTTGTATATGAGAGTGGTAATAAGTTTTGTTTCAAATATGTATCCAAGAGGGATCCAGTTTAAGAAGCGAAGTAGGGTCTCCAATGTAGACCCAACAAGTGGAGCATTCTGGGAATTATCCATGACAAATTGACATAGCTGGAAAATCTGCGAGAATTCACTACACATACTGTCCTTTAAATGTTTAGCTTTCGCTTGCGTCATCTGACCACTTGAGAAGTCAAATACTTCTTCACTGAAATGAATAACAAGCATAAAATATATATTTATACTAAACAATAAATGAAGATTTCACACAATATAGACCCAATCAGGCTTTTTTTTAATCATGAAATAACTAACCAGTTTGTGAGTATTATCAACAACACCTAGAACAAATATCACAAGTTAATCTTGATTATATAATAAAACCTCTCATTTCTTAAAAACAATAAACCTCCAGGACATTAAATTTACATACCTCAGTAGTTTTAAGATGGTCATATTGTTCTGACAGAGAGATTCGTTGGTTTTACTCGCTCCAACAATATCAGATATAAATGATGGCCAGTTTCTCGGCCATTCATACTTGAGAATCTGTAAATATTAGATGACATATGTATGGGCGAAAGTTGAAAATTAAAAAAAAAAATCAAGAAGACCAAAAATAAATCTTTCTTCATTATTGAAGTTTTAACTTTCTTAATTAGGCCAAATCATTTTTAGCAAGATATGGGTCAGTCACAATTTCAATTAGTGCACTTTATAAAATCCATTCTACATGAAAACAGCAGGATGCATATTGTACTGTTTCTATAAATTTGTAAAAGAAATGTAACTGACTTCTAAGTGAAATATTATTTGATATACCTGAACAAGAAATGCTTAATATTTCAGAAAAATTAAGAATCTTGCATACATAACCAATATCTTAAACACCAACTGTGCAAGAAATGTGCATAAAGGTGTATGATAAAAAAAGGCACTTTACCTGCACAAGGATCATATTAAGCTTGCCAAGGTATGTTTTCTCTTTTTCTAAAGTGGTAGCTTCAGAGGACGTCTTGATAATAAGACCTACTATATATTTCTTGATCCCTGAAAAACATTGATTTCTTTTACAACAAGACATTCTAAACTACAATTTACGCAAGCAGCTAAGTTTATCAAAAACTAGTCAAAACAAGTAAGAATATACTTTGGAACATTTCAATATTTTGATTGATGACCAATACAAAGAACATGTATAAATTTGCAGAACTTTACCTTCACATTGGGGTCTTGGCAAAACTTTCCATCGTGTTTTGATAACATTTTCTAGGATTTGTAATGCATAGTACTTGGTCTGTTGATTACTAGAATACTCAAGTATGGTATCTACTCTTGTCCAAGCGTCAGGATGTTCTTTCAATGTTGTTAACACTTCTTGTGCCATTCGTTGCTGCAAAGGTTTTTAGTTTGTGAGTTCACAAAATAAATATATCGCCCTCTATTGATGATCTTGATGTTAAATTAGAAATCATTTAATATAAAAATCCCAACAATAACACTTCCTAGAAAATCACACAAAGATTTCTGTATAATGTAAATAAATTGAAAATAAATAAATCCTGTGTTTTACTGTTTACTTTAGTAATGCATTTTTAAAGATATTAATCACACATATTTACCCTCTGTCCATCTCCAGTGTACATACATGTCACTATATTGTCCAGCAGACTTATATCCAACTTCTGGTTGAAGTCGAGAAGTTTTGCGGCTTCGTCCGCCAACGTCCCCATGGCAGCAGTGGAGGGCATTCAGACAATTTCTGTATACTGTATATCTAAAAATCAAATACTATTAGTAATGATGTGATCAAGTATACATTTTCATGATTTAGTTGATTACCGTATCATCATTACCAGCATTACAATAAAAGTAACAATTGCAGCCTCCAAGAAAAACTATTGATGTACTGATGCAATTTAAGTGGACCAATGAAGTATACACAATATATCATACAATTTGACCAAAAATTTTCAATCTTGAGATATTCCTTTACAAATTTACTAAATGGTAAAACCGATGACCATTTTGGTAGACTCGGTCCACGGACGGTCCTGGGCTGCATAATCAATTTGACGATTGATTTAACTCAAATCAAAGTAGAAAATTATGAAGTAGTGAACTGAGCTTGTGAACTGTGTAGTACTAAAAAAGTTTTCTATAACAGACACCAGGGTTTTTTCTCTGTATTTTGGGATTATGACCCATACCCTTGGGATTGGGAATTTTTGCAGTGTTTTAATTAAAATTGGGAAAAATGTATAACTACAATTTTTGCAATGTTCGACTTATTCTACAGTCTACTTATTCTCCCATAGAACAGTAGCAGAATAAGGTATTTACTACCAATAGTGATGTTAATGAACTTATAAAATTATTGAAATTTTTTTGGGGGGGGGGGGGGAATTTTTGTTTGTGATTTGGGAAAAAAAGATACTATTTTCCATTGGGAATATGACCGAATTTCGGCTATAAAATCGCCCCAAAAAAATCCCTGGACGCCATTAAGAATCTTACTGTAAGACTGAGATTCGAAAAAAAAATTCACACAAATCTCTGTATTAACGAAGGGTCTTTATAGATAACGAAATTACCTATAGAAATTTGACTGTTATACCTCACTACAGTTTCCAATGTAAAGTTGCCTATACCTGATTGGGCATTAATTTCTGCAGGTGTCATTAAAAATTAACCTTCGGTATTAGAAAATAAATATCACATCCCGACTTCTGAAAGGGCCATTATTAATGTTGACCTCGGCCTACATGATTTTTCTCGCACTGACAATTTTTAATGGTGCCCTCTCAGAAATGTGATATTTTTATAATTATGTAGAATAATTTTTAGCATTCTTGAATGATGGGACATATTTGTGGTCATCTGAGCATCTTAACTCAACAGCTATATGAAGTCTTTGTGCTTAAAGCAAATTTATTCATATTATACTACATGTAGGTAGATGTTATGAGTTCAATTTGAACTTTTTTAAAAGTAATATAATTCTACTTTCACTTTGGGTCTGACATTTATTTTCCGGATATTGTATGAAACTTCGGCAGTTATCTCTTTATATGCATGTGGCATATTTTTTTTATTGATTTCAAATTTCCGATTACAGAAACCACGACTAACAACTGCAACTGTCATGACAAAAATAGCGCTTGTGAAATAATTTAATTTTTTATCCCAATTTATACAGTAGAACATTTTTATTCCGTATCAATTACTTACAATGAAAGAATCAACTGACTACTTCAATTTCAAAAGGTACAAGCTAGAACAAGATTTTTTTCAATGAATGTGGCAAGATAATTTGTGAAATTTTCAAACACGCTCGTGATTCAAGTGCGTTTCAAATTTACGTGATCGAAGGCATTGACCGAATTTTCATCGTTCTAGTTTAACATTAATAACCACGTTTTCACAAGAAAATCGAAAAAAGGCGAGAAAATTGCTATTTATTAACAATATATTGGGAATTTGTATTGTTGAAAGCCTAATTCTATTTTACTAAGCCAGACTTTTTGTTTCGTATGTTGGAAATTTTCTGTTACGCGCCTCCGTTTTAAGATGAAGGCCGAGGTCACGCTGCTTGACTTCCGTAATAAACAAAAATAGTAAGATGGCGGCGCCCATGAGTTGCGTGAAGTAAAGGAAATTCACAAATAACAAGAAAACACTTAAATGCCCACTGGAACAAGTTTTTGACGATAACATGAAAATATATTTAAGATTTACCTATGTTTTCCGGCGGACCTCTCCAGGATGCATCAATGTGTAATTTCTTGCAAAGTTCCCGAACCGGTTGGAACTGGAACATAACCGCCATACTCGTTTGTATCCGGAGATTTCCGTTGGTCTCCGTAAAGGATAAAAACCTTTGTTCTGACTTTATTTTTTATAATTATTACGTTACTTAAATAACATTTTAAAATATAGAAAAATATGTACACATCATAGTTAAAACTGATGTTTTATTTTAAAAGTAGTGTAAAATGAGTTGTCGAAAAGCAAACAACTAACTTCTGCTGAACAACAACGATGTTGATTGGTTACTTGATTTGCGTTGATAACTGGTTGATTTCAATATTTCGTTATAGGTGAACGATACAGATATATTTCGACTTAATGTATAGCCTAAAACATGTAGTTATAATTAAATTAACGCTTAAAATATATACATGCTGACGACTGTATGACTTTATCGATATTTTATTGTGTGGAAAACTTTCCCAAGTTTAAATATATCAACCAATCAAAATACATGTTACAATTGACCCAGTTTATGCAAATAAATTTGCATATATTGCGTTTGCGTCAAAACCAATGGAAAATTCCCATTTCTACTTTCGGTTTGAATCACCTAGCAACCTCGAGTTTACTCAACTATGTTCACACATCTACAACGATATCAGTTTTGCAGCCAAATAATAAATACGACAATTTGATACACATTTGAAGTAAATTTCGCCAGATAATGTTAGCACATTCGAACATAAAATTTGCATATCAGGAATGATTTGTGTTTGAAATGATTATGATTACATTGGTTCCCGTTCCAACTTCAAGCACATCAATGTCAACGGGTACCAGATTAAGCCTACTCATTGCACAAGGTCGATGCGTTGGATAGTCTGGTACCCGTCTCCAATCTTACAGTATTGTAAGATTGGAGACGAGTACCAGACCATGCGTTGGATTGTCTGCGATTTTTCCCGAATTACATGCTCGTTGCTCATGTTAGAACTATTTAGTCCGGGAACTTATGTACTCTATCACGATCCAAAATAATCATACTACTACGGGTCCCTAGCTGTTGGGACGCGGAATTCGGGGCGTTTTTAGGCAGGACGCCGGACTCACTCATTGAAATATGTGGGGACTAGGTGAAAAAAACAACAGGGGGAAGGGGGTATTACAGCCCCACAAATGACTAACTCGTTGCAATTGTATTATAAATACTATATCTATAGGCCTTTGTTCGTATACGAAGCAATTTCAGATGGGAAGGGTACGTGTAATTTAAAATTAATTCCTTGGTTCTTGGATTACACATATATGTGTATTCTGGTCCCATAGGCACTCGATTCTGTGATTTATATACGTTTACAGACGTTATTTTTCAATTTCATTCATCAAACAACGCAAATCGATCGAAATTTCCTTTTATTGAGTGTATATAAAAACACGGTGTTTTATAAACACTCAATAAGGGAAAAAATGAAGATTTTTCTTTCGACAGATTTGCGTTTTTTGTTGGGTTAAATTGAAATTGAAAAATAACGTCTATAAACGTACAAAAATCCCGGAATCGAGTGCCTAAGATTGGTTTAGAAATTATTGTCGACTAGCTGGGTCTACGTTGATCTTAAAAGTACATTGCTGGTAAAATGTGATCCAGAGACCGAGGTTATACACTTTTTTATCAGTTTCAGAGCTCAAATCTCAAATGTTGTCTTCTAATGTTTCTAAGTTAAGATCAAGCAGTACATGCTCTTACCAGGTGATACATTAGTTTGTTGCAGAAAATTTTATCTGAAATTCAATATATACGTATTTACAAGCTTGGACTTATATATATACATGTACGTCGTATGTAAAACTATGTCCTTGTAGGTATTTAACATTCATCAGCTGTTTCTTTTCAATCATTTATAGGTGTGTACGTTGAGAATGAATCGAGATTTTGGCTGGATCGAGACTGTTCTCGAGTTTTATAACTTATATAGGGACCAGAACGATTTGTACCGTTAGTGCTTATAGCATATATAGCATACCATGCAAGTGCAGTATGACCAAGATCTAAACCGGAAGTTTTATTCATTTTTTTTTCATTCTAAATAAATTTAAGTGGCTGCGTCGACCACACATGCGTACACGATGATAACGTGGGTACCACGTGACCTAGGTATATTATGTCGTTTTTTTACATAAATTTTCTCACTTTACTAGTTAATTGGGGTTTGTCTCTATCCATATTTGATCAACAATTTTAGTTCACATTTTTTTTGCGCTGACCGAGTCCGGAAGCAATGCCGTGTTTTTACTAAGCTAGTCCTGGCCATTTGATTGACTAATGGTGATGACTGAATATATTAATAGTTGACAGGTAAGTAAATCATGAAGGCATTGTCACGGTAAGTTGTCGTGTGGCTATTTGAAGTTCAATGTGGTTGTATGATAGTGCTCAGATTTATGGTGAATTCGTTAACATTTAGGGTTGATTCTATTTGATTGATATGGGGTATGATATTACCATGTGCTTGTGAACCATATGCATGAATTTACTCATTTCTCAAATACTCATGATTGTCATTATAATGTGTATTACTCAAATCATGTAAATATTTTATACAGTCAATATATATCCTTTATGAAAAAAGCAACTTCATACAAAAAACATAAACCAGTATGCTTCTTGTAATTCGTCTACCTATAACGTTTTGTTATAGTTTTTCTTGTTACTTTCCATTTACGTCATCACATAGGGCTATAGACGCGGGCATTGGCGATGGTAAACAGACTCAATAACTCGTAGATGATATTATGTTTGGCTTTCGGAAAATGTGGACCCTGGAGAAAACTACTTAAAATATTTATCGCAGAATATATAATAGTGAATATCTTGACCTTATGCTTTCGAATACCACAAGCATAATTGGTGGAGAAGAAAAGCAGAAGAAACTCGAACGAACGTTATCAGGTATATCTCGTGCGTGCACTGCGAACACGCGGAGAAAGAGCTATATTCACAATTATTCTGTGATATTATATTAGAAACAGAACAGAATTTACATGCAAATTTATTAAGCCTTACGGGTATGCAACAAAAGCACATCGACATAAATATTTATACATGCATGCAAACAAATATATGGTATACGGTAAATGCACATAATTAAGATAAAGCATAACGTACGGTCATATATATATATACATGTATATTATATTATAATTATATATTATTAGAAGCGAAATTGGAATGGTGCTACTCTTAATTAATCATGCTTAGTGATGTAATGATTTCAATTTTACAAACTTTTATAGCGTGTCGGAAAGTTCTAATGATTTTTTTTGTGGAATTTTTATGACTTGCATTTTTAAGTTATTCTCAACAACACATGTTCGTAATGTCCCCTGCATCAGTGCAAACCTAGATGTGACTGTAATAAGACGTTTTCTAAAAATACGATGTAAGGAAGGAACAACATACAACCAGGGAAGCGTCCCTGATAGCAACCACATCTATTCCCCCCCCCGAGCTGTGTAATTCTCACGCTGTGTCGATTGCATGAAAACCGTACATGCGCGAAGCCGATTAATTTACAATGGTGAGATATTTTACAGCATTTATTTCTGTAAACTACTTAGTACTTAGGTTGAACTTTTGTATAATATTTCCTCCACCAAAGTCATAACATTAAGTTGATTTGTTCTGTCGTGCTACTCGCTAGAATTGACGTTCTGGTAGTGTATATTTGATTCTGTTTGAGTACTGCTGATTCACTCTGTATTTGGTGGGTGGGGTAATAAAAACCCGGTGACAAACAAAGCCGAACATTGCTGTAATATTCCACATCTCATTTATATTAAGTGTTTGTTGCTGTTGTAAACAAAATGAATTTACCATGATTACGTGTCTTGATATTTATTTTACAGATAGTTGTCGATGGAAATAAAAATTATCTCTCATTCTTTACGCTCTGACAGTTTAGAATATCAATATCATGTCACCTGCCACCTGTACATGTATCAGATGACACTGACACATTGGTCAGTTTAGTTGTCCAGAAGTTCAGTTTGTTGTGAATGTATTTCCATTTGCATGATTTATCATTAAAATTTATAGTAATCTTCTCCGTCCGTGGTAGACCGTAGAGATCCCAGGGAAAATTAGATGCTATTATTATTTATTCTTAGAACTATAAATTTGAGCATATATTTTAGGGTCAACAACAGTCAGGTGGATCAGGTGGTGGTGGTGAGAAGAAAGATGACAAGGTATACAAACCATAAATTATTATTTCTTTTTTGGTGATGACTGCATCGGATGTCAGTGTTTCTGCGAGCCAGGATTTTTTGGGGATCATCTGTGACCCCCTGGTCCAAAATCAGGGGGTCATCATCAGTTTTGATGGAGCCATACGTAATGTTATAAAACAAAGGCATAAAGATAATAAAGGTTGAGACTATTTATTTATTAGTCTTGTTTTCTATCAACCAAATTACCAATACCTAACACATTTAGGAATGAAGTTTTAGACATGAATGTTCAGCCTAAACATCTTCATTAAAATCGCTACTTGTTCCACACTGTGGCGTTTTGACAGTCTTGGAAGAATGCAGTCTCCTTTTTTTTTTTTTTTCATGTACTAGCTGCACTGTATACACTAAATACAGTCATATTCTGTCACAGGTGGACCAAGTGACATGCATAAAAAAATGTTAGAGCAAGTGCTACAGTTATGACACTTTCAGTTCCAATCGCAAAAAATTGCAAGTGGTCATAAAATGAACTAGCAAAGTCTACTGTTTTCACTTGCATTTTCCTAGTGTTAAATTCGAGCCCTGGTACTTACCTGTTTCGTTTTTATTCGTACGCAACTGCAGACATTTTTCCTGCGTGCGTCCACGTTACTAAGACTTAAGTTTAAAGTGCGGCGTATCGAAATTTTATACTTAGCCAAGCGTACGGACTAGTACGGAATCCGAACTTTAAACACAACTATTAAAACGGAAGTGATAAATTCGTAAACATTTCGCATTTCGACGGTTTGTAAATCCGTCGATATGCATGAATTTGGACATTTATTTACCGTTTTTTCTCTCTGAAACATAATTCTCACAATAAGAATTTAGTTGCGTCACGGCAGACGCATGGTTGGCTTTTAGTTGCGTCATATGTTAATAAAATGCGTCAAAAACGCAAGAAACGCACTCTCGCGGAAACACTGGGATGTGATGTAACCTGTATAACTTTGTTCAATACATACGTGAAAACCTGACTCATACCTGCCTTGTATTCTGATAAAGTACACTTGGTAGGGATTGAAATAAAATCACAAACATGTTTCTATATGTCCTGCTGACTACCTCCTGAAAAAGTTAGTGTCAAGTCCTGAATATTAATTATTATTCATTTTGTTGTATGTGATAAACATAAGTTTGTTGATAACTTATTTATTGTATGCAGCATAGTAAGTATAATTAGGATTGAAGGGTTTACTGATGGATTTCACCAGGCTTTTTGAGTATGGGAATATTGCCTAGCCCTAAAATTCTTTGTTGTCTGATTAATTCCAGTTACAGATAATGAAAATGAAGAAAAAAATCAGGGATTCTAAACAAGTCTTCCTGTTTTAATTCAGACAAGTTCCTCTTTTAGCCTCAGTCTCTGACTAGTAAATTTTGGCGCAAGCTTTATGTATAATATTGAATACTAACAGATTTTTACTATCCTTAGTTCTACATTTGTCTTAAACATTTGTATTATATTGAATTACTTTCTCTTAATAAAACATTAGATTTTAAGAATCAAATATAACTTATGTTGCCTCAAACTCCATATTTTCTCTTCAGGAGAAGAAGAAGAAATATGAGCCACCAATTCCAACCAGGGTTGGAAAGAAAAAGAAGAAAATGAAGGGACCTGATGCAGCCAGTAAACTGCCTCAAGGTATTGTACAATTATCGGTGATTGTTAAGTTTGAGTTTTTTTCTGTTGTCAGTTCTGTTTTTGAAGGGTAAATTAGACTCTGTTATGCTGTGCAGTAGACATTAATGTGTTTCAAGCTTTAACATTAAAAATGAGTCTGCTACCTTACAATAGCATTAATTTGTCTTTTGATAATTAATGCATGTCATCTGTTTGCCCATTTAAGTGACCCCATACACTAGATGCCGTTTGAAGTTGCTGAAACTGGAAAGAATCAAGGATTACTTACTTATGGAGGAAGAATTCATCAGGAACCAGGAAAGACTGAAACCACAGGAGGAAAAACACGAGGTTTGCAACATTTATTTGAAGAGTAAATCTATTTATCATGTTTACATCTGTTGCAATCAATTTATACACAAGATAGATGAAAAAGTCATTTAGTTTAATAAGACTGTCTAAATTGTTAGTACTACCAATAATTTGATATTTTCATTTTTGTGAAGATTGGCTGCTTATGATCAACCCCTTGTCTTGAAAACTGATGATATATAGCAGACCATTCCCCTTGTAATGTCTACTATGAGAATCATATTAACTGATGCATGTTTTTGTTCATTCCAATTTTAACTTGTGTAACAATGGTGGGTTGGTCTTTAAACCATTCTATCAAAGCATTTTGAATTTGTTATAATTTGGATAATATAAATTATCCCTGTCAAATAGAACTATTCATGAAGTATGCAGTAATAGTTATAGAAAAAATAGTGTTTTCATGAATTCCATTCAAAGGGGTAGTCTAACAGTTAACACAGATGTATATTTCTTACAGGAAGAGAGAACAAAAGTTGATGAGCTTAGAGGCTCTCCAATGTCAGTGGGAACACTGGAGGAAATTATAGACGACAACCACGCGATTGTATCAACCTCTGTAGGCAGTGAACACTATGTGTCTATACTATCCTTTGTAGATAAGGATCAATTAGAACCTGGATGCTCAGTACTTTTAAATCATAAGGTATTTCTCTTCTTTTTCACTTATTTCATATTGTAGTGTTTTATTTAGGACATCGAATATGTTATGCTAATTCCTGCCCCTATCAATTGTACATAGTGCTATGTGACTTAAATATGCCTTGTTTGTTGACCTTAATATGTCTTATTAAACACTTTTAAAAGAAAAAGGCATTCAATAAATACAAACAGCAGCACAATTACTTAAAACATAATCTTTCACAGAATATATATAAAATGATAAGTAACATTACAATTACAATGTAAATGAGAAACCAGCCAACTTGCCCTGAATTGGTATGAACCGTGCCCTGAAAATGCCCCTTTAGCTTTAATTTTTTAAAAATTTCCTTGAGTTATTATGATTGCTAAGTTGATGAAACTACTGAATTAGTACTGCTTGGTGCTTTTCTAACACTTGCTGAATTCCCACTTAGTGTTATGTTTTTTTTTACGACTTTGTATATATTTTTGTGTATACATTTAGGTACATGCTGTTGTTGGTGTGTTGGGTGATGATACAGATCCTATGGTAACAGTGATGAAGTTAGAGAAAGCACCACAGGAAACTTATGCTGATATTGGTGGACTTGACACCCAGATTCAGGAAATCAAGGTTTGTTGTCAAAATGATTAACTTTTTTTTTCATTAAGAAAATGATAGAAGAAAAAATATAATTTGTCATTGATGAAGAAAAAAATATATAGTTTCCTTACAGTATTGACAAAACTTGATTATACTATCTTCTGGTAACAAATAAGCAAGTCAAAAGTTTTTAAGTTTAATATATTTTTATTGTTCTGAGCTGTCTGTAGAAATGTCTTTATTATTATTAATATTTGCAACTCAATTTTGTTTAATTTAATTCAGGAATCTGTAGAGCTGCCTTTAACTCATCCAGAATATTATGAAGAAATGGGCATCAAACCACCAAAGGGAGTGATATTGTATGGGGCTCCTGGAACAGGTATGTATCTCAATGATTTCTCTGCTAATGATTTTTGTACGTGTTGAATATGTTATAGTATACATTTTGAAAATATAAAATTGTTTAGAATGTGTGTAATTAAAACAAAACATATGAAGTTTTTTTTATCATTTCAGGAAAGACATTGCTGGCAAAAGCAGTAGCCAATCAAACATCAGCTACATTTCTCAGAGTTGTTGGGTCGGAACTTATACAAAAATATTTAGTATGTTTATCATATTTAAAACTTCATAAACATAAACAAATATTTTTGTAAATCTGTATTTGATATTATAGACCAATAAACAAATTAAGTCTGCTGAGAAACTCTGAGGGGGTAGTGGTCTGTGAGATAAGTTTACTGAAGTTGTGTGTTTATTGTTGTTATGAAATTACTTTGCCTGATTTCTGAATTTTATCAGCTATTATGCCTGCTCAAATGATGTGAATACATTTTTATGCCCCCCTTTCGAAGAAAAGAGGGTATATTGCTTTGCACTAGGGGTGTAACGGTTCATCGCGATTTAATAGCTCTCACGGTTTACTAATCACCGACAAGAAATTATGGTTTGGCAGAGACGTATACATAATTGTATTATACATCTTTGGGTTCGGTAAATGACTTTTAGCTATGACTTATTAGCTAGTCAAAAGTGTAGTCTCGTCAGGATGCTGCATTACACTACATTCTGCAATCTGTTAATATTTTTTATAGTTTGTTGCAGTAAAGATCTGTTTGAAAATGTTGATTTGTTCATTGAAATCGAGCTCCAAATGCAGTAGGGTGTATATTACAACCATACAGGCACTTTAAATAATACTGAAATGCAATGATTAATTCCATTATATTTTATTAATCATATGGAAGAGTATCATATCGAATCGTAAAAAATCGAATCGTGACTCAGAATTATGATTTGAATCAAATCATGAAGTCAGTGAATCGTTACACCCCTACTTTGCACATGTTGGTTAGTCAGTCCATCCGTAACCAAACCTTGTCCGACCAATAACTAGAGAAAGATTTCGCCTAAGCTCCTCAGATTGGCATTTGGGGGGCATCCATGTTTCACAAACACTTCTTGTTATTTATTACTATTCTTGGTTTTCTTGAAAAAAATGGTTTCATAAAATCTATTAAGAGTTTATCTCTTAAACAGGATCTTTTATGCTTATTCATTCAATTAAATACAACCAGAGTGGGAATCATGTAATGATGGATTATTTTTATATAATTATAAGTATTTGTACTGTTTGTAGGGTGATGGACCTAAATTAGTCAGAGAATTATTTCGTGTAGCCGAGGAACATGCTCCATCTATTGTGTTCATTGATGAAATTGATGCTATTGGTACAAAAAGGTAACTTATTTTATAATGTAATCTTTTTTAATAGCTTTACAGGATTTGATAGTTTTATTATTAAGAAGGCATATTGGCTTACTTGATGGACATAAATAATCAAAAGCTTGTTGGGTAGTAAAGTGCTTCATCATTAAAGTCAAATGTTGGATAGATAGTCAAATATTAAATCTCTGTTTGTTCATGCTTTTCTTTTGTTCGATTTGGACAGATGTTTCATGATGTTACTCTAGTTTCTATTTGTATGTGCTTTCTTTTATTAATACATATAGTATATAATCGTTATAATTCCATTAATATCTATATTATTTAGATATGACTCTAATTCTGGTGGTGAAAGAGAAATTCAAAGAACTATGTTAGAATTGCTTAATCAGCTCGACGGATTTGACTCAAGGGGAGACGTTAAGGTAATTGTGAAATAATGCTCATTTACAAGTCTCTGATCTCATGATTAATTATCCTTTTAACCCACAAATGAAATTGATCCACATACTTTTTTAGATAACATTATGCTTGTCTTGTCTGCTTGGTCTTTTATTAGATTGGTCTTTAACTGATTGTGGATTTGAGGTCCAGAGGCGAGACATGTTTTGCACAAAAATGTGACTGAAAATATCACAATTATTGTAGTTTTGTCTTGCCTTTGATTAACCAATCATTAAACTATTGTTGCTCGTCAATAATGGCCACATTTTGATTTTCCTTGGGGTGGCATTTGTTAACAGGTTTGTCTGCACTTATTTGAAATGCTTTGTGTGTCTGATGTTAGAAGTTTTCATAGATAAAAAATTAAAAATGTAACCATTGCAGTTTCATGTATTTATTTTCTCATTGTTAGGTTATCATGGCTACAAACAGAATTGAAACTCTAGATCCTGCATTGATTAGACCTGGTCGTATTGACAGAAAAATAGAATTTCCTTTACCTGATGAGAAGACAAAACGTCGTATCTTCACAATTCACACTAGTAGAATGACTTTAGCCGATGATGTCAATATTGATGATTATGTAATGGCTAAAGATGATCTTTCTGGTGCAGACATAAAGGTATGATGGGGACTTATAGATTAACCCTTGTCCGTCTGTCAAGCATATCACCAAAAGTATTAGGGGCAAAGTTATGAAACTATACAGGAATGTTTATCAGTATATGAAGTTGTGCATTAAGGGTTTTAACTCTGTCAAAGGCTGAAGACTGGGGTTATCTGCCCTTGAAATTGTATTTTGGTTTTGCATACATGAAAATCTTGTGTCACACATAGTGTAACATGATCAGAATAACAGAGTGGGGGCATCTGTGTCCTATGTACACATTACTAGTTTATTTTATCTGATGTCAACATTTTTTCACTTCAGTTAGATTTTGGAGAATTTTATATTTAAATCTAGATAGTAGGACTTTACCTAATACTCTAAAGACTTAATGGATACTGTCAAGTTGTCATGCCATTGGTTGGAATTTAAAAAAATGTGGAAGTTGTGAAGAGAACCAAAGAATGTTGCCTTAGATTTCTCATGCACTTTTATTTTGTCCATGCTTACTTGAAGCTGCATAAGAGAAATAAAATGAGGTTAAGCATATAGTTTTCGTGGATTGATCGATTTTAAATATAATATTTTTAAAATGAAAACTGTTTGTTTGTATGATTATGAATGGGGCTTGCACTATTGGATAATGTCCAGGGGTGCTAATAAATTGGTTTCATGATTGTGGATTTTTGAATTATTTCCCTTTATTTTCTTAAATTAATTGTTTCAGGCTATTTGTACAGAAGCAGGCTTGTTAGCATTACGTGAACGACGTATGAAGGTGACCAATACTGACTTTAAGAATGCAAAGGAAAATGTTCTTTATAGAAAGAACGAAGGGTCTCCAGAAGGACTTTATCTGTAGTGATATCCTCTATAAATGATCTGAACTTTTCAGTACTCAGTGATGTGACTAAAATCATCTTGTTCATTGTTAACGCATACTTGATTACACTGCTCAACTTTTATAATCGGTCAACTTGGTGCACTCTGAATATTTTTAGTGCAGGACTATTAACTACTTTAATGGATACTTGACAAATGTATGAAGCGTAAAATGTCACTTTATTCTATAGTGAGCTTCACTTATTCTAGAATGTTATGAAGTCTTACATTTTGTATTGCATAGGTCCTTGATTACCTCGAATATTTAATGGTGTTGTATATTTAAAGAATATTCAAAATCTTGGTGACTTATTATTAATGTTGAGTAGTGTATATTGAAACATTTGCTATTTACTTTATCGAACTGTTAACTTAATCATTTCTTTATAGAAACCATTTGGAGTTCATGATTTTAATGAACTTAAATCAACAGAGGTCACTTCATTTCAGGCAGATGTTTCTAATGGAAGTATTTAATTTGTATGAAATATAAGTCATGTGCTAAAAAGTTGATGCCATGTTGAGGTCATTGTAATCTTTATGTGATAAATATATGTATTTGAAATAAATTATGCTCAGCATAAAGATCAGTTTTGATTCTTTTTAATAATGCTAATCTTATCACTCCTGGTAAAAGCCAGTTTAGCAGAGCTGCATAAATTCTGTTTGATGTACATCACATGTCAATTCACTGACAAATTTTGCTGAAGTGTCACATGTAAATTTTTGAACTCTTGACAACATTATAATCTTCAGTTACTACATATTAATTAATTTAGCTGTTGCATTAGATACATCAGAACTTCAGAAGTTCAGAATGTGCATTTTCTGAATTTTACCATCTAAAAAGTTGTTCTGTGCTTGGATCTTGAAAACTACCATGATAATAGCAGATTTATAACAACTGTGGACGCCAAGGTTGAGAAATGAATGACTATAGGAATATGTTTAAAATTTTATTTTTCAAAAATTCGCACAAAATAGTGTCAAATGATCCATTTACAAATGGTCTTGTTGGATTCGCTTTAAGGCTACTTAACTATAACTCAATCAGGGCCCACCTTTTCTGTCTAAACATTAATTTCTGCATTAGATAAGGAGACTAGACCCCATAGTATTCAATTGTCATACTTTTCTTAATTTGGGCAATTGTAATGAAAGTAAAATCATGTATGTATACACTTGAATGCTTGACAAGGTCTCTGAATATGTGGCAGTTTATCACACAGGAGATGTATACTACGATTAAGTCAAGAGTTTGACTTGCACTTTTAAATACAATATTTGATAAACTTCATTTTGTATCAACACAGTTTCCATCTTTTATTGACTGTTATTGTCAATTAGACTTGAAATTATTATTCGTTGGGCGCCAAAAATGTAACGCTTTGTTGTGTCATATGTTGCGTACAGGAAACGCCAAAGTAGACCTTTGTTATTATAATGCTTCGTAATGAAATTTTCATGAATGTTTTTAATAGTTCTTGAGTTCATGTCACATTTATATACACCTTTTCCGGTAAAGCTCGCAGTATCATAAATTCCCTGTAGTCCATTGAATTCTGAATCCACGAGTATCTGAGCACTTGATGCTTCTGGTAAAGCATGTTCATCTTTGTGGTGGAATACAATCAAAATGGACGATGATTTGTCTAAGTAAAAGAAATACACAAAGTATAAAATGCATATCTTACAGTAAGCATTCATCATTTCATGATACGCACAATGTACTTACAAATAACCACTAGCATAAAATAACATCAAAAGTTTATGAAGTACGCTGTGCTTATGCATTAAGATTGTTATTTGCATGATACAACATTAAATGAAATATAACGCTGTAATAAAAATATTCAGACTTTTTGTATTCCATATCACAGGCAAAACTGAAAAACAAAGATAAAAGATTTATATCACCATTTATACTACATAATTATATAATAATATACATGAAAAAAATTGAACCCTTTGGTGATTTCTGTTATAAAACATGCTATAAGCATCATATTTGACAGTGTTCCCGAGCGTAAAAGAAATTCCTGTATACTAGAGGGTCTGTTGGGAGAGGTCTTTGACATACAGCGGTTGCCTGTGTTCAATATGACACGTAAGTATATAAACAACAATGTTCACGACATACCTTTAATACCCTTAATTGCGAATTTTGCGTCAGTACTAAGCCTAGTCGCATTCATACATATCACGAACAACGGTAGATTCGATATGTCATTCAAAGAATCTATCATAACCTCTTCCAATGGTATTCTTCCTTGCCTTTTACAAAGTTCCATAAGTTCTGTGACGAAGTCACACCCCGTGCCTTGTGGTGTATACACTTGTACTTAAAAAACGAAACAATATAGAAATCGTTTCGGTTATGAAGATATTAGTTTGAGACAGAAAACTTACTGCTATATAATAATTATTATTATATGTCATCGAAATGTTTCTTTTTTCATTAGCATTTATTGTCAGTCGTGTAAATTAGGTTTGTTTCTGATTCTCCTATCACGTGATGTGGCCCCTGTGAGAGATACTTGTAGTATCCAGTAAGTCAATTGCGCGTTAGTTCCAGTAGTGTCCAGCCATGTAAATTAGACATTTGTTTCAAGGGATTACTGGTATTTATAAAAAGACAGTTATTTTAATTTAGTGTACCGTTAATTATTTCTATTAGGACATTGTAAGTTGTGTGTTTTGAACTGTTTTGACAAACCAGGAAAGTACAAAAAGGATATTAATTCTGAGTACATTTGTGCCCGACAGCGTTTCAACATTGAAGTGGAGACAATAGTAAAATGGCACAGGAAGGAATCTTACAAAGACTGGGTATGGAACTCGATCAGCTTAGAGAGGAAGGAGGGGGTACTGAATGGAAGCAATAAGTCTGATTATATGCTCATTGAAATAGGATTGGTTGGTTGGGCATTTTTTGTGGCTCTTAAAATGGTATAGAAAGTTTAAGGTAAAAACGTGAAAAAGAGGATGTACCGTTCCTCGCGGGCCAAATAAAAAGTCTAGTGTCGCAGGTAAAATTAAGAGTTAGGTGAGTAAACAGAAACAAACACAGTTTATAAGGCATTACTGAACTGCAGCATGTATCAATATCTGCATGTATTATTTCTAGCTGCAACATACTGGATACGAGAAAGCAGCAGAAGATTGGCGGGTTTGTAACTTAAATAGCGATACTGTGGATTAGAAGCATTTTTTTTAAATATCGACCTTTATATTGATTTTCTAAGCAAGCTGAATTTATTTGATATATCGTGAGCATTAATCTTTGAAATATCA
Source organism: Lutraria lutraria (assembly GCA_964023205.1). Classification (NCBI taxonomy): domain Eukaryota; kingdom Metazoa; phylum Mollusca; class Bivalvia; order Venerida; family Mactridae; genus Lutraria; species Lutraria lutraria. The sequence continues at coordinate 11,676,715 of OZ026834.1, read as the reverse complement.
CATACGTTCGTTAAAACGAAAAGCTATAGAATAAACAAAGTAATGGTTTAATGAAGTAATCGTTTGTTTGAACTATTCTCACCTTTCACTGTAACATTTTCCTTTACTAGCTGAAACGAATAGTGAAAATACGAGTATATGATAACTGTAAATAAAACATAACATTAATATCAATGCCACTTAAAGAAATATCATAGTCAACCACATAGATGTGATACCTATCAGCGGTAATAAATTATTCTGAAAGATAATATGTTAACTTCCTTTGTTGTTGAACTTAACAGAATGGTGAACAAAACACAACATTGGAAACCAATACGACGAGAATAGATAGGAACTTCAAGTCATACGTTAGGTTTCATTTACCACCTTCATAGCTTCGGTGTATAAAATGATGGCTCTGCTATTATGATAAATTATAAACAATAATTAAATACAAAATTCTACATTTATCACTTCTCATCATTAGGAACATTCAGTACACCCCGGCCGATTCCGTTTACTCACAACAGGTCGAAGTTTAAACCAATTATTTAAATGCAATACTTACTTTGAACAAACGCCGACATAAAATTATGAACAAACACCAAAGTAGCACGGGTAACAAACTGAAGAAACGATAAAAGTATAAATGCTAAAGTATAGACCTATCATGTGTTCTTTATCAACATTACACTGTAGTGTAATAAAAAGCAAGACAGATTATTACATATAAGATGGTATATTTATTTTAAATCAATAAACATGCTTTTCACCGTTATTTAAAAAATAAATAGGAAATTTCATTCAGCTCAGTAGCAAATAATACATAACTTCAAACTTACATAGGCAAGAAAAGAAGTGCAACAGTACACAATGAAACAATAATAATGTCCCATTTTGAGAAAGCCATCGTCTCCACATGCAGAACAAACAACAACATGATTATATGCGTGCATGCAAAGAGCCAACTAACTTGAGGGATTGTTATGCCGCTTCAATTTGAATTCGCTCTAGTGATTATCAACAACAATTTGTGCAGTTTTACTCAGCAGAACTTCTAAAATATCTTCTCGTTCCTCTCCATAATTACTTAGACATGCTTTAATTACTGCATTAGTCAGCAAAAATATTCTAAAGATATTTGCTATAGTTTCCAGTTTTTTTCACATTATACATATAGGGAAAATTAAAACTCTCATGAATTTTTTTAAAACATTGCATGATCATAGCTAATGATTACAGAAACATTTTGAGCGAAAACAATTGGAGGTTGACCAACTATTTTTTTAGTATTCTGCCATTGAATTCGAATTTTTGGCTGATTTTAGGTCAAACGTATTTAAGCATGGGATTTATACATACTTATTAAAATCATATCCAACGTGTTGGTTAGCTACACTAATCCAGTATTTTTATAGATCACATGTCGTGTAGTGTAAATATGATGATAAAAATAGATGGTATCTAAATGCAAGGCAACACTGTTTGAGTAATATAATGTACGTACCGGTAACATTTAAGGAAATTAAAATTGCGACTTAATTGTTGTTTTATGAGTTTGTTTCGAACTTTCCCTTTTATTGTATACACATGTACGTACCATTATATGTACACCGAATTAAATTTTTTTGGTACTTTCGTTTTCGACTTTAGATATACAATGTACTAGGCTGGAAATTGAAAATCAGACATTTAACGAAACAATTAAATTAATTTGAAGGTGGAAAATTCTTACCTTCAATGACAACTTGGTGCGACTTTATTAATTTATACTCCCATTAAATATAACTTCATATGTGTACATAATACGTCATCTGCTAAATTTAAATGCTTCACTGTGATGGTATCTTGTTTTAACAGTTTAGTGTTTGAGCCTAATCTATGTTCACTATTATAGATTGTGATCGTGATATAGAGATATAACAATCAAATAACATAAGTTTAATCTACTAGCAATATTCACTGCTCAACTTTTATAATTGGTCACCTATATTTGAAAATTTTACAAATATGACAACAATGAAATATTTAAGGCAACCAAGGACCTATACTATACAAAATGTCGTAATATATTGTCCTTTATTCCAATAAGAATAAATGAAACTTACGATAACATTAATTTAAGTGACATTATAGACTTCATATGTGAAGTAACAAATAAGGTAAGTGATAGTCCTGCTTACAACATATTCAGCGTGTACCGTCTTGGCCGATTGCAAGATGAGCAGTGTAAAGGATTGAAAAGTCAAAATTCTATTACATAATGTTCTTGATTTTGTTGATATCCGTCCAGTATCATCAGATGGACATATTATTGAAACACTGCGACTCTGTGCACAACATAGGCCTATATTTTGTTAGTCTAATTATGATTAAAAAATTTACGTGCCACTTGACAGTAATATAAAATACATTCAGTGTCAATCAGTCAAAATTTCAGTATATTCACCAAAGAAGATGATTAATGCACGTTGTATACTCGTTGCATCTGATAAGCAAATGTTTATGACACTATGACAGTGTCTTGCTCGGAACCAGACTACCACTGGTCGTTGTGATTAATGTTTTTATTTCAAAGAGGTTAAACGTTACCTCAACAGCAGCCAGAGTCATTTAGCGACATTTTCCAAGCTTTAACGGTGTAGGAAGGAAGACCTAAGACGGACACCTGAGTAAAATCAGTGACCTTCCGTAAGTCTGATGGACAGCTAGCGTCCTTTCATGTAAAGTTTGTTTCCGTGTGGGCCTCGTGTGATTATTAGTCGGAGGTCATAACCACTCCTGAAGGAAGTCCCTGATTTATTTTCTGTACCGAAACAAACGACACCAGATAGACGTTTTGAATGAAAAACAGTAAAGCGCTCTTTGATACGTCATTTTTCAGTTCTTAAACGGAACGTACGAATTTGAAGACATTCATAGATTGGATATCAGGTTAAGAAAGTGTTCTATGGCTCAAGGAAGTTGCTTTAAAAGATGGAATCAAACACGACACACATAAAATCTATCAAATATGTGTCTCATTTCATCCCGGTTATTGATTGTATCTAATTACAAAAATAACCTCCGAGTAGAACAAGGTGTCGTTTCTCCTACATGCACTGGACAAATGGTTATTGTACTGTCTGGTTTGACTAAACTGTTAATGATAACACCACTCCTGTAGCATTCTAAAACATGCGCGCATTTGTTGAAAGCAATTATAGCCATTCACTAGTGGACATATATAGTTATTTTGCAGCAGTCTTCTGTTTCCGATATTGTGAAATTGTATGCAAGTGCTTGATTCTGAACAAATTTATAAGAATGTGCACAGGTGTTCTACGAGAGAAGTACTTCATTTAATTTATTTATGTTATAGTCCATTAATAGTGTTACTGTAACACTAGTGTGTAGAATGGAAATGTAATCCCTATCATTTGGATGCTATAACAATTTCACAGAGAAAAAACCCTCGTTAATGTAATATGTCTGTGAAACAGACATGGCAGACATGATAAGTTAACTAAGATATAATCTAAACAACTGATTATTAATGAAATACTTATTATATAAAAAATACATCTATAGATCTAGTATAATATAAAAAGATAATTATCGCATTTAATGCACATTGCAAAGTTTCCGATTATGACAATTTGACATGAACACACAGACTACGACTAGTTATGTAAAATATTGATAAACGTTTGTGAAAAATATTGAAAACATTCACCTGCAATTTGAAGTAATAGATAAATATGTACATTAAGTTCTTGGAAATTCTTAATACGTTGAACATAACACTATATTAATAGTCTTCTGGCATTGTATCAAAGTTTACAAACACTACATCGTTAGAATACAATCCAGGGAATCTGGTAAGATGAACCAACTGTTGTTTATAACAAAATTATCGTTGCAAAACGGCGTTGAATCCACTGAAACAAACTTAATTTTACATCAAAGTCTAATCACATTACACGATGTGGTCTACATAGCCATACAGTTGTAAGAATACATTTTTTAGATGTTTTGAAATAAGTTTATTCGAGAATAATGTTTAGCATTTTTTAACTCTACTGATGGTCTTCAAGAGTTCTGTACGTTGTGTGTATGATGTATAAACTTCAAAATGTTCGGTACGGCTTTTCTGTTCATCTCACAGTCATAAACTCCCTTTTCTGTGAGACACGCAACATCATATATTCCGTACAGTTTCTTAAATTTTGAATCCAAAAGTATTCGAGCACTTTCGGTTGTCGGAAGAGCATGCTGGTCTTTGTGGTGGAAAATCAACAGAGCCGATGACTCGGGGTCTGTAATTTAGAGAGCAGAAGTTAAGGTATTATATATATAATATTATATACGTAATTGAACACTGCTTCTCAGGAATATCAATACGGTATTATAAACCAAAGCTCTGAAGGAAGTTCAATAATAAGACTTTTCGCTGTGGAAATTGTATTGTACAAAATAGGATCATTAAAAGTAGTTCAGTAATTTCTTTTAGCACATGATCTCAAATCTGTACAGCAAATTGTATTCATTCTAGAATTTTCTCTTTAATAATTACATAATATTTTACCCGGTATTCCTTTAATAGCGTTTGAAGCATCAACACCCAGTCTAGAAGCCTGTATACAAATCACCAACAATGGGTTATCACTCTTTATATCCTTAACTGATGTTTTCGAGCTGAATTCTAATGGAGTGTCGTCTTGTCTGAGGATCTCAGTAAGTTGCTCAATAAAACTTTCCCCAATATTCGTTTGAAATGTGTACATTTGTACTTCAACTAGAAAGAAAAACGAAATAAATTCTTCCAAAAATTCCGATTCCTATTTGAATCAAAATTGATTGATCGATTGATATGGTAATTTCAGAGCCGCCTCAGAGACGAGAAATAAAACCCAGGACAATTGAGCATTTATATCGAATAGTTTTCCTGAATCTTTATCGTGCCTGGTGTAAAGTACCATTACATGCCTAGCCATTTTTGGTGCTGTTCTTGATACAGTTTGGAATAAAGGCACTGAAAGTGACCTGGAGAAATTCGAAAGACGGCAGAGAATCGAACCCACGACCTTCCGTTCTGAAGTCCGGCGAGTTACCATCGTCCTTTGTTTATGTTAAATGTAAAGCTACAAAGGAATTAATCTAGTTTAAAGGACATTTACTCCCGGGGAAAGGAAAAGCAAGTAACACATAGATACATTGAAATGATGATAAATACAAGTGATTTCCAATGTTTTACAAACACAACAGACAATGATGACCTGCAAATACAGAAACAAGTCTACCACGCTTCTTGCTGAATGGTATATCTATCAATACACGAGGATAACAAACAACCACGTTACATGTATCAGTCATAATGGCTTATAATTGATTGTATCGGTATTGTTCGATTAAAAACCAAGAGTCTATTCGAACACAAGTAACAAGAACCATGTTCAGTCCAAAATATTACGCGATGCGTTTCTTTGAAATTGCATATATATTCACTGTTTAACTTGATATAAAAAGGATTCGCCCCAGATGTTATTGAATATTTTGTTATAGCAAATACATAGTATCTACATCCTTCTCTTACCGCTGCGAATTGATTCAGTGTCTGTTTCGTCTGAGCCCTCTGGATCGCACCCATTTGTTCCGTCTTGAAGGCAAATAATACATTTGAAACAAAATTAGCAATAAGTCAAACGTTTGATGTTATATATTAAATGTTTACCGAAGTGAAAATGTAAATCTTAAAGTCATAAACAAAAGACCATCGTCTCTGTGTGGTAATCACCGCTTGAACATTAAACTTCAAACAAAACGGCAATCAAAATAATTTTGTTTATGACGTAGAATTTCAAGTAGATCAGAAATATCATGAAATGAGAGAATGAAAGTATTTTGACTTGACTTGAAACATTTATATTAGACAGCTAATTAGGATAAATTACCGCGAAAAGGCTTAAAAGTATCTGGTCTTAGTGTCACTCATTCAAAATGAAACGAAATGTTTTAGTAACCGTGTAGCAATAAACAAACATTGTAGATTTTCTGTAAAAATATTGAGCAGGTCTCTGTGTGGTAATCATGGTTTAAACAAACCGGCAATCAAAATATGTTTATGACGGAGAATTACACGTAGATACTATACAGTTTTGTTACAATTCAGTAATATTGAATTTAAGACAACTAATTAGACATTTTATAATGAATAATTACGTTACAAATATATAACACAAAGAAGAAAATATAACATATCAAAATTCGACAATAAATTAAAAATGTAGATAGATTTTGACCAACACAAATCAAAGAATCACCAGAAGCAGTGCGTCCAGATGTTGGATGATCATAACCAAGGTTCCCTGTACTGCACAAGATGCTATAACTATACTTCAATATCTTGTAGACTAATGCTCGAATAGGTATGCTTGCAACAAGTTTGAATATGCAGAATGGTACTTTCACCTGTAAGGATAAAAAAGTTAACAAATTTCAGATAATTGGCAATGTGTACTCATACTCCCATGTAATACAATGTTTCACAATCTTGTCAGTATTTCAGTCATTTATCCACGGTAATTGTAGATATATGACAGTGTTGAAGTGTGACGACGACATTATAATTTTTGTCTTAATTTTATCTATTTTCGTATACAAAATAAAACTGGGTTAGGGGGGGGGTATATAACGGGGGGGGGGGGGGGGGTTCTAAGTGTAGCCCCCGCGTGTATTGTTCGTCTTCAAAGAAATATTAACCCAAAATATGAATATGTGTGAACATAGGCTCATGATAAATGTGTTTTAAGTCGCTCAAAATTGCATATAGAATGACTTATTTTGCTCGCATATGTATGTTGGACAATACAACCGTAACTTCCCTCTTTTAATTCATGCTGGTAAGATCAAACGATTATCGTTTGAGAAATAAGATTTCAGAGTGAGCATAGGATAACAATTGATAAATACGAAAAATCAAAATGCATTTTAATATCTACATGTATTAGCTTAATTTTTCTTAATCATAAAATATGTGTTATTGCTATTTAACGCATGTATGATAGGTAAAAGATTGGCCCTTAAAAGTTTTCATTTGAAGAGAAACATGTATTTATGATATAAGTCTTAAAAGCATAAGACTGTCAACAAGTTATTACAACAGCGATGCGAACATACGGCACGTGAGTAACGTTGATTTGAAAAGTAAAAAAATATGAATATGGCCATAAATGTCATCGACGTAAACAAGTGTGATCTTACTCTTCATTTATCAATCCAAGAAATGAACTAACAGAAATTTCAAATTAGTTTAGTACGGTGTGGAATACTGGAATAAATTCTTTAACATTTTAACAACAAACAACTTGAAACATTTATACATTATAATGTACATGTATATACATGCTTAAATATTGATCTAAAATAAATACTGCCTTACTTACAATCACAGTGAGTACCAGCCGGAGAAACGATATCAAAATTACGTCCAGACAGGAGTACCTGAAATTAAACAAAATGTACTATAAACCAAAAATACATGAACAAGTATATACGGATAAGTATTACATTGAGTAAGAACGACAATAATTACAAATCTGCGACGCGGCAATTCCCTTTGGTCTTTACATTATACCTTTTATTTAGCTTATTTTATGTTACATAAAACTAAAAACTATATTATACAGATTAATATTTACTCGTTTAAAAAATAAATAACAATAATAATACAAAACAAGAGGGCCAAGATGGCCCTTTATCGCTCACCTGAGAACAAAGCCCAATAATTAATGACCAGGTGATATAGTTTTCATCTCGTAAAACTCATTTTTACGTAGATTTTGAGATCAAAACCAACAATGAATGTATAATACTGTTAAACAAGCCAAAACGTAGCAAATTTTCTAATCCAAGGGCCCATAACTCTTGAAGTTGTGGTCCTATTCCACCCATAACTAAACTCGTCCAAAACCATAAGGTCATACACATTCATTGTAAATATGATTAGGGTCGGTGAATAAATGAAGGCGCTAGAGTGTAAACTTGTCCAAGATCGTTTGGTTATACTCATTTACTGAAAATATGATCAGGATTGGTGAATAAATGAATGCGCTAGAGTGTAAACAAACTCAAATATAGCAAATTGTCTAAGTCAAGGGCCCATAACTCTTGAAGTTCTGGTCCGATTTTGCCCATAATCGAACTTCTCCAAGACCTTATGGTTATACACATTTACTGAAAATATGAGCAGGATTGATGAATAAATGAATGCGCTAGAGTGTAAACAAACTCAAATATAGCAAATTTTGTAATTCAAGGGCCCATAACTCTAGAATTAATTGTCCGATTTTGCCCATAATCGAACTTAGCCGAGACATTGTGCATGGCCATATACATTGTGAGAAAGTTTAATCATGATTCGTGAAGAGCTGCGGTTGCTAGAGTGTAAACAAACTATTTGTGGACGGACGACGGACGCCGGACATTCAACGATCCTAAAAGCAGGTGGGCTAAAAAGTAACCATGCAGACAGTAGTACTCAGAAATAAATACAAATGTAGCTTTGTTTATATCAGCCTAATTAGTAATTACACTGTTTTAGACATGTCTTATAACAAAAAAAGTTTTAAAAAAAATTTGCTATATATATTATACAGTACTACGGTAAGGTATAAAACATGTTGGGGCCTTCACACGCCGGTAAACTGAACATGAAATCTGCCAACCGAAAGCCGAGTAAGTAAGGCTGTGATAACAACAACGTGTAGGCCTTCGTGTCGTACTTCAACGCGAGTTCAACTAAACAACAACAAACTGATCAATACATATACAAGTACTTACTTAAGAAGTGAAGATATCCATGGACAAATTTTTGAAAATACACGTGAACGTTTGAAAAACCCAAGGCGATGAGTTTCACTCTGCTCCATTTTCTATAAAAGAAAGATTTATATAAAAGTTTATTGGCAGTGACTTAAGAAATTAATAAAATATATATTGTATATTAAATGAATGCATGAGGTTATATGTATACCCTTAAGTTAACGGTTGACTGGTTCCCGTTGAAGTATGGCTGAATAGAGACATTGAGTGCACTGAAATATGGAACGGGAACCAGTTTAACGGGATTTTTAAAACATTTTCTACTTTCGTTTTCATTACGATACGAACTTCAAAACTTGTTACTTTATGAAATCGTTACTTTAGTACTTTTATAATCGTATTAAAACCAATCGTTTCACGACAACTAAATTCAGTGAAATGCACTTACTGTTGTTTAGTTGATGATTATCAGATCGTGCATTTACTTTACATCCGTTTATCATTCACCATCATCGTGAAACATGTAAGGGAGGTAAGCAGTACAAGGCTATCCAAAAAGTAGTCTGGTTCCCGTCGTACTATGCTACGTAGTGTAAGGGGCAGGTAATCCAGGCTAATCCAAGTCATGTGAATATTAAATTGGTCCCGGTTCAACTCTAGCCGCACAGAGACTACAGAGGCGGCTCCAGAATTTCAGGTGGGGGGGGGGGGGGGAGGGCGGCGTAAAATCTAAGAAAATAGGTTTGCGAGAGGTGCGCGGGGAGTATATAATGGTCGGGGGTATGTTATCTAATACAACCACGTTAACAAAGTTACCTCTAACAGAGGAAGATATATGACCGATGCTGATCGATCTATACGATCATTAATTAATTTTTCACATGTACATCTCTTATTTTATGAATTCTTCCTAGTTTCTTGAATCATTATCGTGCTAGAAATAGCGAAATTAGGCCTCATGTGAGATCGGTATCTCCTAAAATTATAAAATGAACGCAGGAGTCGATCACAGAGTTTACTCATGAAATAATATATTTCTATATAATTATCTTCATGCGTCAACATTTATACTTATGAGGGTAGAAGTGATTTTAAAAACCACAGAGTCAAAAAAGTTGTAAAAGGAGACGATCGTGGCAAAGAGTTATATAGGTCACATGAGTATGACCGTCTTAAAACAGAAAGTAGCAATCATGACCACAAGCATGTGTAGACGCAGTCCAGACGCGGTTCTATGATTTCAGAATACCGGGGGGGGGGGGGGGGTTCGAAACAAATTGAATGATATTTCATTTCATTCATTTTTAATTTCTTATTCAATATCGGATCACGAGATAAATAACAAGCAAATAATGGCGGTTTAAATAAAACATATTATTCTGTTTATTAATTAACCAGCATAACTAAAAATACATCGATTTACCAACTACCTACTACATTATAGATATAGGCCTATAAACATATTTGAAATGTAAGCCGTAAACGTAATCAACCAACCAACATTTTGGTGATAGAACGACTCGTGACATTCATTACGTAGTAACGGAATCGCGTGCTTGCAATTTGGAAGACTTAAAATAACATTTATTTCCCAAGGATAACGTGAAATGCCAATCTAAACACCATATGAGAGACTAGAGAGTTGCTATGGTATGGCACGTCATAGCTGTCTTTTGTTATCGCTTGTCAGTGAAACACGTCAACTTCTTGTCAGACAATCATTTGGGTATGTAGACCTACTACGTGTCGTTTAATATTGTTAAAACAACGTCATATATTAAACGAACATATGTTAATTTCTCAGGGAATCGTATTAAACAACCACATTGTCAAACTATCACATGAATATGTCTACTTGCAATGTTATGTTGTTGAAACAACATTTTTTACGTCAAAATAACATACGTATGAACCTCTTTAGACATGTTGTTATTATGTTAAAACCACACAATTTAATTGAGAACCTTAAAATTCATCGCCAATTCAAGGTCGAACATATAAGCAATTTATTTTTGTACTATCTTCTCAGAAAAGCAAAATAATAAGGTTGCAAGCTCACATTGATGTAACTTGCATTGGAATTTATAAACTGGTGAGTGTATCTTTATTATTTTTGTATTACCAAGACCGTTTAACTCAGAACGAATGCAATTTATACTTCGACAAAGATGTTACAAGTGAGGAACTTCCGTTACGTGTTGTGACCACCCATAATACATGCCAACAAGGTAAGTTTTTAAAAAAATATGATGAACTAGAACTATCACTAAAGGTGATGAATACCCCCATATGCGGCATTGACACAGTTTTTGTTACATTTTACAGAGGGAAATATAATGCATTTTCATTTTTTTAATACCTGCAAATTGTTGCTTAGATATATCCTGACAAGTTTCTAAATATACATTATATAAAAATAACAAAGGGCCATAACTCATTAAAATTTACTTGGACAAAACCTATTGTGGACATACACAACATGGCAATGAAAATCAATCCAAATGAAAAATGATTTAAGCATGCACAACTAGGCTAACTACTCGTTGAAACATGTGAGTAGTTGCTGAGAAATTGACCGGACAAAATTTGCCTATTGTATATACTGTTTCTATTTGTATGTGCTTTCTTTTATTGATACATTATATTTCCATTAATATCTACATTATATTTTATATATGACTCTAATTCTGGTGGTGAAAGAGAAATTCAAAGAACTATGTTAGAATTGCTTAATCAGCTCGATGGATTTGACTCAAGGGGAGACGTTAAGGTAATTGTGAAATAATGATCATTTACAGGTCTCTGATCGCATTATTTATTATCATTTTGACCCACAAATGAAATTGATCCACATACTTTTTGAGTTAACATTATGCTTGTCTTGTCTGCTTGTCTTGTATTAGACTGGTCTTTAACTGATTGTGGATTTGTGGTCCAGAGGCGAGACATGTTTTCCACAAAAATGTGACTGAAAATATCACAATTATTGTAGTTTTGTCTTGCCTTTGATTTACCAATCATTAATCTATTGTTGCTCGTCAATAATGGCCACATTTTGATTTTCCTGGAGGTGGCATTTTTTAACAGGTTTGTCTGCACTTATTTGAAATGCTTTGTGTGTCTGGTGTTAGAAGTTTTCATAGATAAAAAATGAAAAATGTAACCAATAAAAAAAAATTGCAGTTTCATGTACATGTATTTATTTTCTCATTGTTAGGTTATCATAGCTACAAACAGAATTGAAACTCTAGATCCTGCATTGATTAGACCTGGTCGTATTGACAGAAAAATAGAATTTCCTTTACCTGATGAGAAGACAAAATGTCGTATCTTCACAATTCACACTAGTAGAATGACTTTAGCCGATGATGTCAATATTGATGATTATGTAATGGCTAAAGATGATCTTTCTGGTGCAGACATAAAGGTATGATTCACCAGTGTTATAGATGGGTATCTAACAATACGCAACGTGTAACTTTAAGTGGCATTGCTTGATATTAACTGAGTAAAAGTCAGTTTTTTGTACCCCAAATCTGAAAGATGGGGACTTATAGATTAAATCTGGTCCGTCTGTCGAGCATATCACCAAAAGTATTAGGGGCAAAGTTATGAAACTATACAGGAATGTTTATCAGTATATGAAGTTGTGCAATAAGGGTTCTAACTCTGTCAAAAGCTGAAGATTGGGGTTATCTGCCCTTGAAATTGTATTTTGGTTTTGCATACATGAAAATCTTGTGTCACCCATAAAGTAACATGATCAGAATAACAGAGTGGGGGACATCTGTGTCCTATGTACACATTACTAGTTTATTTAAATCTGATGTCAACATTTTTTCACTTCAATTAGATTTTGGAGAATTTTATATTTAAATCTAGATAGTAGGACTTTACCTAATACTCTAAAGACTTAATGGATAATGTCAAGTTGTCATGCCATTGGTTGGAATTTTAAAAAATGTGGAAGTTGTGAAGAGAACCAAAGAATGTTGCCTTAGATTTCTCTTGCACTTGATTTTGTCCATGCTTATTTGAAGCTGCATAAGAGAAATAAAATGAGGTTTAGCATCTAGTTTTCGTGGATTGATCGATTTGAAATATAATATTTTTAAAGTGAAAACTGTTTGTTTGTATGATTATGAATGGGGCTTGCACTATTGGATTATGTCCAGGGGTGCTAATAAATTGGTTTCATGATTGTGGATTTTTGAATTATTTCCCTTTATTTACTTAAATTAATTGTTTCAGGCTATTTGTACAGAAGCAGGCTTGTTAGCATTACGTGAACGACATATGAAGGTGACCAATGATGACTTTAAGAATGCAAAGTAAAATGTTCTTTATAGAAAGAACGAAGAGTCTCCAGAAGGACTTTATCTGTAGTGATATCCTTTATAAATGATCTGAACTTTTCAGTACTCAGTGATGTAACTAAAATCATCTTGTTCATTGTTAACGCATACTTGATTACAATGCTCAACTTTTATAATCGGTCACCTTGGTGCACTCTGAATATTTTGAGTGCAGGACTATCAACTACTTTAATGGATATTTAACAAATGTATGAAGCGTAAAATGTCACTTTATTCTATAGTGAGCTTCACTTATTCTAGAATGTTTTACAGAAGTCTTACATTTTGTATTGCGTAGGTCCTTGATTACCTCGAATATTTAATGGTTTTGTATATTTATAGAATATTCAAAATTTTGGTGACTTATTATTAATGTTGAGTAGTGTATATTGAAACATTTACTATTTACTTTATCAAACTGTTAACTTAATCATTTCTTTATAGAAACCATTTGGAGTTCATGATTTTAATGAACTTAAATCAACAGAGGTCACTTCATTTCAGGCAGATTTTTCTAATGGAAGTATTTAATTCGTATAAGTATAAGTCATGTGCTAAAAATTTGATGCCATGCTGAGGTCATTGTAATCTTTATGTGATAAATATATTTATTTGAAATAAATTATGCTCAGCATAAAGATCAGTTTTGATTCTTTTTAATAATGCTAATCTTATCACTCCTGGTAAAAGCCAGTTTAGCAGGGCTGCATAAATTCTGTTTGATGTACATCGCATGTCAATGCACTGACAAATTTTGCTGATGTGTCATATGTAAATTTTTGAACTCTTGACAACATTATACTCTTCAGTTACTACACATTAATTAGCTGTTGCAATAGATACATCAGAACTTTAGAAGTTCAGAATGTGCATTTTCTGAATTTTACCATCTAAAGAGTTGTTCTGTGCTTGGATCTTGAAAACTACCATGATAATAGCAGATTTATAACAACTGTGGACGCCAAGGTTGAGAAATGAATGACTATAGGAATACGTTTAAACTTTTATTTTTACTTTTAAAATTCGCACAAAATAGTGTCAAATGATCCATTTACAAATGGTCTTGTTGGATTCGCTTTAAGGCTACTTAACAATAACTCAATCAGGGCCCATATTTTCTGTCTAAACATTAATTTCTGATAAGGATACTAGACCCCATAGTATTCAATTGTCATAATTTTCTTAATTTGGGCAATTGTAATGAAAGTAAAATCATGTATGTATACACTTGAATGCTTGACAAGGTCTCTGAATATGTGGCAGTTTATCACACAGGATATGTATACTACGATTAAATCAAGAGTTCGACTTGCACTTTTAAATACAATATTTGATAAACTTCATTTTGTATCAACACAGTTTCCATCTTTTATTGACTGTTATTGTCAATTAGACTTTAAATTATTATTGGTTGGGCGCCAAAATTTAACGCTTTGTCGTGTCATATAGTTCGTACAGGAAACGCCAAAGTAGACCTTTGTAATTATAATGCTTCGTAATGAAATTTTCATGAATGTTTTTAATAGTTCTTGAGTTCATGTCACATTTATATACACCTTTTCCGGTAAAGCTCGCAATATCATAAATTCCCTGTAGTCCTTCGAATTCTGAATCCACGAGTATCTGAGCACTTGGTGTTTCTGGTAAAGCATGTTCATCTTTGTGGTGGAAAACAATCAAAATGGACGATGTTTTGTCTAAGTAAAAGAAATACACAAAGTATAAAACACATATCTTACAGTAAGCATTCGTCATTTCATGATACGTACAATGTATTTACAAATAACCACTAGCATAAAATAACATCAAAAGTTTATACACAATGAAGTGCTCTGTGCTTATGCATTAAGATTGTTATTTGCATGATACAACATTAAATGAAATATAACGCTGTATTTAAATATTCAGACTTTTTGTATTCCATATCACAGGCAAAACTGAAAAACAAAGATAAAAGATTTATATCACCATATACGTATACTACATATATATTAATATAGCTGAAAAAAAAAAAACCCTTTGGTGATTTCTGTTATAAGCATGCGATAAGCGTCATATTTGACAGTGTTTCCGAGCGTACAAGAAATTCCTGTATAATAGAGGGTCTGTTGGGGGAGGTCTTTGTCTTACAGCGGTTGCCTGTGTTCAATATGACACGTAAGTACATTTGTATATAAACAACAATATTCACGACATACCTTTAATACCCTTAATTGCTAATTTTGCGTCAGCAACAAGCCTAGTCGCATTCATACATATCACGAACAACGGTAGATTCGATATGTCATTCAAAGAATCTATCATTACCTCTTCCAATGGTATTCTTCCTTGCCTTTTATAAAGTTCCATAAGTTCTGTGACGAAGTCACACCCCGTGCCTTGTGGCGTATACACTTGTACTTAAAAAACGAAACAATATAGGAATCGTTTCGGTTATGAAGATACTAGTTTGAGACAGAAAACTTACTGCTATATAATAATTATTATTATATGTCATCGAAATGTTTCTTTTTTTCATTAGCATTTATTGTCAGGCGTATAAATTAGGTTTGTTTCTGATTCTCCTATCACGTGACGTGGCCCCTGTGAAAGATACTTGTAGTATCCAGTAAGTCAATTGCGCGTTAGTTCCAGTAGTGTCCAGACATGTAAATTAGACCTTTGTTTCAAGGGATTACTAGTATTTATAAAAAGTTATTTTAATTTAGTGTACCGTTCATTATTTTCTATTAGGACATTATAAGTTGTGTGTTTTGAACTGTTTTGACAAACCAGGAAAGTACAAAAAGGATATTAATTCTGAGTACATTTGTGCCAGACAGCGTTTCAACATTGAAGTGGAGACAATAGTAAAATGGCACAGGAAGGAATCTTACAAAGACTGGGTATGGAACTCGGCTTATAGAGGAAGGAGGAGGTACTGAATGGAAGCAATACGTCTGATTATTTGCTCATTGAAATAGGATTGGTTGGTCGGGCCTTTTTTGTTGCTCTTAAAATGGTATAGAAAGTTTAAAGTAAAAACGTGAAAAAGAGGATGTACCGTTCCTCGCGGGCCAAATAAAAAGTCTAGGGTCGCAGGGAAAAATAAGAGTTGGGTGAGTAAACAGAAACAAACACAGTTTATAAGGCATTACTGAACTGCAGCATGTATCAATATCTGCATGTGTTATTTCTAGCTGCAACATACTGGATACGAGAAAGCAGCAGAAGATTGGCGGGTTTGTAACTTAAATAGCGATACTGTGGATTAGAAGCATTTTTTTTTAAATATCGACCTTTATATTGATTTTCTAAGCAAGCTGAATTTATTTGATATATCGTGAGCATTAATCTTTGAAATATCACATACGTTCGTTAAAACGAAAAGCTATAGAATAAACAAAGTAATGGTTTAATGAAGTAATCGTTTGTTTGAACTATTCTCACCTTTCACTGTAACATTTTCCTTTACTAGCTGAAACGAATAGTGAAAATACGAGTATATGATAACTGTAAATAAAACATAACATTAATATCAATGCCACTTAAAGAAATATCATAGTCAACCACATAGATGTGATACCTATCAGCGGTAATAAATTATTCTGAAAGATAATATGTTAACTTCCTTTGTTGTTGAACTTAACAGAATGGTAAACAAAACCCAACATTGAACACCAATACGACGAGAATAGATAGGAACTTCAAGTCATACGTTAGGTTTCATTTACCAACTTCATAGCTTCGGTGTATAAAATGATGGCTCTGCTATTATGATAAATTATAAACAATAATTAAATACAAAATTCTACATTTATCACTTCTCATCATTAGGAACATTCAGTACACTCCGGCCGATTCCGTTTACTCACAACAGGTCGAAGTTTAAACCAATTATTTAAATGCAATACTTTGAACAAACGCCGACATAAAATCATGAACAAACATCAAAGTAGCACGGGTAACAAACTGAAGAAACGATAAAAGTCTAAATGCTAAAGTATAGACCTATCATGTGTTCTTTATCAACATTACACTGTAGTGTAATAAAAAGCAAGACAGATTATATAAGATGGTATATTTATATTAAATCAATAAACATGCTTTTCACCGTTATTTAAAAAATAAATAGGAAATTCCATTCAGCTCAGTAGCAAATAATACATAACTTCAAACTTACATAGACAAGAAAAGAAGTGCAACAGTACACAATGAAACAATAATAATGTCCCATTTTGAGAAAGCCATCGTCTCCACCTGCAGAACAAACAACAACATGATTATATGCGTGCATGCAAAGAGCCAACTAACTTGAGGGATTGTTATGCCGCTTCAATTTGAATTCGCTCTAGTGATTATCAACAACAATTTGTGCAGTTTTACTCAGCAGAACTTCTAAGATATCTTCTCGCTCCTCTCCATAATTACTTAGACATGATTGAATTACTGCATTAGTCAGCAAAAAGATATTTGCTATAGTTTCCAGTTTTTTTCACATTATACATATAGGGAAAATTAAAACTCTTTCATGAAATTTTTTAAAACATTGCATCATCATAGCTAATGATTACAGAAACATTTTGAGCGAAAACAATTGGAGGTTGACCAACTATTTTTTGAGTATTCTGCCATTGAATTCGAATTTTTGGCTGATTTTAGGTTAAACGTATTTAAGCATGGGATTTATACATACTTATTAAATCATATCCAACGTGTTGGTTAGCTACATTAATCCAGTATTTTTATAGATCACATGTCGTGTAGTCTATCTTATGATTGTAAATATGATGATAAAAATAGATGGTATCTAAATGCAAGGCAACACTGTTTGAGTAGTATAATGTATGTACCGGTAACATTTGAGGAAATTAAAATTGCGACTTAATTTTTGTTTTATGAGTTTGTTTCGAACTTTCCCTTTTATTGAATACACATGTACGTACCGTTATATGTACACCGAATTAATTTTTTTGGTACTTCCGTTTTCGACTTTAGATATACTAGGCTGGAAATTGAAAATCAGACATTTAATGAAAGCTTATTTCACTCTGAAATACTTTGTATCTTAATTCCGGATCAATTAAGTGAAACAATTAAATTAATTTGAAGATGGAAAATTCTTACCTTCAATGACAACTTGGTGCGACTTTATTAATTTATACTCCCATTATATATTACTTCATCTGTGTACATAATACGTCATCTGCTAAATTTAAATGCTTCACTGTGATGGTATCTTGTTTAATCAGTTTAGTGTTTGAGCCTAATCTATGTTCACTATTATAGATTGTGATCGTGATATAGAGATATAACTCGAGAGACAATAAAATAACATAAGTTTAATCTACTAGCAATATTTACTGCTCAACTTTTATAATTGGTCACCTATATTTGATGAAAATTTTACAAATATGACAACAATGAAATATTTAAGGCAACCAAGGACCTATATACTATACAAAATGTCGTAATATATTGTCCTTTATTCCAATAAGAATAAATGAAACTTACGATAACATTAATTTTAGTGACATTATAGACTTCATATGTGAAGTAACAAATAAGGTAAGTGATAGTCCTGCTTACAACATATTCAGCGTGTACCATCTTGGCCGATTGCAAGATGAGCAGTGTAAAGGATTGGAAAGTCAAAATTCTATTACATAATGTTCTTGATTTTGTTGATATCCGTCCAGTATTATCAGATGGACATATTATTGAAACACTGCGACTCTGTGCACAACCTAAGCCTATATTTTGTTAGTCAAATTATGATTAAAAATTTTACGTGTCACTTGAAAGTAATATAAAATACATTCAGTGTCAATCAGTCAAAATTTCTATCAGCCGTTAGTATATTCACCAAAGAAGATGATTAATGCACTTTGTATACTCGTTGCATCTGATAAGCAAATGTTTATAACACTATGACAGTGTCTTGCTCGGAACCAGACTACCATTGGTCGTTGTGATTAATGTTTTTATTTCAAAGAGGTTAAACGTTACACCAACAGCAGCCATAGTCATTTAGCGACAATTTCCAAGCTTTAATGGTAGAGGAAGGAAGACCTAGCTAAGACGGACACCTGAGTAAAACCACTGACCTACCGTAACTCTGATGGACAACTAGCGTCCTTTCATGTAAAGTTTGTTTCCGAGTGGGTCTCGTGTGATTATTAGTCGGAGGTCATAAATACTCTTAAAGGAAGTCCCTGATTTATTTTCTGTACCACAACAAACGACACCAGTCAGACGTTTTGAATGAAAAACAGTAAAGCGCTCTTTGATACGTCATTTTTCAGTTCTTAAACGGAACGTACGAATTTGAAGACGTTCATAGATTGGATATCAGGTTAAGAATGTGTTCTATGGCTCAAGGAAGTTACTTTAAAAGATGGAATCAAACACGACACACATACAATCTATCAAATATGTGTCTCATTTCATCCCGGTTATTGATTGTATTTAATTACAAAAATAACCTCCGAGTAGAACAAGGTGTTGTTTCTCCTACACGCACTGGACAAATGGTTATTGTACTGTCTGGTTTGACTAAACTGTTAATAACGACACCACTCCTGTAGCATTCTAAAACATGCGCGCATTTGTTTAAAGCAATTATAGCCATTCACTAGTGGACATATATAGTTATTTTGCAGCAGTCTTCTGTTTCCGATATTGTGAAATTGTATGCACGTGCTTGATTCTGAACAAAATTAAAAGAATGTGCACAGGTGTTCTACGAGAGAAGTACTTTATTTATGTTATAGTCCATTAATAGTGTTACTGTAACACTAGTGTGTAGAATGGAAATGTAATCCAATCAAAAATGGATGCTATAACAATTTTACAGAGAAAAAACCCTCGCTAATGTAATATATCTGTGAAACAGACATGGCAGACATGATAAGTTAATTAAGATATAATCTAAACAACTGATTATCAATGAAATACTTATAATATAAAAATACATCTATAGATCTAGTATAATATAAAAAGATAATTATCGCATTTAATGCACATTGCAAAGTTTTCGATTATGACAATTTGACATGAACACACAGACTACGACTAGTTATGTAAAATATTGATAAACGTTTGTGAAAAAAATTGAAAACTGCAATTTGAAGTAATAGATAAATATGAACAATAAGTTCTTGGAAAAATTCTTAATACATTGTACATAACACTATACTAATAGTCTTTTGGCATTGTATCAAAGTCTACAAACACTACATCGTTAGATTACAATCCAGGGAATCTGGTAAGATGAACCAACTGTTGTTTATAACAAAATTATCGTTGCAAAACGGCGATGAACCCACTGAAACAAACCGTTAATTTTACATCATAATCTAATCACATTACACGATGTAGTCTACATAGCCATACAGTTGTAAGAATACATTTTTAGATGTTTTGAAATAAGTTTATTCGAGAATAATGTTTAGCATTTTTTAACTCTACTGTTGGTCTTCAAGAGTTCTGTAGGTTGTGTGTATGATGTATAAACTTCAAAATGTTCGGTACGGCTTTTCTGTTCATCTCACAGTCATAAACTCCCTTTTCTGAGAGACACGCAACATCATATATTCCGTACAGTTTCTTAAATTCTGAACCCAGAAGTATTCGAGCACTTTCGGTTGTCGGAAGACCATGCTGGTCTTTGTGGTGGAAAATCAACAAAGCCGATGACTCGGGGTCTGTAATTTAGTGAGCAGAAGTTAAGGTATTATATTTATAATATTATATACGTAATTGAACACTGCTACTCAGGAATATCAATACGGTATTATAAACCAAAGCTCTGAAGGAAGTTCAATAATAAGACCGATTTTTCGCTGTGGAAATTGTATTACACAAAATACAGGATCATTAAAAGTAGTTCAGTAATTTCTTTTAGCACATGATCTCAAATCAGTACAGCAAATTGTATTCATTCTAGAATTTTCTCTTTAATAACTACATAATATTTTACCAGGTATTCCTTTAATAGCGTTTAAAGCATCAGCACCTAGTCTAGAAGTCTGTATACAAATCACCAACAATGGGTTATCTCTCTTTATTTCCTTAACTGATGTTTTCGAGCTAAATTTTAATGGAGTGTCGTCTTGTTTGAGGGTCTCAGTAAGTTGCTCAATAAAACTTTCCCCAATATTCGTTTGAAATTTGTACATTTGTACTTCAACTAGAAAGAAAAACGAAATAAATTCTTCCAAAAATTCCGATTCCTATTTGAATCAAAATTGATTGATCGATTGATATGGTAATTTCGGAGCCGCCTCAGAGACAGGAAATAAAACCCAGGACAACTGAGCATTTATATCGAATAGTTTTCCTGATTCTTTATCGTGCCTGATGTAAAGCACCACTACATGCCTAACCATTTTTCCTATGCTGTTTTTGACACAGTTTGGAATAAAGGCACTGAAAGTGACCTGGAGAAATTCGAAAGACGAAGCCGAGAATCGAACCCACGACCTTTCGTCATGAAGTCCGGCGAGTTACCATCATCCCTTGCTTATGTTAAATGTAGGGGAATTAATCTAGTTTAAAGGACCCGATCTAACATTTACTCCCGGGGAAACGAAAAGCAAGTAACACATAGATACATTGAAATGATGATAAATATGAGTGGTTTCCAATGTTTTACAAACACAACAGACAATGATGACCAACAAATACAGAAACAAGTCTACCACGCTTCTTGCTGAATTGTATATCTATCAATACTCGAGGCTAACAAACAACCACGTTACATGTATCAGTCACAATGGCTTATCATTGATTGTATAGGTATTGTTCGATTAAAAACCATGAGTCTATTCGAACACAAGTAACAAGAACCATGTTCAGTCCAAAATATTACGCGATGCGTTTCTTTGAAATTGCATATATATTCACTGTTTAACTTGATATAAAAAGGATTCGTCCCAGATGTTATTGAATATTTTGTTATAGCAAATACATAGTATCTACATCCTTCTCTTACCGCTGCGAATTGATTCAGTGTCTGTTTCGTCTGAGCCCTCTGGATCGCACCCATTTGTTCCGTCTTGAAGACAAATAATACATTTGAAACAAAATTGGCAATAAGTCAAACGTTTGATGTTATATATTAAATGTTTGCCGAAGTAAAAATGTAAATCTTAGTCATAAACAAAAGACCATCGTCTCTGTGTGGTAATCACCGTTTGAACATTAAACTTCAAACAAAACGGCAATCAAAATAATTTTGTTTATGACGTAGAATTTCAAGTAGATCAGAAATATCATGAAATGAGAGAATAAAGTATTTTGACTTGACTTGAAATATTTATATTAGAAAGCTAATTAGGATAAATTACCGCGAAAAGGCTTAAACATATCTGGTCTTAGTGTTACTCATTCAAAATGAAACGAACTGTTTTAGTAACTGTGTAGCAATAAACATTGTAGATTTTCTGTAAAAAGATTGAGCAAGTGATTCTAATGTTACTATATAAACTGTCCGTCAAAATATAAGCAAGCGGGAACACATCCAAAATTTATCACAATGTATTTCTTCAACATTGCATAAATTCATGTAAAACTACAAATGATAAAAAGAGTTCGCTCTAGAAGGTCTAGCAACTTTAGTTATAGCAAATGCATGCGTCTTACCGCTGTGAATTGAGCCATTGTCTGTTTCGTCTGAGACTTCCGAATTGTACCCATTTGTATCGTCTTGAAGATAAATAATAAATTTGAAACACACAATGAGTCAAAGGTTTGATGTTAAACAACACTTCACTAATTTGGAATTTAATTCAAAATCTCAGAAAATCTTAAACAACACCGTCGTCTCTGTGTGGTAATCATGGTTTAAACAAACCGGCAATCAAAATATGTTTATGACGGAGAATTACACGTAGATACTATACAGTTTTGTTACAATTCAGAAATATTGAATTTAAGACAACTAATTAGACATTTTATAATGAATAATTACGTTATAAATATATAACACAAAGAAGAAAGTATAACATATCAAAATTCGACAATAAATTAGATAGATTTTGACCAACACAAATCAAAGAATCACCAGTAGCAGTGCGTCCTGATGTTAGATGATCATAACCAAGGTTCCCTTTACTGATGAACAAGATGCTATAACTATACGTCACTGCCTTGTAGACTAATGCACAAATAGGGATGCTTGCAACAAGTTTGGATATGCAGTATGCTACTATCATCTGTAAGGATAAAAAGGTAAACACATTTCAGATAATTGGCAATCTCCATGTACTCATACTCCCATGTAATATAATGTTTCACAATCTTGTCAGTATTTCAGTTATTTATTCACGGTATATTGTAGATATATGACAGTTGAAGTGTGACGACGACATTATTATTTTTATTAATTTTATCTATTTTCGTATACAAAATAAAACTGGGGGGGGGGGATATAACGGGGGGGGGGTTCTTAGTGTAGCCCCCGCGTGTATTGTTCGTCTTGAAAGAAATTTTAACCCAACTATGAATATGTGCATCATTTTAACTGTCACACGAACTTAAGTCATTTAGTTAACTATTTAATATAACTTAACTGAAAATACTAGTATGTATTTTAACAATGTGAACATAGGCTCATGATAAATGTGTTTTAAGTCGCTCAAAATTGCATATAGAATGACTTATTTTGCTCTCATATGTATGTTGGACAATACAACCGTAACTTCCCTCTTTTAATTCAAGCTGGTAAGATCAAACGATTATCGTTTGAGAAATAAGATTTCAGAGTGAGCATAGAAGGATAACAATTGATAAATACGAAAAATCAAAATGCATTTTAATATCTACATGTATTGGCTTAATTTTTCTTAATCATAAAAATATGTATTTTTGCTATTTAATGCACGTATGGTAGGTAAAAGAAAGGCCCTTAAAAGTTTTCATTTGAAGAGAAACATGTATTTATGATATAAGTCTTAAAAACATAAGATTGTCAACAAGTTATTACAACAGCGATGCGCACACACGCCACGTGCTTAACGTTGAGTTGAAAAGTGAAAAATATAAATATGACCATAAATGCCATCGAAGTAAACAAGTGTGACCTTACTCTTCATTTATCAATCCAAGAAATGAACTAACAGAAATTTCAAATGAGTTTAGTACGGTGTGGAATACTGGAATAAATTCTTTAACATTTTAACAACAAACAACTTGGAACATTTATACATTATAATGTATATACATGCTTTAAATATTGATCTAAATTAAATACTGCCTTACTTACAATCAGAATCACCGTGAGTACCAGCGGGAGGAAAGGCATCAAAATTACGACCAAACAGGAGTACCTGGAATTAAACAAAATGTACTTTAAACCAAATACATGAACAATTATATACAAAATGTACGTATAAGTAAGAACGACAGTAATTACAAATCTGCGACGCGACAATTCCCTTTAGTCTTTACATTATACCTTGATTTTATTTAGCTTATTTTATCTTACAGAAAAGTAAAGACTATGTTCAGATTAATATTTACTCGTTTAAAACAATAAATAACAATAATAATACATAAAAAGTAACCATGCAGGCAGTAGTACTCAGAAATAAATACAAATGTAGCTTTGTTTATATCAGTCTAATTAGTAATTACACTATTTTAGACATGTCTTATAACAAAAAAAGTTAAAAAAAGATTTTACTATATATATTATACAGTACTACAGTAAGGTATAAAACATGTTATAAACATACTATCTTAATTCTCTTTATATACTTCAATTCATTGTTTCAGTCTATTTGTACAGAAGCTGGCTTAATAGCATTACGTGAACGACGTATGAAGGTGACCAATGATGACTTTAAAAATGCAAAGGAAAATGTTCTCTATAGAAAGAACGAAGGGTCTCCAGAAGGACTTACCTGTAGTGATATCAACTATAAATGATCTGAACTTTTCAGTACTCAGTGATGTGACTAAAATCATCTTGTTCATTGTTAACGCATACTAGATTACACTGCGCAGTCAATCAGTCAACTTGGTGTACTCTGAATATTTTGTGAGCATGACTATCAACTACCTTATTTGATACTTTACACAGTGAAGTATATAATGTCACTTTGTTCTATAGTAAGCTACACTTATTCTGAACTATTACACTTCTTACATTTTGTAATGCATAGGTCCTTGATTACCTCAAATATATTTATTTAGTCGTATATTTATAGAATGTTCAAAATTTTGGTGACTTATTATTAAAGTTGAGTAGTGTACATTGAAACATTTATAATTTACTGTATCAAACTGTTAACTTCTATATAGAAGCCATTTGGAGTTCATGATTTTAATGAACTTAAATCAACAGAGGTCACTTCATTTCAGGCAGATGCTTCTAATGGAAGTATTTAATTCGTATGAAGTATAAGTCATGTGCTAAAAGTTTATGCCGTGTTGAGGTCATTGTAATCTTTTTGTGATAAATATATGTATTTGAAATAAATTATGCTCAGCATAAAGATCAGTTTTGATTCTTTTTAATTATGCTAATCTTAGCACTCCTGGTAAAAGCCAATTAAGCAGAGCTGCATAAATTCTGTTTGGCGTACGTAACGTGTCAATTCACTGACAAATCTTGCTGAAGTGACACTTGTAAATGTTTGAACTCTTGACAAACGTTATACTCTTCAGTTACTACACATTTATTAGCTGTTGCATTAGATACATCAGAACTTTAGAAGTTCAGAATGTGCATTTTCTGAATTTTACCATCTACAAAGTTCTTCTGTGCTTGGATCTTCAAAACTACCATGATAATAGCATATTTATAACAACTGTTGACGCCAAGGTTGAGAAATGAATGACTATAGGGATACGTTTTAAAATTTTATTTTTCAAAAATTTGCACAAAATGGTGACAAATGATCCATTAACAAATGGTCTTGTTGAATTCGCTTTAAGGCTACTTATCTATAACTCAATCAGGGGCCCAACTTTTCTGTTCTGCATTAGATAAAGAGACTAGACCCCATGGTATTCAATTGTCATGATAATTTTCTTAATTGGGGCAATTGTAATGAAAGTAAAATCATGGATGTATTATGTATTGTCATTTGTAGGAATTAGGATACAGATTACAACAGTGTAAGCTCCATGAACGGTCACCTCCCTGTTACAGCAACCCAAATTAATTTTTGACTCTATTTTCACTCTCTCAACAACAGCCACCTCCTTACAACATCCATTTTTACCCTTCCCATTGGTGGCTGTTGGAGGGAGGTTACACTGATGTATGTCCATCATATATCTATGTTGCGGTTTAGTTCAAGTATAGAAACCTAGGGACTCCAAATATCTATGGATGGGACTCCTATTTTTTCAGCTTAGGAGTCCTGGACTCCTACTTTCAAAATCCTAATGAGAGCCCTGCTGTATATACTTGAATGCTTGACAAGGTCTGAATATGTGGTAGTTTGTCACACAGGAGATGTATACTACGATTAAGTCAAGGCTTTCACTTACATTTTTTTGATACAATGTTTAATAAACTTCATTTTGAATCAACACAGTTTCCATCTCTTATTGACTGTTATTGTCAATTAAACTTCAAATCATTATTCGCTGGGCGCCAAAAATGTAACGCTTCGTCGTGTCATACGGTGCGTACATGAAACGCCAAAGTAGACCTTTGTTATTATAATGCATCGTGATGAAATTTTCATGAATGTTTTCAATAGTTCTTGAGTTCATGCTACATTTATATACACCTTTTCCGGTAAAGCTAGCAATATCATAAATTCCATGTAGTCCATCGAATTCTGAATTCATGAGTATCCGAGCACTTGGTGTTTCTGGTATAGCGTGTTCATCTTTGTGGTGGAATACAATCAAAATGGACGATGATTTGTCTAAGTAAAAGAAATACACAAAATACAAAACACATATCTTACAGTAAGCTTTAGTCATTTCATGATACGTTTGTGGTATTTAAATACAAATAACCACTAGCATAAAATAACATCAAAAGTTTTTACACATTTTAGTACGCTGTGCTTATGCATTGAGATTGTTATTTCCATGATACTAGTACATCATTAAATGAAACATAACGCTGTAAAATATTCAGACTACTGTATTCCATATGACAAGCAAAAATGAAAAACAAAGATAAAACAATTATTTCACAATAATTATATACCATATTTAATGATATATGATGAAAAAAAAAACTTATGGTGATTTCTGTTACAAAACATGCTATAAGCATCATATTTGACAGTGTTTCCGGACGTAAAAGGATTCCTGTGAAGTAGATGGTCTGTTGGGATACACAGGTTGCCTGTCTTCCATTTGATATGTAAGTATAAACAATGTTCACTACATACCTTCAATACCCTTAATTGCGAATTTTGCGTCTGTACCAAGCCTAGTCATATTCATACATATCACGAACAACGGTAGACCCGATATGTCATTCAAAGAATCAATCATTTCGACTTCCAGTGGTACTATTCCTTGCCTTTTACAAAGTTCCATAAATTCCGTGACGAAGTCAGACCCCGTGTCTTGTGGTGTATACACTTGTACTTAAAAAAAAACGAAACAATATCTATAGGAATCGTTTCGGTAATTAAGATTGAGCCTGAAACCTTACTTCTGTATAATATGTCGTCGAGATGTTTCTGTTTATCATTTGCATCTGTTATTAGGCCTATATATAAAGTTTGTTTCCGGTTACATGCTCATTAAAAATAGGGTAGCTATGTTGGTGCTCTTTGATTCTTGGAATGGCGTGGAAAGGTAAACATGAGAAAGAGGATGTAGCGTTCCTCGGGCCAAATAAAAAGTCTAGGATCGCCGGAAAAATAGGGTAGGTCGAGTAAACAGACACAAACACAGTTTATAAGGCATTACTGAACTGCATCCTGTATCAATATCTACATGTATTATTTCTAGCTGCAACATGCTCGATATGGAAAAGCAGCTGAAGATTGGCGGGGTTTGTAACTTTAATAGCGATACTGTGGATTAGGAGCATTTCTTTTAAATATCGACATTTTTATTGATTTTTCCAAGCTGAATTTATTTGATATATCATGAGCATTAATCTTAGAAATATCAGATACGTTCATTTAAACGAAAAGCTAGAATAAACAAAGTAATGGCTTAATGCTATGCTTGAAGTAATCGTTTGTTTGAATCTATATATTTGTTTGAACTACTAATGTATTCTCACCTTTCACTGTAACCTTTTCCCTTACTACATGTAGTAACTGAAACTAATAGTATAATAAATGTACATAAAACATAACATTAATATCAATGTCAATTAAAGTAGTACTTGTATTATAGTCAACCACATGGATGTGATACCTATCAGCGATAATAAATTATTAAAGAAAATATGTTTACTTCCTTTGTTGTTGAACTTAACAGAATGGTGAACAAAGCACAACGTTGAACACAAATACGACGAGAATAGATAGGAAGCCATACACAGATTTCATTTACGTTCGACACACCTCGGCCGATTCCGTACCTCAAACTAATCTCGGATGTACTTGGCAGCTGGATATATTATGGGTATACCTCTTACAGTTAAGCAATCGTAACTACTCGGGTATTTCCGTAACTGAGAAATACACTTTCGTTAGACAAACGCTGAGGAGTTCCGATTGACAGTTAATATACGACTATCAATTTAAAGTTGCGAAATGCTACTGAACAACTTAGTTCTTAAAACGGCGTCTGCCAAAGACTTGTCTAAACATTTTCAGTGCAGAAATGTCCTGCAAGCATTGTAATCTTTTGCTTTCTATACGGTACATGCATTTAGTATACAACATACATTAGTGTGCAGGAATTAACTTTTCAGGCGTTTATTGCATGGAGACCGCCATATTTCAGGGTTTACAACCGGGAACATCTAAACATTGCTAATGTCGGCTTACGATGTACTGCCGAGTCTGTCGAGGTATGCCCAGTGTCATTTAGAAATATATTGTATGATACGTAACATAGGGGCTAGCACGTTAAAAGGATAGTGTTTATAATGATTCTGGGTGCTTCAGCCAGTGAAACCTCTGTTTTTAAACAATTACTGGGCATAGGTCACGAAATCATAACATTTGAACGTCTCAGTCAATGTGACAATTTGGTTAATTGCACGTGAGTAGAACATTCCCGGATTACTCTTATGTGCTGAATTACACTATCCCTTCAACCTGTAAGCCCATTATGATACGTACGTATTAGTTAGTGTGGTGCATGAAGCCATAGCCGATTTTGAAAGATTTTTTCAGAAAAATGTCTGTAGAACATTCAAATTCATAATTGTAATACGTGTATTTGTGTTTCGTACTGATACATTGGTTGACGCATAGAAAATATTGAATGTATAAAAATAACTTTTAAAAATTGTTTTCTGAAATTACTCCCAACACGACAAATAAACCAATTATCAAAATACAATACTTACTTTGAACAAACACCAAAGTAAAATCATGAACGAACACCAAAGTAGCACGGGTAATACACTGAAAAAACACCACGATAAAAATCTAATTGATAAAGTATATCATGTGTTATCAATATATATATCAACATTTCACGGTAGTGCAATAAAAAGCAAAACAGAATTGTTTCATATTAGACGGTGTGTTTATATTAAATCAATAAACGTGATTTTCACCGTTATTTAAAGAATAAAATAGGAAATTTCATTCTATTCAGTAGCAAATAATACATAATTTCAAACTTACATAGGCCAGAAAACAAGTGCAACAATACACACCGAGAGAATAATAAAGAACCATTTTAACAAAGCCATCACCTCGACCTGCAGAACAAAAAAATTAACAGCAAAAAAGCAAAAACAACAACAACATGAATATATGCATGCATGCATGCATGCAAAGAGCCAACTAACTTGAGGGAAAATCACACGGCTTCAATTTTAATTTACTCTAGTGATTATCAACAACAATTTGTGCAATTTTCCTCAGCAGAACTTCTAAGATATCCTCCCGCTCTTCTGCTCTTCTCCACTATAATTACTTAAACATGCTTTACTGCATTAATCAGAGGTAAGAAGAAAATATTATTTTAAAGACATTTGCTATAGTTTCCATTTTTTTTCACATAGACATATAGGGAAAATAAATCTCTTTCAAGCATTTTTTTTCAACCTTTGCATGATCATAGCTTATGATAACAGAAACATTTTGAGCGAAAACAATTGGGTTGACGAACTAATTTTTGAGTTTTCTGCCATTGAATTCGACTTTTTTGCTGATTTTAGGTCAAACGTCTTTAAGCATGGGATTTATTATATATACTTGTTAAATCCTATCGAATGGGCTGATACTTCAATAATGTTAACTACACTAATCCAGTATTTTTTTTATAGATCACATGTCATGTAGTCTATCTTATGATTGTGAATATGATGATAAAAATAGATGGTATCTAAATGCAAGGCAACACTGCTTGAGTAATGTAATGTATGTATCTGTAACATTTAAGGAAATTAAAATTGTGACTTGTTTTATGTACTTGTTTCGATTTTTTCCTTTTATTGTATACACCTGTACGTACATAGTGTTATTGCTCTAGAAAATGAATGGTTTTTTTTCGTCGTCTAACATCAATTTTAATTTTAAAAAAATGAATGAAACAGACCAGTCAAGACTCTTTTAAGAAGGTACGCGAATAAAATCGAGTGTTATCAAAATTTTGTACTTTCGTTTTCGACTTTAGATAAAGGCTGAAAATTGGAGGTCAGACGTTTACTGAAAGCTTATTTTACTCTGAAATACTTTGTATCTAAATTCCAGATCAACTAAGTGAAACAATTAAATGACTTTGAACGTGGTATAATTCTTACCTTCAATGACAACTTGACTAAATTAATTTATACTCCCGTTAAATATTACTTCATCTGTGTACATATTACGCCACCCGCTAAATGCTTCACTGTAATAGTGTCTTCTTTTGTCAGTCTTATCTATGGTAACTATTGTAGAGTGTAGTGTGATCGTGATATAGAGATCATGCGGAACATTTCTGTAACTTGATCGGTTTTATCTGCAAAGTAGTCTCCCTTGAAAACGTCCTATCGATCACTCCGATAACGTTTATCGATAAACTAATTTACTATAGATTTATATAGGAGCTGTATGGTTTAACACTAATAACTTGTTTATACTATTAAATGAGAAAATTGTATAACCTCGTGAAGTAATATTCATTCTTTGCACTTTATTTCAATAAATTTTTTATTAATGTGGTACGTGAACTTATTGCTTCCATTTTCGTTTGAAGTTGGTGACTACCATTCGTACATAATTTTATATGAAAACTGTCAAAATACTCTTAAACCTCGTTTTTGACAGGCTATGAAGTGTTTTTTTTTTACTAAAATGACATTTTTTTTTATAACCTCATGAAGTATTCTGTGGTGTATTACAATATATTTTTTAAGAAATTTGAAAATGTGGAAATTGCTTCCAATTTAGTTTGAAAATGGAGAAATTCGCGTTCAAGCGCGCGTTTCCGTATCAATATTCTAGTAAGTACATTTTACATGTACAGTAGTCGATGTAGCAACTACCGAATTAGTTGTTGTTATTATGACCTTTCATACATTTAACACGTGACTAATTGTTAAATTGCTTTAGCAGGTGTATAATTTAAGTCGGTATATTTGTACCTTGTTACAAAAAACTGCTAATTTTTAGCAAACTGTTCGATAATTCAATAACTCGATACATATTTATTTTATTAATCAGGTTTATATAAACGGGTCTAAAAACTCAAAATATAACCATGGCTACTTTACATTGGTAGAATTAGAAATGTAGCTAGAGAAAATCGACTATGTAAAATGTGCAATTCTAATCAAATCGAATGAGAGTACCATTTCATGAAATGTTGTCCAAAATATAATGTAATTAGGAAAACATATTAAGGTAAAATTTCTTGGCCAAGTGTCATTAAATTCATTTCCATAATGTCAAATGATAATAAAAAATAACTTTATAAAATTGCTAAATTTCTGCAAGAAGCTTTTTATATTAGGAAGGTATCTTTAGAAAACCTATAATTGTAATCTCTTAACATTTCTACAACATTTATCTCAAACTAACTACTGTCTTTTGTTCTAATAATTGTGTTACTATTTCTTGAGTTTGTTGTGTGTATGTTTTTTTCTGTAAGGATGATTTTCTCTTTCTACATGTCTGTATTATGTATGTTCTCAACTGTTTTTCTTTATATATGTTCGTATGTATTTTTGTGAAACCATATTCGTGTATATAATGCTATAAATGTTTATTGACCATAGGCACTCAGTGCCGATTTTTGTCAAATAAAGTATATTATATATATAAAACTACGATTTGTTTCAACTTTTCCAGTCGTGAGCTTGCTGGGTCAGAAACATAGATTAAGTGATTTATAAACTCAAAAGTATATTCCAATTATTCTTTAAAGCCCAATTGATTTTGAATGTAGTAATTCAAAACAATATGTAGATAAATTGTCAATAAGAAATATATTTTATTTGAACCAATTTCGATGTACATCAATATTTTACACAATGCCTTAAAACATTTGCCTTTTTTTAGTCTCATCTAGTAAAAATGTTGTCAAATGCTTTTTCTTATTTCTTTGCAATATCATTGAAAAAATACTGTGCTATATTTCTTGATTGAAAAGAATATTATGAATATGCATTCGTGTGGATACGTTTTATTATCTGATACAGCTATGACTAAAGCCTTTGACCACTTTTATGACTGATGGTATACAATTAACAGGATGTTACCAAATATTTATTGATTTTATCGCCCTGTTAAAGGGATATTGCTCATTCATGCAGTATCGGCCGGGTGTTAAAATTGACATACAATGTTTGATATACGTCATTTCAAAATAAATACCAATTTATTATTATCAAAGCTCAAAGTTTATTGGCGAATAGCAAAATACATTGCCTTTGGCCATTTACAACATAATATTGCAAAGACAAACCGATAGATATATAATATATACATATACATAAACCATCAAGTGAGCATATGAACAAATGGAAATCTGATAATTCAAGAAACAGGTACAGATTTCGAGCGACAGGACATAGCATGTTTAATAAATTTAGCAATTTTTACTGTTTTCCTAACATTTTTGCTAGACATAAAAGAGATGAATTTGTTAATATTTGGCCATGATATTTGGCCCAAAAATTTAAGTCTTAAATCCTTATATTGGCTACAACATAGTAGAAAGTGGTATTCATTTTCGATCACATTTTGATTACATATTATACAGAGTCTATTATTTCTTTCTATTTTACTTAATCTTCCCCATTCAATTTCAAGTCTATGAGATCCTAGCCGGCGTAAACGTGTCAAGTGTTTCCTTAAATCGTCGTTATTAATATTTACTAAATATTCTTCAAAAATATAATCTTTTTTTAAATTTTCTGTATAAATCGAGTTTAGACATGTTACTGATTGAATTGTTCCAATTTTGAAAATACTGATCATGTAATCTTTGCTTAATTTGTGGGAAATAATTAAAATTTTGTGAGTATTCTGTATGTAGATATCCAAAACCACAATGATCAACAATAGAAGTAATCTTACGTACCCAATTAGAGTTACGAACATTAACCTGAATATCATGATATACGTTATAAATAGTGGAGTTAACATTGTTCATAATTTTCAACCAGAATTTTATTGTTCATTCTTTACATAATACATATATTGGTAGCCTCCCTAATTCAGCTAAAACAATATTGTTAGGGGTCTGCTTTTTAATACCAAGAATATATTTACAAAAACGAATATGTAGATTATCAATGTCTTTAAAGTTATACACACCCCAAACTTCGGATCCGTATAAAAGGATAGGTAATACAATTGACTAAAAAAGAGACAATTTCGATTTAATATCTAGATGAACTGAATCAAAAATTATTAATCAGTTATTATACGCCTTCAGAGCCTGGTCATGCAAAGTTTTTACAGCACTCAGCAGACGTGAATGTTCCATTTTTCGTAAAATTGACTCCTAAATAAGTAAAAGTATCTACGATTTCGATCTGATGTCCATTTATAAAAAAATCAGGGTAAAAATTCTGTTTACGTTATTCAAAAACACAAACTTTAGTTTTTTTATATTAATTTCTAAACCCCATTTTTCTGAATATTGTGAAATGCTATCTATTTGTGATTGTAAACTACCTGGGTCAGTTGTAAACATGACAATATCGTCAGCAAATAAAATCAAATATATAGATAAAAGCTCAAGATCCCTTGCAGTTAACAATTACATTTCCAGTAATATCATTTATAAATAAAATAAATAATAATAAACATAAACCTTATACAAGTTGGTGTATACTTTGTCGTGTTTTGCATTGTTACATTTTCGCCACGAAAAAGCTAAGATACGACAAATGTTTGGCGAAAACACGACACATCTTTGGTGTCGTATTGTCGCCCTTCATCTGTCGTATTTTCGCTTTTTCGCCATGACAATGCGAAAATGCAACAATGCAAAGTTGACTTTGTCGTGTTTTGCATTGTTACATTTTCGCCACGAAAAAGCACGAATACCACAAATGTTAGGCGAAAACACGACACATCTTTGGTGTCTTATTATCGCCCTTCATCTGTCGTATTTTCGCTTTTTCGCCACGACAATGCGAAAATGCAACAAATTTAGTTGACTTTGTCGTATTTTCGCTTTGTTGTGGAGAAAAAGCGAAAATACGACATGGCATAAATCAGCCACCATAGGTGATAGTCCTGCTTACAAAATATATTCAGCACGTACCATCTTGGCCGATTATAAAAAATGAGCAGTGTACATGATTGAAAAGTCAAAATTCTATTACATATTGTTCTTGATTTTGTTGATATCCGTCCAGTATTATCCAATGGACACTTATTGAAACACTGCGACTCTGAGCACAACCTATATTTTGTTAGTTAAATTATGATTTAAAAGTTTACGTGCCACTTGACAGTAATATACATTCAGTGTCAATCAAGCAAATTTCTGTTATCAGCCGTTAGTATATTCATCAAAGATGAACAATGCACGTTGTATACTAGTTGCATCTGATCAGTAAATGTTTATGCCACTTTGACATTCCTGCTCAGAACCAGACTACCATTGTTCGTTGCGATTAATGTTTTTTTTATGGAGTTTAAACGTTACACCAAAGACCTATACTATACTGTATAGTATAGGTGTTTAGTTACACCAACAGCAACCAGAGTCATTTGGCGACATTTTCCAAGCTTTAACGGTGGTGGAAGGAAGGGAGACCTAAGACGCACACCTGTGTAAAACCACAGACCATCCTTAAGTCTTGTGGACAGCTAGCTTCCTTTCATGTAAAGTTTGTTTCCGAGTGGGCTTCGTGTGATTACTAGTCAGAGGACATAACCACTCTGTCAAGGAAGCTCCTGACTTATTTTCTATATCGAAACCAACGACACCAGATAGACGTTTTAAATGCGCTCCGTTTAAAACGTTATTTTTCAGCTCTTATACGGAACGTACGAATTTAAAGACATTCATTGATTGTATATCGGGTTAGAAAGTGTCGACGTTCTATGACTCAATGAAGTTACTTTAAAAGCTGGAATCAAACACGACACACATAAAATCTATCAAAAATAAAGAAACTGTCTCATTCCATCCCGGTTATTGATCGTATTTAATTACAAAAATAACCTCAGAGTAGAACAAGGTGCCGTTTTCCCTACATGTACTGGACAAATGGTTATTGTACTGTCTGGTTTGACTAAACTGTTAATAATAACGCCACTCCTGTAGCATTCTAAAACATGCGCGCATTTGTTGAAAGCAATTAGCCATTTACTAGTGAACATAGTTATTTTGCAGCAGACTTCTGTTTCCGATATTGTGAAAATGTATGCAAGTGCTTGATTCTGAACAAAATTAAAAGAATGTGCACATGTTTTCTACAAGAGAAGTACTTTATTTAATGTATTTATGTTATAGTCCATTAATAGTGTTACTGTAACACTAGTCTTTGGAATGGAAATGTAATCCCTATCATTTGGATGCTATAACAATTTCACAGAGAAAAAAACCCTCGTTAATGTAATATGTATGTGAAACAGACATGGCAGACATGATAAGTTAACTAAGATATAATCTAAACAACTGATTATTAATGAAATACTTATAATATAAAAAATACATCTATAGATCTAGTATAATATAAAAAGATAATTATCGCATTTAATGCACATTGCAAAGTTTTCGATTATGACAATTTGACATGAACACACAGACTACGACTAGTTATGTAAAATATTGATAAACGTTTGTGAAAAATATTGAAAACATTCACCTGCAATTTGAAGTAATAGATAAATATGAACAATAAGTTCTTGGAAATTCTTAATACATTGAACATAACACTATATTAATAGTCTTCTGGCATTGTATCAAAGTCTACAAACATTACATCGTTAGAATACAATCCAGGGAATCTGGTAAGATGAACCAACTGTTGTTTATAACAAAATTATCGTTGCAAACGGCGTTGAATCCACTGAAACAAACTTAATTTTACATCAAAGTCTAATCACATTACACGATGTAGTCTACATAGCCATACAGTTGTAAGAATACATTTTTTAGATGTTTTGAAATAAGTTTATTCGAGAATAATGTTTAGCATTTTTTAACTCTATTGTTGGTCTTCAAGAGTTCTGTTGGGTGTAAAATGTATAAACTTCAGAATGTTCGATACGGCTTTTTTGTTCATATCACAGTCATAAACTCCCTTTTCTGTGAGACACGCAACGTCATATATTCCGTACAGTCTCTTAAATTCTGAATTCAAAAGTAATCGAGCACTTTCGGTTGTCGGAAGAGCATGCTGATCTTTGTGGTGGAATATCAACAGAGCTGATGATTCGGGGTCTGTAATTTAGTGAGCAGAAGTTAAGGTATTATATTTATAATATTATATACGTAATTGCACACTGCTACTCAGGAATATTAATACGGTATTATAAACCAAAGCTCTAAAGGAAGTTGAATAATAAGACCGATTTTTCGCTGTGGAAATTGTATTACACAAAATAGGATCATTAAAAGTAGTTCAGTAATTTCTTTTAGCACATGATCTCAAATCAGTACAGCAAATTGTATTCATTCTATTTTCTCTTTAATAATTACATAATATTTTACCCGGTATTCCTTTAATAGCGTTTAAAGCATCAACACCTAGTCTGGAAGTCTGTATACAAATCACCAACAATGGGTTATCAGTCTTTATTTCCTTAACTGATGTTTTTGAGCTGAATTCTAATGGAGAGTCGTCTTGTCTGAGGATCTCAATAAGTTGCTCAATAAAACTTTCGCCAATATCCGTCTGAGATTTGTACACTTGTACTTCAACTAGAAAGAAAAACGAAATAAATTCCTCCAAAAATTCCGATTCCTATTTGAATCAAAATTGATTGATCGATTGATATGGTAATTTCGGAGCCGCCTCAGATACGGGAAATAAAACCCAGGACAACTGAGCATTTATATCGAATAGTTTTCCTGAATCTTTATCGTGCCTGGTGTAAAGCACCATTACATGCCTAGCCATTTTTCCTGTGCTGTTCTTGACACAGCTTGGAATAAAGGCAATGAAAGTGACCTGGAGAAATTCGAAAGACGGCCGAGAATCGAACCCACGACCTTTCGTTCTGAAGTCCGGCGAGTTACCATCATCCCTTGCTTATGTTAAATGTAAAGCTACAGGGGAAATTATCTAGTTTAAAGGACCCGATCAAACATTTACTCCCGGGGAAACGAAAAGCAAGTAACACATAGATACATAGAAATGATGATAAATACGAGTGGTTTCCAATGTTTTACAAACACAACAGACAATGATGACCTACAAATACAGAAACAAGTCTACCACGCTTCTTGCTGAATTGTATATCTATCAATACTCGAGGATAACAAACAACCACGTTACATGTATCAGTCACAATGGCTTATCATTGATTGTATCGGTATTGTTCGATTAAAAACCAAGAGTCTATTCGAACACAAGTAACAAGAACCATGTTCAGTCCAAAATATTACGCGATGCGTTTCTTTGAAATTGCATATATATTCACTGTTTAACTTGATATAAAAAGGATTCGCCCCAGATGTTATTGAATATTTTGTTATAGCAAATACATAGTATATACATGTACATCATTCTCTTACCGCTGTGAATTGATTCAGTGTCTGTTTCGTCTGAGCCCTCTGGATCGCACCCATTTGTTCCGTCTTGAAGACAAATAATACATTTGAAACAAAATTGGCAATAAGTCAAACGTTTCATGTTATGTATTAAATATTTACCGAAGTGAAAATGTAAATCTTAAAGTCATAAACAAAAGACCATCGTCTCTGTGTGGTAATCACCGTTTGAACATTAAACTTCAAACAAAACGGCAATCAAAATAATTTTGTTTATGACGTAGAATTTCAAGTAGATCAGAAATATCATGAAATGAGAGAATAAAAGTATTTTGACTTAACTTGAAATATTTATATTAGACAGCTAATTAGGATAAATTACCGCGAAAAGGCTTAAACGTATCTGGTCTTAGTGTTACTCATTCAAAATGAAACGAACTGTTTTAGTAACCGTGTAGCAATAAACATTGTAGATTTTCTGTAAAAAGATTGAGCAAGTGATTCTAATGTTACTATATAAACTGTCCGTCAAAATATAAGCAAGTGGGAACACATCCAAAATTTATCACAATGTATTTCTTCAACATTGCATAAATTCATGTAAAACTACAAATGATAAAAAGAGTTCGCTCTAGAAGGTCTAGCAACTTTAGTTATAGCAAATGCATGCGTCTTACCGCTGTGAATTGAGCCATTGTCTGTTTCGTCTGAGACTTCCGAATTGTACCCATTTGTATCGTCTTGAAGATAAATAATAAATTTGAAACACACAATGAGTCAAAGGTTTAATGTTAAACAAAACTTCACTAATTTGGAATTTAATTCAAAATCTCAGAAAATCTTAAACAAAACACCGTCGTCTCTGTGTGGTAATCATGGTTTAAACAAACCGGCAATCAAAATATGTTTATGACATAGAATTACACACGTAGATACTGTACAGTTTTGTTACAATTCAGAAATATTGAATTTAAGACAACTAATTAGACATTTTATAATGAATAATTACGTTATAAATATATAACACAAAGAAGAAAGTATAACATATCAAAAATCGACAATAAATTAGATAGATTTTGACCAACACAAATCAAAGAATCACCAGTAGCAGTGCGTCCTGATGTTGGATGCTGATAACCAAGGTTCCCTGTACTGAACAAGATGCTATAACTATACTTCACTATCTTGTAGACTAATGCACGAATATGTATGCTTGCAACAAGTTTGAATATGCAGCATGCTACTTTCCTCTGTAAGGATAAAAAAGTTAACAAATTTCAGATAATTGGCAATGTGTACTCATACTCCCATGTAATACAATGTTTCACAATCTTGTCAGTATTTCAGTCATTTATCCACGGTAATTGTAGATATATGACAGTGTTGAAGTGTGACGACGACATTATAATTTTTGTCTTAATTTTATCTATTTTCGTATACAAAATAAAACTGGAGGGGGGGGGGGTATATAACGGGGGGGGGGGGGTTCTTAGTGTAGTCCCCGCGTGTATTGTTCGTCTTGAAAGAAATATTAACCCAAAATATGAATATGTGTGAACATAGGCTCATGATAAATGTGTTTTAAAAGTCGCTCAAAATTGCATATAGAATGACTTATTTTGCTCGCATATGTATGTTGGACAATACAACCGTAACTTCCCTCTTTTAATTCAAGCTGGTAAGATCAAACGATTATCGTTTGAGAAATAAGATTTCAGAGTGAGCATAGAAGGATAACAATTGAAAAATACGAAAAATCAAAATGCATTTTAATATCTACATATGTATTAGCTTAATTTTTCTTAATCATAAAAATATGTATTATTGCTATTTAACGCATGTATGATAGGTAAAAGAAAGGCCCTTAGAAGTTTTCATTTGAAGAGAAACATGTATTTATGATATAAGTCTTAAAAACATAAGATTGTCAACAAGTTATTACAACAGCGATGCGAACATACGCCACGTGCGTAACGTTGATTTGAAAAGTGAAAAATATAGATATGACCATAAATGTCATCGAAGTAAACAAGTGTTATCTTACTCTTCATTTATCAATCCAAGAAATGAACTAACAGAAATTTCAAATTAGTTTAGTACGGTGTGGAATACTGGAATAAATTCTTTAACATTTTAACAACAAACAACTTGAAACATTTTTACATTATAATGTATATGCATGCTTTAAATACTAATCTAAATTAAACACAGTCTTACTTACAATCACAATCACAGTGAGTACCAGCGGGAGAAACGATATCAAAATTACGATCAAACAGGAGTACCTGAAATTAAACAAAATGTACTATAAACCAAAAATACATGAACAAGTATATACGGACAAGTATTACATTGAGTAAGAACGACAATAATTACAAATCTGCGACGCGACAATTCCCTGTAGTCTTTACATTATACCTTGATTTTATCTTACAGAAAACTAAAAACTATATTATACAGATTAATATTTACTTTTTTAAAAAATAAATAACAATAATAATACATAAAAAGTAACCATGCAGACAGTAGTACTCAGAAATAAATACAAATGTAGCTTAATTTGTTTATACCAGTCTAATTAGTAATTACACTGTTTTAGACATGTCTTACAACAAAAAAAGTTTTAAAAAGGTTTTTACTATATATATTATACAGTACTACGGTAAGGTATAAAACATGTTATAAACATACTATCTAACAGTGTTTCAAAGTGTAAAAAGAATTCCTTGGTAGTAGAGGGTCTGTGGGGGCCTTCACACGCCGGTAAACTGAACATGAAATCTGCCAACCGAAAGCCGAATAAGTAAGGCTGTGATAAAAACAACGTGTAGGCCTTTGTGTCGTACTTCAACGCGAGTTCAACTAAACAACAACAAACTGATCAATACATAAATTATACAAGTACTTACTTAAGAAGTGAAGATATCCATGGACAAATTTTTGAAACTACACGTGAACATTTGAAAAACCCAAAGCGATGAGTTTCACTCAGCCCCATTTCCTATACAAGAAAGATTTATATAAAAGTTTATTGGCAGTGACTTAAGAAATTAATAAAATATACATTGTATATTAAATGAATGCATGAGGTTATATATATATACCCTTAAGTTAACGGTTAACTGGTTCCCGTTGAAGTATGGCTGAATAGAGACATTCGGTGCACTGAAACATGGAACGGGAACCAGTTTAACGGGATTTCAGGTTGGGGGTGGGGGGGGGGGGCGGACGGGGTAAAATCTAAGAAAATAGGTTTGCGAGAGGGGCGCGGGGAGTATATGTTATGCTGAGTTTATTTTGTATTTTTATGCCTCTTTGTTCTTGTATTTATAATGTTTTAATTTGAATGTTTAACAGTCAAATCGCGTTTTATACATTAATATGTTCAATTATTTGTTTGTCTAGAACACTTGATAATCTTATATACTGCATTCTAGCTTTATCGTCATTCGCCTTAGTTTAATCCTTTTTTCTGTCTGTGTATGCGGCTTGAACATTTTGTTTCTATAGCAACTACTTTTGTATAACTGACCAAACAAAGAAGGTGATAATTAGCTTAATGCGGCTTATATGTTGCGTTTCTTTAAGTATATCATTTAATCTTTCTGTCTTCAAAAATACCCTTTCTTCTAGTTTCAGAATTTATGTACATGTATTTTAATTGGTCGTTTTAATTTATGTCACTCCCATTTTTGTATGCATGACTAGCCCGCTTGGGTGGACTGGTCAAAAATGTATATGATAGAAGATACTTGAATTTTGTCTTAGCTGTAAGGTGGATGTCCACAGACCAGTTAGTGCGATTTTGCCATCACGTTTTATTGCGTTTCAATTTTGGATTGTTGTTCACATTGACGTTATTTTTGTTATCATTCTGTTAAAAAATAAAGTGGATCATTGAAGTTTTGGACTTGTAGTTACTACTGTTGAATAGTATTTAGCAACAGGAATTCCTGTGCTGACAGAGTGTACATTTAGTTAATTCCCCGAAATAAAGTAACGCGCGCGATACGAACAGGAAATACAAGAAATTAGTTGCGTTACATATATATGGTCCGGTATGTTATCTAATACAACCACGTTAACAATTTTACCTCTTACAGAGGAAGATATATGGCTGATGCTGATCGATCTACGATCATTAATTAGTTTTTCATGTACATGAATTCTGAATTCTTCCTAGTTTCTTGGATCATTATCGTGCTAGAAATAGCGAAATTAGGCCGCATGTGAGATCGGTATCTCCTAAAATTATAAAATGAACGCAGGAGTCGATCACAGAGCTTACTCATGAAATAATATTTCTATATAATTACATTGTATCTTCATGCGTCAACATTTATACTTACGAGGGTAGAGGTGATTTTAAAAACCACAGAGTCAAAAAGTTGTAAAAGGAGACGATCGTAGCAAAGAGTTATATAGGTCACATGAGTATGACCGTCTTAAAACAGAAAGTTGCAATCATGATCATAAGCATGCGCAGACGCAGTCAAGACGCGGATCTAGGATTTCAGGCTACGGGAGGGGGGGGGGGGGGAGGGGGGCGAGGGGTCGTAACGAATTGAATGATATTTCATTTCAATCATTTTTAATTTCTTATTCAATATCGGATCACGAGATAAATAACAAGCAAATAATGGCGATTTAAATAAAACATATTATTATGTTTATTAATTAACCAGCATAACTAAAAATACATCGATTTACCAACTACCTACTACATTATAGATATAGGCCTATAAACATATTTGAAATGTAGCGACCACATATTGATGTCATGCACGTGTTAAATGTATTAAGCCGTAAACGTAGTCAACCAACCAACATTTTGAGGATAGAACAACTCGTGACATTCATTACGTAGTAACGGAATCGCGTGCTTGCAATTTGGAAGACTTAAAATAACATTCATTTCCCAAGGATAACCTAAACACCATATGAGAGACTAGAGGCGCTATGGTATGGAACGCCATAGCTGTCTTTTGTTATCACATGTCAGTGGAACACGTCAACTTCTTGTCAGACTATAATTTGGATATGTTGACCTACTACGTGTCGTTTGATATTGTTAAAACAACGTCATATATTAAACGAACATGTTAATTTC
This sequence comes from Lutraria lutraria, assembly GCA_964023205.1. Classification (NCBI taxonomy): domain Eukaryota; kingdom Metazoa; phylum Mollusca; class Bivalvia; order Venerida; family Mactridae; genus Lutraria; species Lutraria lutraria. The sequence continues at coordinate 11,633,257 of OZ026834.1, read as the reverse complement.
TCAGGGAATCGTATTAAACAACCACATTGTCAAACTATCACATGAATATGTCTACTTGCAATGTTATGTTGTTGAAACAACATTTTTTACGTCAAAATAACATACGTATGAACCTCTTTAGACATGTTGTTATTATGTTAAAACCACACAATTTAATTGAGAACCTTAAAATTCATCGCCAATTCAAGGTCGAACATATAAGCAATATATTTTTGTACTATCTTCTCAGAAAAGCAAAATCATAAAGTTGCAAGCTCACATTGATGTAACTGGTATAAACTGGTGAGTGTATCTTTATTATTTTTGTATTACCAAGACCGTTTAACTCAGAACGAATGCACTTTATACTTCGGCAAAGATGTTACAAGTGAGGAACTTCCGTTCCGTGTTGTGACCACCCATAATACATGCCAACAAGATAAGTTTATCAAAAAATATGATGAACTAGAACTATCACTAAAGGTGATGAATACCCCCAGATGCGGCCTTGACACAGTTTTTGTTACATTTTACAGAGGGAAATATAATGCATTTTCATTTTTTTAATACCTGCAAATCGTTGCTTAGATATATCCTGACCAGTTTCTAAATATACATTATATAAAAAATAACAAAGGGCCATAACTCATTAAAATTTACTTGGACAAAACCTATTGTGGACATGCACAACTTGGCAAACTACTTATCACTTCTAAGAAGTTTCACTGAATTCCTGCATGTAGTTGCTGAGAAATGGTACGGGCAAAATTTACCTAATTGTATAAAACAAAGGGCCATAACTCAGTGAAATTAATCCAAACAAAACCTGGTTATTGCATGCACAACTTGGCTTACTTTTTATAACTTCTGTGAAGTTTCATTGAATTCCTATGAGTAGTTCTGAGATATTGTATATACACTGTATAAAAAACAACAAAGGGCCATAACTCAGTGAAGATTTAACCAACCAAGACAAGCTTAATGCATGCACAACTAGGCTAACTACTTATCACTTCTGAGAAGTTTTATTGAATTACTGGCAGTAGTCAATGAGAAATAGGACAAAATTTGCCTATTGTATATACTGTAGAAAAAAACAAAGGGCTATAACTCACTGAAAATCAATCCAAATGAAAAATGATTTAAGCATGCACAACAAGGCTTAGTACTGATCACTTCTGTGAAGTTTCATTGAAATCCTGTAAGTAGTTGCTGAGAAAATCTCCGGACAAATTGTGTCTACAGACGCACGGACCGACCGACCGTCAAGCGTAAATCCAATATAGCCCCCATATATTTCATATCTGGGGGTATAATAAAGGCCTTTGTGTAAAAAATCGAAATGCAGTTAACTAGTTCTTCCGAGTAAGCATTTGTATGGATTATGACCAGGATTGACATTTTGTATGTTTTATTTAGTCAGGAGAGAAGTTCATTCCCGTTTTCTAAGTGACTGCGCCGTACGGGTTTAACCCTCAATTTGTCATCCAACAGGCAATATCTTGATATTGTGCGTTAACTCAGCGTACTACAGGTAATTATAGGATGGTTACATTTGCCTACACCAAAAGAGCACATAGACATCAATCCCTGGGAAATTAAAATATCAGCGGAAAGTCCATCAACACATGACCTCCATTAAAAAATGCCATGGAACAAAATGACAGGATTGTTGATATATATCACAGCCAAATTGCTAATTAAAAAGTGTTGAAAAGTAACGGTTATAGACTGCGGAACATAGTATAGTTACTCGTGAGGTCAGTTTATCTGAATTTTGACAGATTAAACTTAATGGAGTTCTGTTAAATATAAAAACAATTAACGGTTACTGAGTGCAAATGACTAATAAATTTTGATATACTAGTATTGTTTTGTTAACTCGCTGTTTAGGCAACATAATGAGTTAATAACATTTTAAAGAAAACGGATCAGAAACGGTGCAGTGTTCACTTATTTAGATTCACACATAATGACTAAATGAATACATGCCTTCACACACAATGATAAAGTGAATACATGCCTTCACACACAATGACAAAGGGAATACAAGCTTTCAAAGACACAATGATTAGACGAATACAGTGCACCTTCTGAAATCCGGACACCTATGGGGCCGGCCAAAATGTCCGGAATTTGGATGTTTCCAGAATTCAGAAGTCTAAAATTATCTGAACATGTACAGATGTTTTTTTATGGTAAAAACAGGGATATCATTATTTATGCATAATACAATATGGTTATTATTACTGAGACGTGATGCAAAAATAAAAGATAAACATTTATAAGATTTATTTATCAAAATCTGATTTTTTTTTTCAAAAGGTAGATAACAACAATACAATTTTACTTACAAGAACGAACCAGTCAGAATTGTTAATGAGTGTAAATATTTTGAAATATATTTTAGTAAAAGCGGTCCATTTTGCAAATACAAATTGACATATTGTGATCCTAACACATGTCAAAATAAACTTATACCACTGATTGGTAAACAATTGAAAGAGGGGACAATGACATTTTGCTTCATGTTTTATAATCGCGGGACTAATTAAGAATGACACTTTCTGCACTGTCCGGATTTTGGAAGTAAAATTGCACTTACATAAACAAAAATTATGAAAATACAGAAGTTCCGGAATTCAGAAGTCTAATTTACATTGAAATAGATGGAGAAATTTCGGGACCAAGGAAATCGTCCTGATTTCAGATGTTACACTGTACATGCCTTCACACACAATGACTAAATGAATACATGCCTTCACACACAATGATTAAACGAATACATGCCTTCACACACAATGACTACATGTAAATGAATACATGCCTTCACACACAATGACTACATGTAAATGAATACATGCCTACACACACAATGACTAAATGAATACATGCCTTCACACACAATGACTAAATGAATGCATGCCTTCACACACAATGACTAAATGAATACATGCCTTCACACACAATGACTAAATGAATGCATGCCTTCACACATAATGACTAAACGAAAACTTGCCTTCACTCACAATGACTAAAAGAATACATAATTTCAGTCTTTCACACACAAAGACTAAATGAATACTTGCCTTCACACACAATGACTAAATGAAAACATGCTTTCACACACAATAACTAAATGAATACATGTCTTCACACATAATAACAAAGTGAACACATGCCATCACAAACAATGACTAAATGTATACATGCCTTCACACACAATGACTAAATGAATACATGCCTTCACACACAATGACTAAATGAATACATGCCTTCACAAACAATGACTAAATGAATACATGTCTTCACACATAATAACAAAGTGAACACATGCCATCACAAACAATGACTAAATGAATGCATGCCTTCACACATAATGACTAAACGAAAACTTGCCTTCACTCACAATGACTAATAGAATACATAATTTCAGTCTTTCACACACAAAGACTAAATGAATGCTTGCCTTCACACATAATGACTAAATGAATACATGCCTTCACACATAATGACTAAATGAATACATGCCTTCACACATAATGACTAAATGAATACATGCCTTCACACATAATGACTAAATGAATACATGCCTTCACACATAATGACTAAATGAATACATGCCTTCACACATAATGACTAAAAGAATACATGCCTTCACACATAATGACTAAATGAATACATGCCTTCACACATAATGACTAAATGAATGCATGCCTTCACACACAATGACTACATGTAAATGAATACATGCCTACACACACAATGACTAAATGAATACATGCCTTCACACACAATGACTAAATGAATGCATGCCTTCACACATAATGACTAAATGAATACATGCCTTCACACATAATGACTAAATGAATACATGCCTTCACACATAATGACTAAATGAATACATGCCTTCACACATAATGACTAAATGAATACATGCCTTCACACATAATGACTAAAAGAAAACATGCCTTCACACATAATGACTAAATGAATACATGCCTTCACACATAATGACTAAATGAATACATGCCTTCACACACAATGACTACATGTAAATGAATACATGCCTACACACACAATGACTAAATGAATACATGCCTTCACACACAATGACTAAATGAATGCATGCCTTCACACACAATGACTAAATGAATACATGCCTTCACACACAATGACTAAATGAATGCATGCCTTCACACATAATGACTAAACGAAAACTTGCCTTCACTCACAATGACTAAAAGAATACATAATTTCAATCTTTCACACACAAAGACTAAATGAATACTTGCCTTCACACACAATGACTAAATGAAAACATGCTTTCACACACAATAACTAAATGAATACATGTCTTCACACATAATAACAAAGTGAACACATGCCATCACAAACAATGACTAAATGTATACATGCCTTCACACACAATGACTAAATGAATACATGCCTTCACACACAATGACTAAATGAATACATGCCTTCACAAACAATGACTAAATGAATACATGTCTTCACACATAATAACAAAGTGAACACATGCCATCACAAACAATGACTAAATGAATGCATGCCTTCACACATAATGACTAAACGAAAACTTGCCTTCACTCACAATGACTAATAGAATACATAATTTCAGTCTTTCACACACAAAGACTAAATGAATGCTTGCCTTCACACATAATGACTAAATGAATACATGCCTTCACACATAATGACTAAATGAATACATGCCTTCACACATAATGACTAAATGAATACATGCCTTCACACATAATGACTAAATGAATACATGCCTTCACACATAATGACTAAATGAATACATGCCTTCACACATAATGACTAAATGAATGCTTGCCTTCACACATAATGACTAAATGAATGCTTGCCTTCACACATAATGACTAAATGAATACATGCCTTCACACATAATGACTAAATGAATGCTTGCCTTCACACATAATGACTAAATGAATACATGCCTTCACACATAATGACTAAAAGAAAACATGCCTTCACACATAATGACTAAATGAATACATGCCTTCACACATAATGACTAAATGAATACATGCCTTCACACATAATGACTAAATGAATGCTTGCCTTCACACATAATGACTAAATGAATACATGCCTTCACACATAATGACTAAATGAATACATGCCTTCACACATAATGACTAAATGAATACATGCCTTCACACATAATGACTAAATGAATACATGCCTTCACACACAAAGACTAAATGAATGCTTGCCTTCACACATAATGACTAAATGAATGCTTGCCTTCACACATAATGACTAAATGAATACATGCCTTCACACATAATGACTAAATGAATACATGCCTTCACACATAATGACTAAACGAATACATGCCTTCACACGTAATGACTAAATGAATACATGCCTTCACACATAATGACTAAATGAATACATGCCTTCACACATAATGACTAAACGAATACATGCCTTCACACGTAATGACTAAATGAATACATGCCTTCACACATAATGACTAAATGAATACATGCCTTCACACATAATGACTAAATGAATGCATGCCTTCACACACAATGACTAAACGAAAACATGCCTTCACACATAATGACTAAACGAATACATGCCTTCACACATAATGACTAAATGAATACATGCCTTTACACATAATGACTAAATGAATGCATGCCTTCACACACAATGACTAAACGAATACATGCCTTCACACATAATGACTAAATGAATACATGCCTTCACACATAATGACTAAATGAATGCTTGCCTTCACACATAATGACTAAATGAATACATGCCTTCACACATAATGACTAAATGAATGCTTGCCTTCACACATAATGACTAAATGAATACATGCCTTCACACATAATGACTAAATGAATACATGCCTTCACACATAATGACTAAATGAATGCTTGCCTTCACACATAATGACTAAATGAATACATGCCTTCACACATAATGACTAAATGAATACATGCCTTCACACATAATGACTAAATGAATACATGCCTTCACACATAATGACTAAATGAATACATGCCTTCACACACAAAGACTAAATGAATGCTTGCCTTCACACATAATGACTAAATGAATGCTTGCCTTCACACATAATGACTAAATGAATACATGCCTTCACACATAATGACTAAATGAATACATGCCTTCACACATAATGACTAAACGAATACATGCCTTCACACGTAATGACTAAATGAATACATGCCTTCACACATAATGACTAAATGAATACATGCCTTCACACATAATGACTAAACGAATACATGCCTTCACACGTAATGACTAAATGAATACATGCCTTCACACATAATGACTAAATGAATACATGCCTTCACACATAATGACTAAATGAATGCATGCCTTCACACACAATGACTAAACGAAAACATGCCTTCACACATAATGACTAAACGAATACATGCCTTCACACATAATGACTAAATGAATACATGCCTTTACACATAATGACTAAATGAATGCATGCCTTCACACACAATGACTAAACGAATACATGCCTTCACACATAATGACTAAATGAATACATGCCTTCACACATAATGACTAAATGAATGCATGCCTTCACACACAATGACTAAACGAATACATGCCTTCACACATAATGACTAAATGAATGCATGCCTTCACCCACAATGACTAAACGAATACATGAAGATGATCCACAGATGTCACATTTGAAAGCCTTTTCTCCAGTATGAATTCTAATGTGTCTCTTAAGATGTCCTTTTTGGGCGAAAGACGATCCACAGACGTCACATTTAAAAGGTTTTTCTCCGGTATGAATTCTCATGTGCTTCTTAAGATCTTCTTTTATGATGGAAGATGATCCACAGATGTCACATTTGAAAGGTTTTTCTCCGGTATGAATTCTCATGTGTCTGTTAAGATGTCCTATTTGGGCGAAAGATGATCCACAGACGTCACATTTAAAAGGTTTTTCTCCAGTATGAATTCTCATGTGCTTCTTAAGATCTTCTTTTTGGGTGGAAGAGGATCCACAGATGTCACATTTAAAAGGTTTTTCTCCGGTATGAATTCTCATGTGCCTCTTAAGATCTTCTTTTAGGGTGGAAAAGGATCCACAGATGTCACATTTGAAAGGTTTTTCTCCGGTATGAATTCTCATGTGCTTCTTAAGATCTTCTTTTTGAGTGGAAGAGGATCCACAGATGTCACAATTAAAAGGTTTTTCTCCAGTATGAGTTCTCATGTGCCTCTTAAGATGTCCTTTTTGGGCGAAAGACAATCCACAGATGTCACATTTGAAAGGTTTTTCTCCGGTATGAATTCTCATGTGCTCCTTAAAATATGTTTTTTGGGCGAAAGTAGATCCACAGATGTGACATCTGAAAGGTTTTTCTCCAGTATGAATTCTCATGTGACTCTTAAAAGTTCCTTTTTGACGGAAAGAAGATCCACAGATGTCACATTTCAAAGGTTTTTCTCCAGTATGAATTCTCATGTGCCACGTAAGACATCCTTTTTGACTAAAAGAAGATCCACAGATGTCACATTTGAAAGTTTTTTCTCCGGTATGAATTCTCATGTGCTTCTTAAGATCTTCTTTTTGGGTGGAAGATGATCCACAGATGTCACATTTGAAAGCCTTTTCTCCAGTATGAATTCTAATGTGCCTTTTAAGATGTTCTTTTCGGAAGAAAGACGATCCACACATGTCACATTTGAAAGCTTTTTCTCTAGTATGAATTCTCATGTGAATCTTAAGTTGTCCTGTTACGGTGAAAGAGGATCCACAGATGTCACATTGGAAAGGCTTTTCCATGGTATGAATTTTCGTCTGCCCCTTAAGATGAGCTTTTTGGATGAAAGAAGATCCACAGATGTCACATTCGAAAATTATGCGGTATGTATTTTACTTGACTGAATTAATTTCTTTAATGCTTTATCACATATATCTCATTTTAAAGTCATTATTTTTGGTTTTTCTCTGGAATGATTGCGCATGCTTTATATACCAGCTATAAGTTGTCACATATTCCTGGTTATATTGTTAACATCCAGTATGTAGATTTATATGAACTAAAGTAATAAATGAGTCATCATTAATCCCCAATTAAACAGGAACAGCCTCGTCACTTTCCTGCATGTGGGCTATATTCATGTAATTACACAAGGGTAGACATTAAACTAATTAATGAAAATCTGTCAATAATTTTAGTGTTGATATTTTGGACATGGATTTCCAGTAAACCCTGATAAACCTGAAAATATAAAAACAAAAAATCCATACATAAGACGGTTAATAACATTACTTCAAATAACTAGATGCCCAAGGGCAACATGTCGAGCCCACCGTTTAGACAGCTTGTGACCTTGACCCTTGAACTACAAGTATAGGTGATGTTCATGACAAATCATTTCATTGAATTAACTTTTATACCAATATATTACAAAATCCTTGAATGCAAACAGAAGGCACTGCCCTGCAAACGAGGAAAATATATTTGACCAAATGTGAAATCTTGACCTTTGACCTATGGATCTGGGTGTTGCCAAGGACACATGGTCTCATAGTATTATGCCAAGTCATTTTTAAATAAGTCAATACATAAGGGAGATACAACCCGGACAAGGTCTATAACACTTTTGATGTTTGACATCTAAATGTGACCTTGAACTTTAGCCTACGAGCCTTGGTCTTGCGCATGACACATCGTCTCATGATGGTAAATATATCTGCCAAGTAATTCCAAAATCCATCAAGAAAGGACAAAGTTATGAAGCAGACACAAAAAATAGACCCCATCCTTGACCTCGGCCTTGGAGCTATTGACCCTGGTCTTATGTGTGACACACTGTCCCAAGTTATTTTCAAATATGTCAATGCACAAGGGAGATATAGCCCAAACAAGAGTTATTTTTGCCCATAATCGAACTTGTCCAAGATCTTTTCGTTATACACATTTACTGAAAATATTATTAGGATTGGTAATAAATGAAGGCGCTAGAGTGTAAACAAGCTAAATATAGCAAAATATGTAATTCAAGGGCCCTTAACTCTGAAAGTTATTGTCCGATTTTGCCCATAATCGAACTTAGCCGAGACATTGTGGCCATATACATTGTGAGCAAGTTTAATTACGATTCGTTAAGGACTGCGGATGCTAGAGTGTAAACAAACTAATTGTGGACGGATGACGGACGCCGGACATTCAACGATCCTAAAAGCTCACCTGATGAATCAGGTGAGCTAAAAACTAAAGCGGGGCAAAATCTGAATTTTAAAAAAAAATTAAGTACTATGTGTGTGATATCTACACCAAATTTTAAAAGGTTTTACCATTCCTCTTACTGCCCTAGAGAAGTAGCAAGTAGGCTAACGTATCTGTCCGTTATTACGGGGCGCAAAAAGAACATGCATATTTTATCTCCTTTTAGGAACAGTGCCATAGGAAAGTTATGTCAGAATATATCATCTTATGATGAATTGAACTGAATACACTTTATCTGAGGCAAACTAAAATTGGTCATGTCTTACATATACATGTATTCCATTACGTATTTTATAACCCCTGAAAAATGCATAAATATACATTCACTTGCGTCAGTAAACTCTGAATAAACAGGCAAAATTATTAAATCGGTTTTGACACTTGTAAATCAATGTGACATTTAAACCAGAAATTATTTTTTTGTTGGGATTTTTCATGAGCGATTGAGCATGGACCTAAAATTCGAAGGAGAAATATTTGTCAATACTCGGCAACAATATGTAAAGAGTAGACGACCTACAAACGCACATATTTCTATGCATATCTTTAAGGTATTGGGATCCATGAATCATTATGATCTCAAAATAGGGCAGACATATTTTTTAAATGTTTTCAATTTTTCTAGGTTTCCATGATAGAAAATGATTTACAATGAGATTTTAAAAGTAACATTGACATTCCATGGAGTTATTTCCCTTTAAATTTGCAAGTCTATGGGAGTGACCCATTTTTCAAAGATTAAAGAACTCATTGTAAAAAGATGCAATTACACATTATATCAATATAATTTGATAAAGAAAAACATAGGTCACTGCATACTATCTAAAAAATTGATATTTTTCTATTTTTCGACATGGGCAAAACCCTTAACATTTTTAAATCAAAGGCCTGAAGGTCGGAAATGAGATGAATTTTGTGATGCAGGGATATCGCTGAGTCAATTCAAAGTTTAAAACTGTATCAATAATTCTGCCCGAAACAAGGACCTAGTACTGTTTATTTAATCAAATACATGTATTAAAGTTCTAGGATCATATTGCCAGTTTAACCCTTTACTTCATAGCCGCCTAGTCAATATACATACATATTATTGAGAAATGCTACTGTTTTGACACAGTCATGTCTACTTCATCACTGGTTTATTATACTAGATTATTTAATCCCATCAAATTATAGTAAATATAAAAGTTGTTCATAATTTAGTAACATTTTTATGGTGTCATTTTTGTAACTGTGGGATAAATACATATTAATGTTTGTTATCGCGGGTTAACCAACTTCCCCTGCGAAAAAGGTTCATGAAGTTCATGAATTTATTCATGAACTTCAAGAACTTCATGAATATGTTCATGAATTGTAAAAAAGTTCATGAATATCAAATACATATTCATGAATTAGAAATTCATGAACAATAAAGTTCATGAAGTTCAATTATTTATTCATGAACATGAAGCACTTCATGAACAAGTTCATGAATTGTACAAAAAGTTCATGAATATCAAATACGTATTCATGAATTGTCAAAAACATTCATGAATTGTCAAAAACATTCATGAATATCAAATTGATATAGGCATGCACTGGAAACACAATGGCAAGAAATCATTATCTAAAATGACATCTGCACTTGAAATATTTCACAACTTCTATTTTCTGATATATCAGAACAAACTGACTAATGGCATTACAAGGGATATACACTGGAAACAGTCTGGTAAGAAATCAAATTCCATAAGCCTAGATGTAAATTTTTATACCTGGGTGGTACCAATTAATGTTGACCCCAGTGCCATAATTTAAACAAACTTAGTAAAGGTCCACTAGACAATGCTACAAACAAAATGTCCAAACACTAGGCATTGTATGTTCTGACCAATTTAAAAAAAAATCTAGAAAATATAGACGTTTATTTCGTAATGAGGTACGAAAATGCCTGAGTACGAAATCGCCACTGACAAAATATTTTATACTGACCAGTCTTGAACATTCTGTGAATAAATATGACTTGTTTTCATGTTTGTTCAATGATAACCCGATTTAGGTAGCCTAATTGAATATTGATGTACATGCTGGAGTGCTGAACGTAATCAAACGTCTGGATGACGTAATCACAAACATCTGGATGATACTGACTTAATTCAAGGACAATATGGCACACGGAGAAGGTTGCGCGCAGTATTAGAATATGTATATTCTTCTGCCAAGTGAAGATATTTTAGAATGGCACTGTCGAACTGAAGTGTAACATTGTTTCTAAAAGTAAAGATTTCGTCTGTTGATAAGAAATTTTGTTCCAGTGTCGTTTGAAAAGAAAAGACGAGCTGTGACCTGAACGGAATTCTGCGTGAGTCAGTTGTCCATTCTCAATACATTTTAGCATTTGAATAAGGCTTTTGCTTGTCACTTATATTAATATTTTCTTAATATCAATGCACAGATTGTATAATTTTATCCCCACAACGCAATGATGCCAACTTGTTGAAATGCTTTAAAAATCGCGAAAACGTGTGACATTTATTTTCATGTCGCGGAATCTGTATTTATTCGTAACATTTTTTTACTCTCATCTAATGAAATTACTATTTTAGATATTATGTCCCAGCTTGTGTGGAACATTGTAATACTTAGAAGGGTATTTTTTCTAAAAGCTAACATCAAAATTTACAAAATAGACTTAGGACTCGGACTACATTACTCAAGTATACTACGTGTAGGTATTATTAACAGTCCGGTAGTGAAAATTCACTTGAATACATTTGTCAATTTCAGCATGACCTTGGAACTGAATGGTTCAGCAGAGCTCTCTAAGATGAAAAAGTTTTCAAAGCCTAAAGAAACTCTAGATAACACTGTGGTAGATTATCTAGTTTGTTGGAATGCTCTCCGACACTAGATGAAAGTGATTAAATGAGCACAAGAAGCAAATGTGTACCTAACTTTCTGACTTCTCACCATGGATGAAGTTTTTAACTAAAATAGGAATGAGAAAAAAAATTCGAGTCTCCAGGCAATTAGGCTGCACTGGCTCTAGAAATTGAAACCTTGGAAAAAGCTAAATATTCAGCAAGTGTTTAAGTGTCCATCCTGAATTACTGACATGATATGGAAGTGTAATGCATGATGCCATCATGCGAGTATTATTAACATTCTGGGAATATAATTATAGTGTACAGTATTAAATGTTGGAACTGATCGATTTGCATTTCTTTTAAACCATTAATGAACTGCTAGTTTCAATTTAATATTGTAATTTCATTTGTCAATACTATGAGTATGACCCCATTTGTATACATGTAGAATTTAGAATATGTTTTAAATAAGTTTTTTATGTCACAATTTTTATCATTAATATGATAATTCTGAAATATGTTTCCATTAATGAATATCATAATTAGCGCTATAATTCTGGAAGCTACTTGTAATAATTGATTATGCCCCCTTTCGAAGAAGAAATGGGGTATATTGTTTTGCACATAACGGTTATAACTTGAGAATGATTTGGCCTTAGCTCTTCAGATTTGGTTGTGAGGTTGGTCATCACAGTTCACATGTAGATAACCCAATATTGATTTTGAGGTCAGAACATCAAAGGTCAAGGTCTCAGTGACTAGACCTTCAGCACAAAACCCTTGTCTGATCAATAACTAGAGAACTATTTGGCATAACCACTTTTAGATTTGGTTGGGTGGGTGGTCATCACATGTAGATGACCCCTATTGATTTTGGAGTTAAATAGGCCAAGGTCTTGCTGTCCAATTGACCATTAGGAGCATCCATGTTTCAAACACTTCTTGTTAAAGTCTATTTTTGTTCGCCCACCTGGCTAGCTCAGTGGTTAGTGTTTGTCTGATGATCAAGAGGTTATGAGTTCGAACACTGGGCAAGGTTCACACTTTCCGTGACAAATTTGACTGAAGATATATTACATCCTTTGTTAAATTGTCCTGCTGTGACCTCTAAATTATGTGGGGTAGCTTGGCAGAAGCTTACGGATAGAATGTGGTTAGTACTGGTTAAGGCCTAAATGAAGTCCAGGAATGCTGGTTAGGATAACTGCCTGCTACGACATGTCTGAAATAATGTTGAAAATGGCGTAAAACCCGATGAAACAAACAAAACTTTTTATTCACAGTAAATTTGTTTTTATGCTTTCATTATGAAGACAATGTAGTTTTGAAGAATACAATATTATAAACTTTATTATACCCCCCACTATTTTAAAATAATGGGGGCTAATTGTAGGAGTCACTTTAGTCTGTCTGTCTGTCCGAAATCATGTCCATTCTGTAACTTCATTCATAGGAGGATTTTGTAATAACTTACCACAAATGTTAACCATCGTTGTGTCACACACAACTCCCATGGCTGTAGCTTCAAGATCAAGGTCACGTTTGGAGATTGAAGGTCATAGTTTTGGTCTTTTGTTTGCTTGGTTATTGTATGGAAGATCTTCCTTATTGTCTTAGTATTCAGGTTTTTTTGGGTGGTTGTGAATAGGGCCTTAAGCCCTTAAATGTGGAAAATTTATGCGCGATTATTCAGTTTTGCTGAAAAATGCATACTATTTTACAGCATCAGAAACACTGTTTTAATGAACTGAAAACTGAAAAATGTGATTAGCAAGAATTGCTTCTATGGAAAGGAAACTTTTTTGAAATCTATAATAAAGTCTCATATATTGTGTGAAATTATTTTGTTTATGTCAAAAGTTGATCAGTTCAGTATATTGTACTTGTGGTTGTGCATACTAGTTATAGAGGCATGTTCCTCAATGGTACTCAGTGAGGAAATTCACAAGTTTATTCATGAATTACTTCAGGTTTGAAATTAAGGTTTGACAAACTTCATGAATTTTTTGTTCATGCATCATTTCATGAAGTGATTCATGAACCATTTCATGAATTTGTTCATGAACTTCTTGTTCATGAAGTGGCCATTTTTCCTTCATGAACTAATTCATGAATTTGTTCATGAACTAATTCATGAATTTGTTCATGAATCATTTCATGAATTTGTTCATGAATTATTTGTTCATGAAGTGGCCATTTTTCCTTCATGAACTAATTCATGAACTCATTCATGAACTAGTTCATGAATTTATTCATGAAGTTCTCGCCGGGGTTAACCGCTTGCTCGGAATGCGCCGAGCCTGAGCGGTTAAGTTTGTTTAACCAGCGATAACAACCATTAACATATACGTACAACCTCTGTAGAGCAACACCCTGTTGGAGCTGCATATATTGGTCGTTGTTTAGAGGTTGTTGTTCTACAGAGGTTAAATGTATAGTAAATATCAGCTTAGGGAAATTTTGAAGGTGTTGTTATAGAGAGGTTGTTGCTCTACAGAGCTCTGCTCTGGAGAGGTTGTACTTATGTATACTTATTATTTATAAAAACAATGTCATGTGCTTTAGGTAAATAAAACCAAAACAACAATGATAAAAATACTTACATTCCATGGGCAATGACATTATCTAACAATGCTCTTCACCACAATGTCATAGATCATGGATAACCCTTGATGAAGGTCGAACCATATGATCAAGCGAGTCTTTCAAAATACGGTTCATTTCTTGCTCTGAACATATAAAAAAATTAGTTTGGTAAATTAATTCAACGAATTTTATTAGGTGATTAATTTGTAGAAAACATAGGCACATACTGTTACATAGGCTAAATTATTGTTATATATATATGCAACTTAAATTATTCACATAACATATTAGTTAGGTCACAAACCTACAGTGTAATATTGTGATATATTTATGTATTATGTATAGACATCATGTGGTGACAATATGTCTTTATAACAAGAAGTGTTTATTAAACACGAATGCCCCCTAACGGCCAACTGGACAGTAACTTCTCGACATTTGACCTTAAAATCAATATGGATAATCTACATGCAACGACCAACTTCCCAACCTAAGGCCAAATCGTTCTCTACACAACGTTTTCGTACTGAAGGTCATTGTGACCTTGACCTTTGACGTACTGACTTCAAATCAATAGTTGACATCTACATGTGATGGCCAACCTCCTAACCAAATCTGCCAAATTGGTGTCTAGTTATTGATCGAACACTGCTTTTGTGCTGAAGGATACTGTGACCTTTACCTTTGACCTACTGACCTCAAAATCGATAGGGGTCATCTACATGCGATGACAATCCTTCCAAATAAATCTGAAGAGCCTAGTCCGAACAGTTCTCTAGTTTTTGGTCGGACAAGATTTGGTTACCGACGACCGACCGACGACACACTGATCGACCGACACGTGTTAACAAGCAATACGTACACCCCGTTTTATGATAAAGGGCATGATAAAGTGAGTTTCTTAGACTTTGTTATAAACACTGTGAGAATAATATGTTTTATTAAGACTGGGGTTGTCCAGCTCTGGGAATAATGATCGTCTGTCTACAGGCATGCACAGTCTATCATGTACACGTGTATATGATATAAACAAGTAACAGCCTGTATCAAATTATATTGCATCTTATCTTCAGTTCGATGCAACTAAATCTGAAAAGCTAACATTATTGTTAACAGTTATCACTAACATAAACACTGCTGAATAGATAGATTAACTGATAACTAATTAATTGATGACATTAACTAGACAATAGCAAATGACACAGTCAGTGAACGAACAAGTATAATTGGCTAGAAGTTGATAAATGTTAACATGACATTTACTAGACGTCCTTTTATCAGATTTATTCACACACCATGTTATGAAATCTGACACTATATATATTCATGTTTATCTCTTCCTTCCAAATTGCTCATTATGAATTTATGATAACGAGTGCTTGGCTTCACCACTCAGATCAGGGATGCTATATTACATAGCATCCCTGCTCAGATTTAAGCTTTCATCACGATTGTCATGTGACCCGTCACGGAAGTAAACTTCGAGTAGCCGGCTTATTGAATAAAAAAATACGCAAATTCTTCGCTAAAAGAGCTTTCCGAGATGCGAAATCATTGGCAGTTAGTATATTATAGTGTTTTATTATGAATTAAGGCCCATTCTAAGAAGTTGTGTCAGTAATTTAACATTTCCACTCTGTACATGTATACCGGTATACACGCTGCGATTTTACGACAATGTGTCGTTTTGTAAAATTTGACCATTTTTCGAGTGAAAAATCTTCAATAGCGAGTTTAGAATATCTTTAAAGGTAGTAAAAGTATACATTTTCTGTAAGCGTGTTGAGTTGCCCATACGTTGCACTATATATGAGTTAAATATTTTGTACTGCATTGCAATAACATGGAAGTTTATAACACGCGTTGGAAAATTCGAATTGTCGAAGTTGTTTCCCTTCTATATATATATATGGGTTACATGGAAATTTTTTTTTTGTGACAAACCCCTTTGGTTCAGTTGTTATAAGTCAGGACATGAAATGCGCCCTTGTTGTCCGGAATAATTGATATAAAATAGGTTGAACCTGGGAATAATAAAAAATACATTTCAAACTTTATTTTCACTCAACGGATTTTTAAACCAGTGACTAAACCGTCCCTTTAAAATAATATATATATCAGTGTAGTGCACATATTGTGATATATAAATTATTGTATAAAACTTTTTCTTTGAAAAAAACATTTCTAATCGAACCTAATAATAACAATTGATAGGAAATCTTACCTTATCTCCAATGAATTCCAGCTACATGCACTAATAATCACAACAATTTTATTAGAATATTGTATCACTGTACCAGTGAAATTGAAGCGCTTTGTTAATATGTCACTAGCTGGTATGTTGCCGTCGATAAATCTGTGGGGCCCATAAGGGGAGGTTATGTCTCGGATGATATTCAGTCGGGGACTGGGGTCATTTCGGGTTATTGAAATGTTTTACGGAGGAATGTGAATCTGATGGGTCTGCTATGAAACTGCAAAGGATGAAAATCTGATATGTTTTCCCGCGTTTATATTAGTAATTGTCTGTTGAGAAGATAAATACCACCATTTTGTGTTTGTATATTATTAACCTTCTCATTATTCATAAATAACTTTTGCTGGTAGAAAATGTTTTTAGGGGGGTCAGCAATATGTTATTGTATACATGGACGATCCCATTTGTACATGTTTAGGTAACAAGAATACTAATGTGATTTGCTATAGAACAATCTATGAATCTTTATAATCACAGTCCTCTGTGGCGCAATTGGTAAAGCATATATATAGAGACAGTGAATCTTGAGGTCTGCGTCTGATGTTAGAAATAATTTTTTTATTTTCAACTTTTTTAATTTTTAAAAGTCACATAAGCATATGAATTAATTAGTCGTAATAGTTTCTGTTTGTTCTATAATAGAGGAATCCTGTGTATTTTCTTCCCGCGTATACTTTATAGCAAGAAAAAATGTTTCCAAAACCAATATCGTATTTTTTTCAATATCATTGAAATAAATACTATTTATAGAACAGCTGTAAGTATTAGTTATTGTTCATACAGGGTGTCCCAAAAGAAAGGTAACACTTTCATGCATGTTTATTGTCCCTTTAAATTGCAGATAAATACATAATATTTATATCGTTATGTAGATCAAAGATGTAAGTTTTTTGTGTCAGAGAACCTTGTAAATATCTTCAGAATTTGCAATTTAATACAAATTTGAAAACTTGTAACTGTAAATTCGCTTGTAACGATAACATTGTGACGTCACTAGGTCACGTGGATTCCCCACACTGTATCTTATAATTTAAAAAGAAAGTGACTGAGAACAAATGCATTTTCTTCTTTCCTTTTTCTCTTTTGAAAATTTATGAAAAAGGTGCTATTCAGCGTGTATGAAATATATATAGCTCTAATAATTAAAAAAGAAAGTGCCATTGACTGAGATCGAACCACTCACATCTGCTTCCTTTTGTAAAATGTATGTACAATGTACAAGCCATCTTATCCAATACACCATGACTCTGGGTCACGAGAATGACAGTTTACAACGGATTTAAAATGATTTTGGCACTCAATTTACAGCGATTACCTTTACAATGGTATCGTCCAATATTCGACCTTGACTATAAGAAATTTAAACTATATCTATTTCTTGTTCATTCTGATTAAAATCACAGGTGGCAGTATCAGTGTTTGGCCCACAAATGATGCCAACAATATTCCTGTCACTGATATAATATATTATAAGATCAGTGAAGGGAATGTTTCTTTTTCATCATTTGTGGACCAAAACTATAGGCACTCGATTCCGTGATTTTTATACGTTTACAGACGTTAATTTTCAATTTCACACACCAAACAACGCAAATCTGTCGAAAGAAAAAATCTTCATTCACGTCTGTAAACGTATAAAAATCACGAAATCGTGTGTCTATGGACCAAACACTGACACTGCCACCTGTGATTAAAATGATAACATCAAACCCGTTACGCTAGCGTAAGCCATAGCGAGTTGTAATCTGACTGAGTCATTGACATTTAATTGGCTGTGGTTGGAGGCATTGCTCCACGGAGGTGTAGTTCAGTAGTCTAGCATATTCTAGAGGAGTACTTGGGTATTTCTGTGGCTAGCGTAACTGGAGATGAGGTTTCGTGTAAAAAAATCCCCAATTCTTTCCAAAATCTGCAAATTTGTATGCTAGTACCATAGTACCATTATACACTTAGTGGGTGAGTTTAATTGACCAATTGACTATGCAATGTTAAAGGTCATTCTAAGCGCGCGAAAAAATATCGATTACACCTTGGTCCATAGGCGTTTTTGTCAGTTTCTATCGATCTTTCACAATTTACCGCTCTCTCTGTATATTTTATTATTAATGCCCTGATGAGTCAGTTACGAATCCGGTCGGCAATTGAAATATATAATAATACCTATGGAATGTTAGTTTTTTTTTCATTATTAATTTGCTTGACTCGGATATATTTTTTAACATTTTATATACATGTATAACTACTTATATATAAAATGTTAAAAAATATCCATGCTTAGCTAGGTGTTAACATCTCAATAATGCTATCTATATTCACATATACCAAATTTCATCAACCTACATGTAGCATGAACAGTATTTAAGTTATCACTGGATCAAGATTTTGTGGCCATATTTTGACTATTTCCATAACCATAGCAACCACAATTTTGACCTGTGGGAAAAAACAAAATGGTGTACATTATCCCCACAATGTAACTTTAATATTCACATTGTAAGTGTCGTTAGTTATTGCAGGATCCATTTTTGAGGCAAACAGACAGACACAGACATGCTTAAAATCTTCAATATAATTTTTTCTTTAGCAACCATAATTTTGATATGGTGGAAAAAACAAGATGACATGCAAAATCTCCATATTGCCGCCAAATTATATACATGTACTAAGTTTCATTAACCTTGCTTGAATATTGTTTAAGTTATCACAGGATCCAATTGGAAGTGGACGGACGGACAAACGTTCTTACGAGAGCTACATTATGTTTTTTTTCTATATTCCTTTACTATTTTTCAACTTCAGTAACCCTACAAAAGAAATTTTAAACCACAACGGTGGTTTTGTACGTACTGGACCCCCATAAATCGATAATGTCGATTTGTACTAACCCTACTTCTGGTATTCATGTACAGACGGACGCATCGGCGGACGACGGACATCACCCAATCAAAATATCGATCACAATAGCTCACCTTGAGCAGTTTTAGGTGCCCTGGTGAGAAAAAATAAACCCTAGGGCCGTAAAATCATGATGTTTAATATCTATGTCTCTGATACTAATTACCTAGATTCTACTACTGTTGTATGGGAGAATAAGAAGAATAAGTTGAACATTGTAAACTGTACTGTAGTTAACAGTACTTAGTTTTACATTTTCCCTATTTTTATTAAAACTCCACGAAAATTCCCAACTCCAAGAGTATGGTTCATATTCCCAAAATTCCGAAAAAACCTGTGTAACTCATCAAGTGTAATGTTTAGAATGAAAATTAATACGCTAGTTTCGTTTTCCCTTGAGAAAAAGTGTAGAGAAACACCTGCACGAGATAAGGTATGTTGGAACAATGTATGCGGAGTATAAAAACGTGTTTTCTATCTACCGACCCGTTAACTTTGGACATATATTGTATTTGTCGCGCACGTGCCCAACGTATACTAGTATGCAGTTTTTTGATGGATGGTGCAGATACATATCTCTGGATTGTGCGGGAAAGTGTCTCGCCGCCACAAACCTTTCAATTAAGTTGGGACTGCAGCAGACCATAATTATGCTATAATATAGGTAGTTTTACTAAAGAATCTATCAAAATAATTAAACTCCCGTCAACAACTAATAAATGTACTTACGACGACACAACTGATGAAATTACACAATCAACTTGTCCTCACACACTAGGTAATCAATAAAGAACCATAGCAGAGCAAAAACACCAGTTAAACTCCGTAACTCCGCCCACTGGATAGATATGAAGAACGGAATGGACTCCGTCTAGCGAAATGAACTTCTTATGCATTCTTACGCTTTGAAACACTGTCAAATATAATGTTTATAACATGTTTTATAACAACAAAATAATGTTTAAAAAACAAGATGTGTTTTAAAAACACAATGCCCCCCTCTGGGTGCCATGTAAACTGAAAATGCACAGGTCCTGTAGAGATTGTCATGATGAACCAAGATTATGAAGTTTGATGATTGTAGGGGGGTAGCGTTTTTGTAGTCTAATACCAGAGACATAAATCACAAGTGTTATCTATGTCTCTGGTAATATACCTAAGCTATAGGTATCCATCCATTTAAGGCCATCCTTTAAAATTTGTTGGTTTGTGGTCATGTTACCCAAACTTTTAGCAATGGTTTAATAGGTATAATATAGGTGGTTGTTGTTTTGTTAACATTATGATAATCATTGATTAAACTGATAACAATAAGCTGAATAAAAAAGAATTAATATTTAGCAAATTGTCAAAATCGCTAAAAAGAGTTTTGTGTCAAGTGGAGGCTGGGGAGCAATGGTATGTTAATGAGTTTGTCTCATAACTGCATGCAAACCAACAGTTTTTAGGAAGGAGTTCCTATAGGTATACACCACTCTTTGTAACGACAAAACAGTGACGCCTCTCATCCGCGTTGAAAAATAGTACCACCTGTTGTACAAATATACATTTCAGACTTTGCAGTTTTGATAAATGTTAGAGATATATTGCAGGATTCTATTGATTTTGAAAGCAAGGAAGATATTTTGGTAAAACTAACAAGTATAAAAATTAAGTATTTATCAACACTTAAGTTCGTTCATAATCTGTCCTGGTGACAATTTAAGTTTTACTACATACTGGAAATATTTTCATTCACAAAAGTAGTGCCACAATACTATATTGTCTCTCAGTGTAGAGAGTTTACATAATGACCCAGGGTCAGAAGGTCAGTACAGACGGTTTATACAGTTCAATGTGTGTATACAAATAAGAGCGCTGAAGGCACTAAATTTGTTAGGATGTTCAGCTAGTAATTTCTCACTGTATGTCTTTTAGAGTGTAGCTTTTCCTTGGTAATTGTGGTTAATCGGCTTAAAGATGAACATTTTGTCAAGACTATAATTATACTTGACCCTAAAATTCTAATTCATAGTTAAGACAACACCCCTGTTGAGAATTGATGATGTTCATGAAGTTTCATGAATTGTTCATCAAAATAATTCATCAATAATTCATGACCTAATGAAAACACACTTTTGATAAAGACTGCATAAGGTTCATAAATAAGTTCATGGATATGTGTTCATGAACTTCATGTCCAATTTGTAGGTCATGAATAAATTAATGAATAAACTGATGAAGATTTCGTGAACTGTTCATCAAATTCTCGACAGGGACAGTCCATTAGTTTTTTAAGGCTGGATGTATCTAACGCATGTAAACTTCGTTCCTGACAGTACTCTCAGTACCTTGATTTTAAGTTTTAAGGATGACCTAATTATAAACATAACAATTTATATTAAGTATACACTGCATGATTCTATAGCTCCACCATGAGTTTGAGCCGTGACGGAAGAATGCACTTAATCAACTGGGGGATGTATACAGGTATTCGGCACATATGCTATTGAATATAATGTAGAACCATGATTTTAGTAAGTGTCGCTGACGTAGCAGGTATCTAACGTACGTATTCAATATGAGCCAACAGGCATTAGTTCAATTCTAGATTGCACCATATCTTTTTTCACTGTATTTCTTATTTTTATTGTTTCTGTTATTTTTTTCATTGATTTTTATCTATTTTTGGTTTTATTTAAATAAATACAAATAATGTCATATTATTGCACAATACAGTTCATTTGACAGATCTCCTACTTCACTCGCTATGTCTGACGATGAGTCTTCAGCTGTACCTGTCTCTGAGTCAGATAGGGAGTCTGAATCCAAGTCGAGCTCAATGATGATAGGTCCAGGAAGCTCGCTAACAGCAATATCTTTGTTCGATAGCTCGTACATGTCCACTACACCGGAACAAGTCTGTGACTGAAACTGCTTGTATACCCCTAATGCGCTCTACCTATGCGCCAGCATTACACAGAGGATATTAAATGAGTGTGGATTCCGTATTGAATTTATTGGACGAGTTGTATAAAACAGTATGAAGAGAGCCTTTGGCCTTTGGCGAGCTTCATACTGTTTTATTTAACGGGTTCAATGAATTAAAAACGGAATCTGCACGAATATTCTTTTTATCAAATACGTTGAAAATACGGCGAAAAACAACACACCTGTTTGACATTGCTACTAATTACAAGAAATACCCAGTTGAGTCAAGATTAGTCATTCCAAACTTAAGTAATTGACTGGAAACTGATTTCTATATTTAGTAACAGCGACCTTGACCCTACTGGCCCTTATATCAATACAAAAGCATGGACTGGATGTAAGCTACCAACACACAAAATTGCATCGCAATATCTCAATCCTTACTTAAGTTATTGACCAGAAACTGATTTTCTATTTTTAGTAACAGTGACCTCGACCTTACTGAACCTAGATGCAATTCAAAAGCATGGACTGCATTTAAGCTACCTACACACAAAATGTAATCGCAGTATCTTAATTCTTGATTAAGTTATTCACTGAAAGCTGATTTTCTATTTTTAGTACAGTGACCTTGACCCCACAGACCCCAAATACAATCATAAGCTAGGTTTTGATTCAAGGATGCTAAATACCAAGTTTAGTCAACATCGGTCATTCCAAACTTAAGTTATTGACCGAACACTGATTTTCTATTTTTAATAACAGTGACCTTGACCCCACGGACCCCAAATACAATCCCAGGCTAGCTTTTCATTCAAGGATGCTAAATACCAAGTTTAGTCAACATTGGTCATTCCAAACTTAAGTTATTGACCGGACACTGATTTTCTATTTTTAGTAACAGTGACCTTGCTCTTGATCCCACAGACCCCAAATACTTTCCCAGGCTAGCTTTTCATTCAAGGATGCTAAATACCAAGTTTAGTCAACATTGGTCATTCCAAACTTAAGTTATTGACCGGACATTGATTTTCTATTTTTAGTAACAGTGACCTTGACCTTGATCCCACAGACCTTTAAAACAATTCCAGGCTAGGTTTTCATTCAAGGATCCTACATACCAAGTTTGGTCAAAATTGGTCCTTCGGAACTTAAGTTATTGACCGGACACCGCCTGTTTGACGCCCGCCCGTCCGCCCGCTCACCCGCCCGCCATTTTCGGCATTCTAATAACCAGGTTTCACTTTGTAAAAAACCTGGTTAACAAAAGTGACACATGCGTAATAAGGCTTTTTAAAAAGGAGCAAAAAGTTTCATTATGAAATAATAAATGTGTGAACATATCTAACGACGTGAACAGTATCTTTGCTTACTCAAATTGTTAAAATCAATTCAACATTACTCCTGTGAAGTTATAATTTTGAAAAACATGTACCAATCAATCAATGTGTACACTACGGTAGCGCTATGCACTGACCTGTGTCCTTCTGCTCCGGGCATTATGGGTATTTGCAGGAACTACTTACAAAATGGAAGTTATAAACAATAACACAACGTGACGTCACCGTATGGAACACATTGGAGCCAAGCGTACTTCAACATTGCGTTTCATTGAATAATTAGTGTTATTGACGAAAGCACAAGAATAGAAATGGTATTATCACTATAATGTACTTATTTTACACAAATAAATATATTTTCTTAATAATGTACTATCAATATGGTTGGTTTGACATTTAAAATCCTTCCGCGGAACTATACTTATAGCGTATGTATAACTATCTAAATGTGGATAGTAATCAGTTCTATGTATAGAGGTTGGACAAACGTAGTGACGTCACGCTATGTATAGAACGCCAATCAATTTCTATGCTTCGTGACGTCATTTACATATTATATGCACGGCCGTGCCATATCGTTTTTATGGCACGGCAAAAACGGCACGGGTAGATTCTATGTTATAAAAACATTTATTGAGCAGGTTAAATTTATCTTCTCAATATGTTTTAGTCAGATTTGTTCCGAATATCCACATTACCTATTTCACTTAGTGGACTATTCGGCTCAAAACTCATGATCGAGCTATAATACAATAAGAAAACAACATATACATTTCATTTCATTTAGTTTGCCCATTTTGTTATTTCGTTATAATATGTACTGTATATTTACGTATCAAAATATATAATCTGCCTTGTATACGAGTACAACTGGGAAATGATAAAAAAACAACATTTTTTAAAACAAATCCAGTTAGGAATCAACCAACCTGGCACTTTATGAAGCATATACACGTATTAGATGCATGGGTATTGTCAAAGGTAAATGCTCTTACAACTCATGCATATTTGATTGATTAATAAAACTATGATAAAACTGATCAACCACATTAAAGACTATGGACACGAACTTTAAAACATAAACATAAAAATCTGATCTGATTATACACAATTCACTGGTAGGTAATTGTACATATATGGGAAAAGTGTTAAGGTCACAATCACTTATTGAGCAGTTGTATTAAACTGTGAACGAATAAATTTGAGAATTTCACTATACATTATGGTGTTCATTTCACATGGATACACCCCGCTTCCCACATGACACGCAACATCAAATATTCTGCATACAGTGTCGAATTCTGAATGTACAAGAACTCTGGCACTTTTTTCAGAAGGCAAGGCATGTTTTTCCTTGTGGTGGAATACTAGCAACACAGATGATTTACTGTCTGAAAAACCTGAAATTATAAAACAATGTCATTGATTGTTGAAATTGGTACGGATTCAAAACTGGCCTATATACTAGTATCTATTATATAATTCCTGACTCAATTGCATTGGACTTCAAGAATTTTCCTTCATTTTTTTGAAACTTTGTAACTCCTTCTATTAAAAAGTTAACATTGTCTAGAGGTGGATTCTAGGGGGCGGGGCGCACATGGGTCCAGAGAGAGCCCCCTAAAAGTCACAGACCATAGGTAGAAATGAAATATATACCGTCCCCGCACCATCCCTGCTACCAACTTTCTTCAATATGAGAAAACTACCTTTATTCTATTATAAAAATATACAAACATTTGGAAAGAGGCATACAAAAGCAGATTTATAATAAATACAAAGATTTGAAAGAAAATACAGTTCTTCAGTATATTTACCTTTTATTCCTTTCACACATTGTTTGGCATCACTTCCGAGTCTGGAATTATTCATACAAATAACCAACAGTGGTTGATCTTGAGTGATCTTATCAACGGAATTTACATCAGTGAATATCAACTTTTTATTCTTCTCTTCCTCCTTCAGTCTATCAGTCAATTCCTTAACAAAGTCCAATCCAGCTTGTTGAGGTGTATACACTTGAAGTTTAAATTCTTCAATTTCTTCTGTAACAACAGTAGAAATGGGTATCAGAAATGTTTCAAATAGTATGTAAATTGTAAGAGACAATGCATGTTTTAGGCCTGAAAAAAGGTCTATTTCTTTACTTGTGTCATTATGCCTTCTTTAGAAGAAAAGGAGGTATATTGCTTGGCCCATGTTGGACTGTCGGAAGGTCAGTCGATCTGTCTGTAACAAAACCTTGTTCGACCAATAACTATAGAATAATTCGGCTTAGGCTCTTCAGATTTGGTTGTCGCCATCAGAGGTTGGTCATCATATGCATATGTTCCCTATATACTTTATGGTCAGTATGCCAAAAGTCAAGGTCACAGTGACCTTCAGCAGAAAAACCTTGTCCGACCAATAATTATAGAGAAAATTTAGCCAAGGGTCTTCAAATTTGCTTTGGAGGTTGGGCATCTCATGTAGATGTCCCCTATTGATTTTGAGGTCAGTAAGTCAAAGGTCAAGGTCACACTGACCTTTAGCACAAAAACCTTGTCCGACCAATAATTAGAGAACAATATGACATCTATAGGCTCTTCAGGTTTGGTGGGAGGTTGGACGACCCCTATTGATTTGGAGGTCAGTATGTCTAAGGCCATTAACACAATTGACCTTCAGTACAAAAACCTTGTCTGACAAAGAACTAGAGTGTGATTTGGCCTTAGGTCCTCAAATTCGGCTGGGAGGCCATTGCATGTAGATGACCCCCTATTGATTCTAAGTTCAATAGGGCAGACGTCGAGGTGTTACTATCCAGTTGGCCGTTAGGGGGCATTCATGTTTCACAAACACTTTTTGTTCCCTATAAGTACAAATGTACTTGATTTTGATGAAAAGTTCAATATTTTTACCAATAAAATAGTTTTTTATGTACATTTAATAAAACATTCATGGTTAAACATATAAATGAAAGTATCTTTAGCGTTTTTATAAGCTTGATTAAATTTTATAAACTCTGTAATGCAATTTTATCAATACACTGACAAAAGTAGATAGCATTTTGATTCTTAAAAGTTAATTGTTATAATAGATTTGAATGAATTCAGAATCTTTAAACATTAATTTAATTCTTTCCAGCCAGGTGATATTCCAGCTTTAACAGTATATAAAGACTAAATTATTGTTATAAATTCATAAAAAAGTTCCGTGCTGGTGGACTAAATCCTTGATAAACTTGATAAATGTATTTTATTGCATTGACTCCAGTAGAACCACCAACTTACTGTAGGCTTGCTGGACAGCTTCCTCACATGTGAAATGTCTGATCCCTGGCAGGGCTGATTAGAGGCCAAAGATTACTGGTCTGAGACCTTAACCTCTTGTCTACGGTGGACTCTTAATTAACATTAATGCAGTAAATTCTTAATGTAGTTGTTGAAGAGTGGTAACTTTTGTAATGGAATGATAAAACTGATAATTAATTTATGTATTGTCAAACCTGTGCTTGTGATCACCTCCTCATAAAAGTCACCTGTGAAAAAAGTCCATTCTTTTGAAAATAAACGTCATTGATTATTTAGAACAAACTGACTTGGAATAAAGACCACCTGTCAATAAAGGCCACAATTTATATTTCCCAAGGGTAGCCTTTGTTCACAGGTTTGACTGTATTTATTTACTTGGACTATGATTATCTTCAGGTTTCTCTATTCCTTCATCACCTTTCTCTGTAGTGTCATCTGTAGTTTGATTATCCTGGAAACAACATATAATCATTTTTTGAAGTATAACTGGTTCTAAACCATATCAAGAATTTACAGGAAACCTTATTTAGAAACATCAATATTAAGACCATCTCAAGTTGTCTATATTATTTCAACTTCATAATGAGACCATCTAAAAAATAATAACATTTTTCTTTGGTTTCAATGGTATAAAGCCTGTACATAAAGATAAATATCATATTATTACAGTAATTTCCTTTGTTAATAAATCATATTAATTAACATACAAATGTAGTAGTAAATACAAGTATGTATGTGATTTATTTGCTTTACATAATAAAATGTTCATCACTATGTAGCAGTATTGTATACACTATATAAATAGATTGTTTGTGATATTGACCAGGCTAATGAGATCTGTTTGGTAAAGCATATCTGACTTGCAAGCAGGAGGTCTTGGGTTCAAGCCCTGCATTAGATACTTTTGATTTCCTCATCGCCATCATGGTTGAGTGGTTAAGGCGGCTGACTTCATCTCACTGTAACCTCTCACTTATAGAGAGTTGTTAGATCAAGACCAGCTACTGACCATGTTACTTTATGTGAGAAATTAGACAGTTGCTTACGGAGGATGGGAGTCTAGTAGTAGTCAGTACTGGTTCTTCCCAGGAACAATGGTTAGGTGAACTGTTCACCTCATATAACTCTGAGTATCGAAAAGGGATTTAAAACTCAAACAAACAAAAACATTATTGTTGAAAATAAACAACTTCAACAAAAGATAACTCACAATTGTTGGGCTAGAATCTTCATCTTGAGTCTCATCCTGTTGTTGTTCTTTATTTGTGCCATCTTTTTCTGTATGCTTGTACATTGTATAATATAGTAAAGCTAACACCACAGGAGTATTAACTGCTATTCGAGGGTGCTTCCCACAGAATTGAAAGAACGTAAGTGCAACCAGTGTTAAGTATTTGGGAGTAAATCCCAGAAGAATTTCTAGAGTCATTTCCTAATTCAATAAAGAATGACATATAGTTATTATACTGACGAATATTAAGCCAGTCCTAATTCAGAGATATGAATAAGTACATGTACATCAACACAAAAATAAATAACATTGTTTGTGAAAAAACAACAAGAAATAGAAAAATACTGGCTTACAGTTATATGTACAGAAGTGTACATGGTTTTATCTAATGAATTTAAGCCTTAAGTCACACTGTTATTCAAAATGAGTTAATTGAACTTGTAGATGCATATGTAGTTAAAGAACTATAATTATAGTATACCATCATATCTTACAATAGAAAATAACAGAGCATTTTGGTGGAAATGATGCATGAGCTATTAATTAAAATAGTTCTATCCCTTGGCCTGCTGTACCTTTGCATGACTATGGACAAGGACTTAAATATATACATATATGTTTGTATATAAGTCCTTGCTATGGACGAGCAAAAAATAATTTCATTTGTATATACAGACAAACCTGTAAACAAAAGTTACCCATGGTATAGACGAAATGTGGACTTTATTGTCAGGTGGTCTTTATTCAGAGGTCATTTTGTTCTATAATTATGATTAATCAATATAGCCGTTTTTCAAAAATGGCCTTAATTCATTCACAAGGCTGCCCTCATTTGCAAACAGGTGGCTACTTACACCGGGTTAATTGTATACCTAAAACGTCTGTATTTGTTCAATATTTTTTTGAAAATCCAAACCTTATAATTAACAATTTTGAAGGAATCTAGCACTACTAATTCGGCTTTCCGGTTGACCGATTTTCGTGAACGAATTCAGGAGGGCCATCCTCTCAGGCCATCCTCTGTGCGGGACGGGTCAAGTCAAAAGGTATCTCGTCGTGACAAACAGCTAGTCTAATTATAGTTTGTCTGTAGCCAAGGTTATACACAATGTATATGCATTAATTAATGTTGTACGTGTTTATCAATCTAGCTATATGCACATACTGTAGCTTACAAGACTTAGTGTAGAATACATAGCCACTGAACAGAATGAAATAATATCAGTGACCTCTAAATGACAACGACTACAATCCGGTTTTAAAACCGAAACAAACAAATCGAAGGTAGCAAATATGATCATACAGTAATTGTTCAAAGTTTAAACGTGTACAGTTATTAATAAATGATATTAGACGCACGTGACACACACTACCTATAAAGAGAATAAAGGTAAAAAATCAATAATACCGTTCACAACTGTTACCCTTCAAACTTCCAAAATGATAAAATATTCAGCGACTCACATACAATCAGTAAGCAAATCCTACTTTCGTTTCCGATATCTTCTGTTCTATTTTTAGAACAGTAACAAAATAAAATTTACGCAGGTGCGGTTAAACATGTTTATTAAAGGGGGAGGGGGTCGGGTTTTTAAATCGTGAACTGCAGAAACAGTTTTGGTATATTTTCAACAGGGTAGCAGGTTAAGCCTTTTTTGCTCTTTGTTTTCTAGCGTGTAATATATAATTATAACGGCACTCGATTCCGTGATTTTTATACGTTTACAGACGTTATTTTTCAAATAACGCAAATCTGTTGAAAGAAATATCTTCATTTACCCCCCTTATTGAGTGTATAAAAAACCATAGGCATTCGATTCCGTGATTTTTATACGTTTACAGACGTTATTTTTCAATTTCACACATCATACAACGCAAATCTGTCGAAAGAAAAATCTTCATTTTTTCCCTTATTGAGTGTATAAAATACCCTGGTGTTTTTGAAAATTGAAAAGTAACGTCTGTAAACGTATAAAAAACTCGGAATCGAATGCCTTAGTAAAAAACACCAAGGCAGTGCAGCTGCCATTTTTCGATTGTCGGAAGTGGCAAAATAAGTGTGAGTCCCGTCTTTCCTTCTAATATGCACGAGCTTTTCGGGAACCTTGCTTTCATTTTAGTGTGCCCCAAATTTAAACGTTTTGACAGCTTTTAGAAGGAAAGCCGGGACCCACACTTATTTACGTCACTTCCGTCAATCGAAAAAATGTCGAGTGCGCTTCCACCAAATAAGGTAAAACATTGAAGATTTTTCCTTCGACAGATTTGCGTTGTTGGATGAGTTGATTCGAAAAATAACTTCCATAAACGTATAAAAAATCACGGAATCGAGTGCCTATGCGTGTGATAAGGTAAACAAGTGCAAACGTGAATTTTCCGTTGCTCGGGATATACAATATCTAGAGGTCGTGGGGAAAAATAAGAGGCGATTGAGTTACAAGAAACAATGATTTTAACGCCTTTATTTATTGCATATTAGAAATATCGATACTTCGTCTATAGATTTATGATAAGCTTAGTAATCATCTCAAATAAAACAATAATGTTTGTTAACGTTGACACCAAACATGACTGATCGCAGGGACCGACGGATCTGTACGTAGACTGTTAGCTAGGATGTTAAATATAAATTTTAAACGGTTGTAAAGTAAGAAAAAAAAAGAAAAAATAATGATACAAAGTTCAGAGGACACTGAAAAATGCCCAGACTGATTCAAGTTTAACATGGTGCATGTTTACATTGCATTCAAATTTGCGACAATCTCCGTATCACTGCCGTGCCGACTGAATAGTCACTCGAAATGCATTAATTTTAACTATTTTTAATGAACTTATTACCAGAAACAAACATTTCACGGTAATCATCTCAAATGCCTCATTTATATCTAACAAGGACTTTACAATATTCTTCAACCCCGAGCTATAGTTCAACCTAAAAATGAGAGAGCACATCAGAATTAAGACCACTTTCTTCAGTCTTAAAGGTGGTATTGATATCAAAGTTTTACTATACATTATACTTGATTATCTTTCTGTGCCAAATCTTACTATATGAATCTCAATTTTAGGTGTTTGGGACAATTTCTTTCTAGCCGGCGTATGAAATCAAAATTGTCCCATATATGACATTCCTTGTAGGCCTATTTCTTTGAATTCGCAAAGCACTATCGCGTATTATTATCAATGTGTTCATTCAATTAGACAATTTTTATTCATTCATGAACCATTTATCGAGTAAATATTGATAATTTCGATGAAATCAGATCGTTTAATATCTCCATTGTACAATGTGAAAAGAACGCTTATTAATATGTATTACTACATGTACATGTATTACGGTGATTCAGATTTGAACTGTAGATAAAACGATACGTTCCATTACAATTCTATAAGTCTCCTTGGTGAATTACTGGATTCTTATTGTCTAAGTAAATCGCCGTTCAGAAGATGTTTCATTCGACCAATCAGACGTGCTAGAAGGAATCAATGCGGACGAATTAATATTCTTGAATAATAAAAGTGCACGAGACTATTACTACATCTTAAAAGTTACAACAGTCAGGTGAACGCTGGACAAACATGTTGTGAGTAATTGAAGTATTTCTTTGGTTTATTATAAAAGCAAAATAAATACTAGTACTCTTTTTGAGCTATAATTCAAATTTTCACTTTATGCGTGACACTTTGTCTGCTTAATTACTTACTATTTGATTAAAAAAACTACTCGACTTTGAACAAAAATTCTGCAAAAGAATACGTTGAATTTTCTTCATTTTAAATACAATGCATGCAAGTAATTTAAGTGACTTTTTGGTAAATATTTCTGCAAGACTCATTTGATATTGATCAGTCTTTAAAATCAATATGTATACATGTGTATGAGTATATCTAATCATAGCACATTATTTGTAATGAATTTAAAAGAAAGCTTTCTTAACGGTTGCTGGCGTCAATATGACCGTTATGTGTTTTTTTCCAGACGCAACATCATAGCCAGCATGAAGAGACGACCAACATCTAGGATGGTTATATTATATTTGTTGTTCCTTTTGCCCTATTCGCGTGGTCAGCTGACTGCCGACGCCAAACGACTTTTACGAGATAAGCTGACTGATTACTATAAGGACATGCGACCAGTGACGAACCTAAATCAAACCCTTCAGCTTCATGTTGGTATGCAAATTGTTTCAATAATGAACTTTGACGAGGTGAATCAGAAGCTTGTTGTTTCAGCGATTCTGAAGCTTGTGTGGACAGACGACTACATGAAATGGAATTCGACCGAATATGGAGGAATCGAGTTATTAACGATAAAAAGTGAGCATTTTTGGACTCCATCCATGATCTTGTTGAATAGTGTCTACACACTAAAAAAGATCGGAGAGCCTTGGTTAAACATTATATTCAATTCAGATGGCCTAACACAATTTTCTCCTGGAGAAGTATTTTCGGCAACCTGTGATGCTGATGTGACATATTACCCCGTGGATGAACATCGATGCACCTTAGTGTTTGTTGTATGGGGGACGAGGAAGGATGAGATACAGTTAATATCCTCATCAAGAGCATTGTCAACAAGTTACTTCACTGAAAATGGTGGCTGGGCGTTGACGAAAACAAAGGCAAAAATAATATCCGAGGAAAACAGCTGGGAAACCTCTTTTGTTGTTGCACTGCATTTGCGCCGGAAACCCCGATTTGTAGTTGTTAATATAATATTTCCGATCATTTTGGTGTCCGCGTTGAATATTTTATCATTTGTATTGCCAACTGAGTGTGGTGAAAGAGTAACTTATAGTATTACACTTTTGTTGACAATTGCAGTTTTTCTTACAATTATTGTAGATGGCTTACCAAACATATCGAATCCTATGGCAATATTTGGTTATTACCTGCTAGGTATTTTATTCCTAAGTAGTAGCATTCTCTTATTAACCCTTGTTAGCATCAAAACGTTCTATAAGGATGAAAAGGAACTCAAAAATATTTTCTGGAATTTCTTCGTCCGGATATTTTTCCGAGAACGAAAACACTGCAGAGTGACACCAACAGATCGTTTAGAATTTCCAGAGCCAGTGGATGATGACAAATCGGATGAATGTAAAACTCAGCATGAGTGTGGGGATTCAGAATCGCCAACTGTGTTGAATATGGACGAAACTGCAGGAAATATTACATGGAAAGAAATTAGTCGAATGTTTGACAAGGTTTGCTTCGTACTCATTTCAGTTATTCTCGCTTTGTCATCAATAATATTTTTTTCTGCCTTGTCTTTGTTAGCTTGAGTCGGAACTTTTATAAAGACAGAAATTGATAACGACTGGAGCCTTTCCGCTCGGCTTCCCGGTTCGAGCGTTCGATCTTGAAATTTCGAATCATCTACGCATCGCTCCTGTAACGTTTTGATCGAAAACAACATGTCTACATTACCTACGATCATAAACGTAAAGAAGCTGAAGGTCACACTCACATAACAACGATCAATTCAAAACTGCTTATCATGCCCTCTGACTTTCAGTACTTTGATTTCCTTATCTCCTTGATACAGAAGATGTTCTATGTGTAATATTGAAGATATTTTAGAATATTTCAAAACAAACAGTATGCAACTTGCATGTAATGGTTCGATAATCGTCGACAGTGTTTTCATGCTTATGAGAGAACTTTCTCACAAAATATCCTTGTTTCAATCGCTAAATAATTGCTGTTGTTACCCATTCAAATATTTATATACACCGGATATATGGATATGACGTTTTGACATATGGGTTTTGTTAATTGTTTAATTGGTGAATATTGTCCTCTTGAAAAAAACATGTTCCCTTTTTATTGTTTTGTTGAACTGTAAATACACCTTAAACTTTGTATACCGTGTTGAAATAAATAAATTTAAAACAAATTTAAAATAAATTTTGTGTCACGTGTTTGTCAATCCCATTATTAATAGTTTTCGTGGCTGCGGCCGTGTTCTAGTGACTTGTATCCCGGCGATACGTGTTCGAATCACGGTCGCGGCAGCCGTCATACCCTTCTATGAAAATTTGACAAAATGTCGATTTTCCTCAGTATTTTGGAAAGTTGCCGGTTCCTTGTGGAAGGGTAAGTGATTGCTGGTATGAATAACGTACTACTTCAACAATGTCAATATATATTGTTCATAACTATAACACAACCAAAGATTTTTGCTGAATATTTTAATTGAGTAACTACATGTAAATTATTATTTTTGTAATTATTATGATTATACATGCTTACATTTAGACTGACATTGTTACTTTTATAAAAACAATTGGCCCGTTACATTAACATGCTACGTTTATAAAATCAATCATCCATATTTAGAATGAAACTACATGTATTCATAAACCAGTCATGATGCAACATCTTCAATCAGAGAAAAAACTCTCAGTTATTAATTTCATATTTTTAATAGGTTAGGCATTTTGAATAAGTTATGTGAAAGACGATAAGATAAGTTTATTAATTCCTGTGCATTTACAAATACACGAGGACATTATAATTATTAAGTATAAACAGACAGTGTGACATAATCAAAATCAATTGCAAATATAATTCACATAACATGCATTAAACAGTAAATATACTGTACATTGATATTGAAACAGAAAGGAGCATATCTGATGTATTCAAAGTAAATTTATGGTCTTTGTAAAGTAGTACACAAACTAAAATAATATACATAATTCATAATCGTAAATTGTATACATAGATAATAAATGATGGCTTGGAACAAAGAAAAGAAGGCTCCAACAACAGAGATTCAAAAATTAGATCTATTGTTTGGACTGAGAAGCATTGTCATTTAAGACGATTTCTTCATAAATGTACAAAGTCCAGGACAGCTGGTTTGCTTATAGATTTATCACAAATTTTTCTGGTGACTTTGAATCTAGATGTAACATATTTTCACTTTCATGGAATGTTAACATATAAACATCATTAACAAATATGTATGAACAATACACCAATCCCAAAAAGAAACATTGTGAATTTTCATTATTTTGGTATTCCCATTTCAACAGGAGTTGAGTCCCATTACCTGTATATATCATATAAAATACAACATCAAAAAGCAGATATATTATGTTTACCATGCAGAGCTTATATTGTAAGGAAAAATATCCCGCAAACATGTTTTAAGAACCCAGACATGTACGCACGAAACTAGATAGCTCATCAACGCACGCTGTATTCATGTCACACGGATACATGCCAGACTCTTGTCTGAAAGCGAAATCGAATATTCCACCCATGTTTTTGAACTGGGTCTCCGTCAACATACGATTGCTTCTGTTCATTGGTAGTGCGTGCTCGTCTTGGTGGTGTAATATCAACAAAGCGGTCATACTAGGATCTGGAAAGATAACACAAAATACATGCACTTATCAACCATGCGTCGTATGTATTGTGTTTTTTTTTCACGAAAGTGTCTAAACTCACTATTGCCATGACGTATTAATTATTCAGAAGAAATTCCTCATTTTATTAGATTTATTCAAAGGAAAGTATTCCCTCCATTCGAGTCCAACTCGTAGCGAGTCTGCAATTTCGTATGTTTGTAAAATTTGTAAAGTAAAATTGTACGAAAATGTATTCTTATGCGGTTGAAATAAAGTTTTAAACCGTTCTTGACAACCATTTTATAATTATTTGAATATACAGTAGGCATTACTAAATGCGTAATTTATTTATCTGACCTTGTATCAACATTTTAATGCATGACCTAATTGGACTGCTAGCTGATAAGTGGGATACACACGGTACTATAACGGCAATTCAGGGCATTATTAAAAAACAAAGAATCTTCGCGAGAGCTTTTATAATGTTAAAGACATTTCTTGTTAAAGTTATTATAGCGTGATATAATACCTCCAAAGGCTATATATAGTGGTAAATTGGTGTAATTGATAAAAAGATAAGTAAGCGGCCTCTGTAAATCATCTTGATAAAATCGACGAAAAGGGCATTTAAATATCAACTAATGAATACGAACTGTACATAATGCAGATTTTTGTCCTTCTCCCGTCTGTCTGTCTGTCCATCCGTAAATTTATGTTTTCATTTTGTTTAAAGCTGAAATATATGTTCCGATCGAATAAACCAAGTTACAGACAAATAACTTACGTTTCATTCCCCTTATAGCATTAGATGCGTCAGTACCCAGTCTTGACGTATTCATACAAAATACAAACAAAGGACTGTCAGGATTTACTTGTGCTATGTCTGGTACTTGTGTATAG
Organism: Lutraria lutraria; assembly: GCA_964023205.1. Taxonomy (NCBI): domain Eukaryota; kingdom Metazoa; phylum Mollusca; class Bivalvia; order Venerida; family Mactridae; genus Lutraria; species Lutraria lutraria. The sequence continues at coordinate 11,596,354 of OZ026834.1, read as the reverse complement.
TTCACCGTCAGATCTATGTGTGAGACTAACTTTGCCATCAACTCCTCGATAGCACTGCGTATTATTGGAATGTCAGCTCTGCTGAACACTTGAACTGTAAAAAAGATAGAAATAATGTTCGATGCGCATGACACTAGTATACACTGTACCAGTACAGTCAATCCAGTATTAACGACCACTTTCAAATAACGGTAACCATGTGTATATAGAAAATTCTTTTAATTACTATTACTGATTATTTAGAAAAAAATGACATCGGAATAAACGCCACCTATCAATAAAGGCCACATTTCATCTTTCATATGAGTGACCTTTGTTCACAGGCTTGACTGTATGTAACACAACAATTTAATGTTAATTCTCAGGTACACCAATTTATATTCCTTGAACTAAACAACATGTTACCTCACATCTTATTGACTGATAGCTGTATTGACTGCAATTATGTACAGTCTCTTTACTAAATAAATCTAAACAAATATATCGAGACGACTAAATAAGATTGAGTTTTTAAAAATCGTTACGTTCATCAAACTTTGCTTTTGCCCAGAAAAACGACATGTTTCATTTATAATTATGTAGCGATTTGCCGTTCTTACCATTTATGGTTGGTTTAATGATCATTTCCTCGTCCGTTGAAGAATCTTGAGGATTGGGGACCACGTCCAGTGATTGGTCTATCAGTTCATCATCAACATCATCTGCTACTCCCGCAACTACAATGGCATCATCTTGTACTCCAAGCTGACCATCTCTCGACTTCTCCTCGATTGTTTCATCTGTAGGTTTATCAACAGCTTTATTTGCATCTCCGGTATTTAAGTCTTTAATGTCAGTCATTTGTGTCTCAGTATCTTCTTCCTTCTTGAATGTTTCTTCCGCTGTACGTAAGTCAATAATATTGTTAGTTTCGTCAACATTTGAAATCGTCGACACCATGGAAGAATCTCCCAAATGGTCATCATGGTGTGTTTCCTTTTCGAACTCGACCTCTTCGCGTTGGACAGTGGTTGCAATCTTGTCACTGCTGTGCACTCTTTGGGAGTTGATGTTGACTTCGTTTAATTCGCTCTCTTTTCTCTTGACCCCTTGGTGTTCAGTCCCCGACTCTGTTGACGAATAATTGTTTGGTGTGTTTTTTGTTGTCAGTGTTCGTTTCGAACAGGTAGTCTAAGTAAAAAGTGTAATCATTTGAAATGATGCCATTATATAATTGTTTCAAAGAGTTAGATAGTAATGGGAAAACAAAGTTGTAACAACGGGTAAAATAATATTTATGTGTGTTATATTATTAACGTTCTTTCTTTGCTTTATCACTTATTCAATAAAATTTCTAGTATGAAGTCCTGATTAAAAGATGTATCAAATTCATAATGATATTGAAATGCAATAAAACAAAATTAAAGTAAAACTAATGATATTTCATATCCAAAAAGAAAACTTGGCAGAGGGCTCGGGGACCAGCGGATATAGTATATGACTAGATATCACAAACCCATCACTGCTGTAAGTTCGAATCTCCCTCGGGACTGAATTACACATGTATGCAAACTGTCCAGCTAGCTTACGGAATGTCGATGGTTTAACCAGGCTCACGTCTGTGGGGTTCCTCCAACGTTTAAGATGGACGAGTCGCATAACGGCATTGTCATTTGTGCGATGTTAAACACCGAAGACAAGAAATCAGCATTAATCATTATTACTTCAGTGAAATCAGGTTTACCTCTTCAAGTCTACGAAATTCAGAACCTCCACGTGAGCAGTATTTTCTCATTTGAAAATACTTACAAAACAGAACTATGATAATAACAGTAGTGACAACATTGAAACAAATCGAAGCAATAAGACCTGGCTCCATATTTGTGTCTTTGGTGGTAAAATATCTAATTGTCCTTAAAGATGATTATTGGTGAAGCTGAAAGAGAAACAAATTAAATCAGAATTCCATGTCATTTAAAGTTGTAAAGATGTTTTTATTCTGGTTATCCGATCGGCCCTAATCAACCCCCCCCGCGACCCGAGGAACGGTACATCTCAATTTTTTTAACATTTCCACACTCCTTTCAATAGCCAATGAAATGCCCCGACCAATCTATCATATTTTTAATGAGCATGCAACCAGAAACAAACACACACTTATTTAAGGCCTAACCAAAGTCTATTGCACTGACTAGGAGCGTGTTCTATTTGTTTGAAAACGATACTGGAACCATTTTATGGTTATTGAATTGATATTAGAATAATGCCATCTATGATAAAGCGATTGCTTGATATTGATTCAGTATCACGATCATTCGAGCCGGTTGTTCATGTATACAAAATAGAGACGTAAAGGTATTGTTTGTTTCTTGTTACCCGACATACCCTAATTTCTCGGCGTAATCTTTTTATTGGGAGAACCACTTTATCTCTTTTTTACTTTTCAACACGCTTTTCAAGAGCCAAAAAGTGAAAATCATGAAAAAAAATAAAAATAAAAAATTCCGTTTTAATGAACATGTACCTTAATGTATCCAAATATGGTCAAAGAAGCTTTGGTATGACGGAATATACTAAATGTATTTTCAACTCTTAACAGTTTATTCTATATTGTGCAATTGTTTTAGAAAGTAAAAATCTGTATTGTACTTGTTTTATAAAGCACTCGCCCTGTATATGTTTAAGTGATATATTTTGTTATGTATATTTATTGTATATATAAGCAATATGATGTACTTCTGTATAATATTATAAGTCTGAAATAAAATTCTGTTCTGTTCTGTATATAATACTTCAACCTATTAATGAGACTGCCTCAAAATTTAGTCCGATTCTTTCACGTTCCATTAGTGATCGTAACATCAAGGTTTTACTATGAATTTACTTTGCAAACGATTGTGCTTTTATTTATAGCAATGGGAAATTACATATGTTCTAAAAATAGAAATATTTGTGAAAACCAGAAATGCGTCTATTTATAGCATTGGGAAATTACATATACTCTAAAAATAGATCGTTTCGTGAAACCATGATTATTATTTGTGAACACATCACTTGGACTTATTTATATACATACATGTATATAAGTCCTTGGTTACATTTATCAGACCTTATCACACTGAGTAAGACGAATTGTTCATTTTAATTCAAAATTTGTTCTAATATTTGGCATTTAAGAGATCAAATATTCCATCATACTTCCTCCGCTTTCGTTCTTAAAAATACATTCTCTAAATAGTATGCTATCCAATGTATATGGTGTTGGTATTAATCTATATTTACATATCATATCACTATCTTCTTGTTACAGGACTTGCAGTGTACCGCTTGGTGTCGTGGTTAGTCAAATACGACTCATCATGTACATTTTATATGTAGATAGTCGAGTTAGTAAAAAGCTAGGATGGAAAAAATTATGCTAATTAACACGCTAGTTTTGACATGGATGGTGATAAAGCATATGCCACTATTAAACTTGCAATGTGTTGGCTATATTTCATCAAATGTCAAGGCAATTATGCAGGGCATTATGTCTGTCCTGTCTACTTCTGTACTTGCTATTCAAGTTTTATCACAGTAGTTTTGTCGGAGACCAGAACTATAAATACATGCTTTATATTGATTTAGATTTGTGTACAATGTGCTTACAGTTATCTCAATTTGTAATCTGTAAACCTATTGTATTACAAGTATCTTCAGGAACTAGACAAAAGATCATCGTTGCGATCAAAAGCGTAAATGAAAAGCGATGATAAGAGTAAATGAAAGCTGTTGGCTAGAACTGCGTTTTGTTTTTGTTGATTTTCTTTATAATGTCTTTTAACACGGTTTTATTATAAGTAAACAAGGGAATGATAACATGAAATTAAGTAGACATGCTTAATCTACCAAACAATTAAGGAAAATCTACTCGTATTAGAACGTTCTTGGACTTCGAAATTTATCTGCCAGTTCGTAATTCTGTCGTAATAGAGTACATGACCGAAAGTATTTAAATAGTAGTATAATTTATTATGTTTATCAACACTACTATGAAAGTTTTTATCAGGTCTTACGACGGTATTTTTTACCAATTTTCAGATATGCACGCACGTCACATGAATACATTATCTACGTCATCTGTTCGCATATATAACGTTATCACACGCCTGTGAAATTCTGAACCTCAACAGATCAATTAATTTTTCATCATTTGATAGTCTAGGCGTACAGCATGTTACCACTGCGTGCCCGGATCACAAACGATTTTCACATAATACGTGTCATATATGGTGAACTTCCTACTTTCGTTTTCGTTCAAAATCGTAATTGGACACATTTTAAAATAAGTGAGCATTTCGACAAAACATTTTGTGTCGAAGAAAGTGTAAATTGATAAACAGCCAGGACAAAGGAATGTATTCTTGTCTGCAGAAAAAGATTTTAGTGTACACATTTTGTGAAAAAATACTTCTAACATATTGTTATTCAATATATAAGGCTTAACAAGTATTTGCTTCTGAAACTCCCATGCAATCATAGACTTTATATAAGGCCCTAGGAATGGTTTATCCAATTTCTCACATTTTTTTACCCTTCCACATGCTTTAAAGAGCCAAAAAGTCCCGACCTACCAGCTATATTTTAATGAGCATGTAACCAGGAAGAAACATTTTACGCCTTAGAAACGTAATTTAAAACTTTTACCGCGAGACTTACATTTAATCATAAATTATCTAAGTAGTTATCTAGATCGAAAGTACAACTATATTGTAACAAACAGTAAAATAAATCTTACAAAACGCAAATATCTCAGAAAATAAATAAAATAAAAAAGCACCTCATCGATCGATCGGTACAGGTTTATACATACCTTTTAATTCATGTTGTTTTATATATATATGTAAATACTTCCGTGAACAAGTACACATATGTGTTGATCACATTTTTAATATTCAGACACAGTTTATAAAATATGTTTGATTCTAAAACAGAAAGTAGAGTTCCAAAAGCCAATAAATGTCATGGCCAGTTTTGCGTAAGCATTCTTCACCAGAGCATGACGTTAATTCAGCATATCGTAATCCGATACACCGACAAGTTGTGCGTACATACGGTACATAGTTGGCGACATCTATGTGTGCAGGTAGTTTAAAGTCGTTAAAAGGTACCAGGTATTTTATTTAATTTATTCAACGTGGTATGATCAACACACTACGACTTTGTTATCAGTAAATTAACCACTATATATAAACTGTGAGTTATTTATATTTATTTGAAAATAATATTATAACAAAAGTACAAACATACAAAGGTACATATTAATTTACATTCCAACAAACGAAAAAAGTAGTTTAATCAGAATTAGGTATGGTTCATACAAAACCTGAACATTCTGCTGTCAAATATAGAGATGATTTGTACAAGTTGAAAGTGACTTATTGGAATGACAGCAGTCTAAACTAACACCAAACTGCTCATAAAAATCATCACTTAAACTTCGTTAGCGGTATTGTATTATAGTGTTTGTATAATTAATTTGACTGTGACATTAGCCAGCCCGATAAGCTCAGTTGGTAAAGCACTTGACTTGCTTGCAGGAGGTCGCGGGTTCGAGCCCCGCTTCGGGTAGATTGTTTTTCATCCTCCTATTACACTTCAATGTACTGATTGCCCCCTGATAATTCTTAAAGACAATAATACTAAAATCGCATAAAATGAATACAGTACATAAGGTCTGAAAATATCTATATAATAAATCCGCTCCATTTTGTGAAAAAAAAAATCAAATTAATTCTTTCAAATGTCGATAGACAGTAGCTACTTGTTTCCTATGTACACATACAACACATTAAGTCAATATCTACTTAATTGACATGCCTTAAGATTTTGAGTAACAATACAGATAAATCTTGAACACATTTAGTGTTCGTATCACATGAGTACATTCCGTTATGATGAGTGTATGCCATGTCAAATATTCCGCCGATGTCTGAGAATTCTGTTCCTGTTAAAATCTTATCACTCGTGTTAGATGGGAGTGCATGTGCCTCGCGGTTATGCAGAATTAACAAAGCAGTCGACTGTAGACCTGTGAATATAGAATATTGAATGTATACAAAATGTATATTTTAGTAAAAATACATACATAAATGGAAGTATTACCCAGATTCTGAGCCGAGGTTTACTACTAGTCTACTCCAATACGATTATTATTTTCATACATTTGCGATACAGGTTAGAGAAATTAATATAATGCGAAATGTGGGCCAGAATATGACTTTATTCTAATTATGAAATACAATATAGTTAAAAACGTATTCAAAACAAGTTTCCGTAAAATAAGAAAATTGATACAAAACATGCCGTCACCAAACTAATTTGAAATTTAGCCAAGCTTCGATATTACATTTAAGAAAAAAAGATAACTCTAAGATACGAATGATATATACATCAATTCTAACACTTTTTCATAGCTGTACTTTTCTAGCAATTTGATATTTAGCCATTTTACGCACTTTTCATCCCCTTTATCGCATTCCTCGCATCTGTGCCTAATCTTGTAAAGGCTCCACAAAGTATCAGTAGTGGAATGTCTGGACATGAATCTGTAATGTCCTGAAGAATTGTGTAGTTATCTCTCAACTCTGGGTTTAATTTAGACATCAACTCTGTTGTAGCTTGGCGCATCAAAGGGATGTCTGGTTTACAAACTATCTGAACTAAAATACGACAATATTATAGTGTTACCAATTAGGGAAATTCATATTTGTCGAGTTAATTGTCCGAAGTTCGCTGTTTTGACCTGAACCCGTTGACCAATATGAATTACCCTGAATAATGATTCATAATTTCATGTAGATTTTTGAGAGTTTTGTCATTATTTGCCGACTTTTTTTACTCGTATTGCCGACAACTCTTTGGTATTGAGCGTCGGTTTCTTCTTACCCCCCTTCTAATATTAGCTGGTTAATTAATGAAACATTGGAATAAGTACAAAAACAAATTTTGCTGCTATGTCGGAGTTGTAAATGTAACAATATGTACATTAAATCTCGTTTCTATTGCAAAAGAAATCAGAGAAAATGTGATATATTGATCAGCCGTACTTTTAACAGTTTCACGGTCATCTTTCACTGTATTTTCACTCTGAGCATCTGATGGAATGTTTTGTAGGTGTTCAGTTTCCTGTGTTTCTGTTGTCGACACTTCTGTTACCGCTAAACTTTCTTCGGTGTATTGATTGTCTATGGTATCAACATTTGTGGCGCCTTCAGTTTCTATCAACAGGGTGTCTTGTTTAAATGATATATCAACTGAAAAATGATCATATTCCTAGGTATTATACAGTACAACACTTTTGATTGTGGCAGCAAGTTGATGTTTTTCGAACTATTGTAATTGAAACAGTTTGTACAGTTGCATTGTTATTATTGTAAAGGAAGTCTAAGATACCAGTCTTGTATTTTTCAGCCTTACCTTCTATTTGACGTCGAGGGTCTTCAGTCACTGTATTGACAATCGGACTATTAATAGTCTGTTCTAATAAGTTTTGCTTCTTCGTACTCAACGCTGCAGAATCCTCATTAGTATGATTTCCTTTTATATCAGAATTTTCATTGGTCTCGACAGTTGTTGCGCCTTCCGTTTCTGTTTCATGGTGTTCATCTGGTGCTTCTTGATTTGTTGTTACGCTTTCCCCTGTGTTGTCACCAATGTCTGGGCCAGATTCGATATCCTTGGATTGCTAAATTGTATAACGTACATTGTATAGGATGTTTTTTTAACACAATTTCTATGAAAAAGTTATACACAGTAAATGGTTAAAAACACGCATTTACAATTATAACGTTACACTAATTAAAGGGGCATACCCTACAACTGACAAACATTCAGTGAAAGTGTAAAAATGTGTTAGATGTATATGTAAAACAATATATAATGGATAATTGCAAGAAGAACTTGGGTCATAAAATGACTAGTTTAAATACTAGCCGCAAAAATCATAGCTATGAATAATAAATCACTTCCACCCAAAAATTGTACAAAACAAATTCCAAAGAGTTTCCGATCTTTTATGGAAACTAATATTTTTGTGATTTTATTTTTAATTTGATGAATTTTTGGCTGAAACTTTCTTCGTCGGCTTTTTTCTTTACAAGCTTTTAATGTATCATCATTTTGCCTTGATTCTAGATGCACCAAGTTGTAGGGTATGCCCCTTTAAGAAAGTTCCAATTATGTCTAAACTTTCACATGCTGTTTCAATCTTCCGATAGCCTTTTAAAGTTTTACATTGCCTTATTTGGGTGTTTTTATATTTGGATGGATGATGTGACTATGTCAAAATTCCTACTGATTAATACGTTTTGCAATCTTCTCAGAATGCAACAGTAATGCTTACTGAGAATAAAAAGTAATTTACCTTTTTTGATTTTGCATATAATATTTTGTTCCAACAATGAAATGAACAGCGCTGCAGGCAGACGAGTATAATTGATACCACCAGGAAAAGAATGCCAACGACCAGAATAATGGACGGTGTATCCATTTTGCACTATTTTTTGTCATACTGAAATTATGTTAACTTTGTGATAAAAAGGCGAAGAATTTTAAAATTAAGATATAAGAATATGCTGCCTAATTTCATCAAGGTGCAAATAAGGTTTACATAAAAGTTCTTTTTAATTACATTTCTATGTACTGTGTTACACTGTGTTATATTACACTTCTATGTATTGTATTACATTTCTATGTGTTGAGTAATCTTTCGATGTATTGTGTTACATTTCTATGTATTGTATTACATTTCTATGTGTTATATTACATTTCTATGTATTGTGTTACATTTCTATGTGTTGTGTTACATTTCTATGTATTGTATTACACTTCTATGTGTTGTATTACATTTCTATGTGTTATATTACATTTGTATGTATTGTGTTACATTTCTATGTATTGTGTTACAGTTCTATGTGTTGTGTTACATGTCTCTGTATTGTATTACATTTCTATGTATTGTGTTACATTTCAATGTGTTGTGTTACATTTCTATGTATTGTATTACATTGCTATGTATTGTGTTACATTTCTATGTATTGTATTACATTTTACGTGTTGTGTTCCAATCTAATTATTGTATTACATTTCTATGTGTTATGTTACATTTCTATGTATTGTATTACATTTCTATGTATTACATTTTTAGCTCACCTGGCACAGAGTGCCAAGGTGAGTTTTTAGGATCGAGCTATGTTCGTCGTCGTCGTCCGTCCGTCGTCAACAATTTCTTTAAACAACATCTCCTCCTAAACCACTTTGTCAATTTCAACCAAACTTCACATTTGTAATAATTGCATGAAGCTCTACCAAAGTTGTTCAATGAATTCCATTCCATGCAGAACTCTTGTTGCTATAGCAACCAGAAGGATTTTGTATGTAGCATTGTCTTGTGGACCTCTACCAAGTTTGTTCAAATTATGGCCCGGGGTCAAAATTGGCCCCTGTCTCAGGGTTTACTCTATTTTATATTAGAAAAATTAAAAAATCTTCTTGCCCAAAACCGCTAGGCCTAGAGCTAAGATATTTTGTTTGTAGCATTGTCTTGTGGACCTCTACCAGGTTCGTTCAAATTATGGTCCCGGGGGTCAAAATTGCATCGCCCCTGTTTACTCTATTTTATATTGGAAAAGTAAAAAAATATTCTTGATCAAAACCAAAAGGCCTAGAGCTAAGATATTTGGTATGTAGCATTGTCTAGTGAATCTCTACTGAGGGGTAGATAACATTTACCATGACAAATAACTTCCTTTGATTAGATTACCCCTTAGTGTTACGATACTCAGGTGAGCGATACAGGGCCTTCATGGCCCTCTTGTTATGTATTGTATTACATGTCTATGTATTTTATTGCTTTTTTGTGTGTTGTATTATATTTCTATGTATTGTATTACATTGTTATGTATTGTGTTACATTTCTATGTTTTGTATTACATTGTTATTTATTGTGCTACATTGCTATTTATTGTGTTACATTTCTTTGTGCCATATAAAATTTCTATGTGTTACGTTACATTTCTATGTATTGTCTTACAGTGCTATTTATTGTATTACATTGTGTGTATTGTCTTACATTTCTATGTATTGTATTACATTTCTATGTATTGTAATACATTTCTATGTGCTGCGTTACATTTCTATGTTTTGTATTACATTTTCATGTATTTTATTACATTTCTATGTATTGTTTTACATTTCTGTGTATTGTAATACATTTCTGTGTGCTGCGTTACATTTCTATGTTTTGTATTACATTTTCATGTAATGTATTACATTTCTGTGTGCTGTGTTACATTATTACATTTCTATGTATTGTATTACATTTCTATGTATTGTATTACATTTCTATGTGCTGCGTTACATTTCTATGTATTGTATTACATTATGTAAATTACATAAACATATGTTTTATGACAAATCAAAATGTTGTGTGCTGATGGACACAATCAGAAAAACGAAAGCGAAACTTGACATAAGATCTACATGTATTTTCATTTTAAAATTCACTAACGACGTTCATATAATTTGTTAAATTATTGTAAACTTTAGCTGCTACTACAAAATAATAAAGGAACTAAATTCTTACGTTCTCAAAATGTCCTATCCACTCAGTTCCATTAATCAATTCCCAATGGTACAGTTACACTAAGAAATATTCGTCTCATATTCCAAACATCATAGTTATCACTGACAGTTATCTTTCAACAATATGTCATGTGACATAACTCATCACAGGGCAATTACCCGTTTAATATTAATCACTTCCCACTAGAACAATAACAGTAAAGAATTACCGAAATATTTTTCAAACATCAGTTATCACTGACAGTTATCTTTCAACAATACGTCACGTGACATAACTCATCACTGGGCAATTACCTGCAAACGTTTATCACTCCCACTAGAACAATAACGGTGAAAATTACCGAAATATTTTTCAAACATAGTTACAACTTTCAACAATGTGTCATGTGACATAATACATCACTGGACAATTACCAGTAAAAATCGCTTTTCATATACAACAAAACCACCCATAGTAAGTGTTACAATATCAAGACCAGCATTTATTATGGACCTATTTTCAGTCTTTTGTCTGTATTCCATCTTAATTATGACGAAGGCCGATATCAAATCTAAAAAGTAATCTTGATACAGTGATAATACTGTATTTGTATGGCTACTATACAAAGAGTTGATAGATGATTTCAACTATCTTTGTTTACTCGTAAGTACCTATAATCTGTAGTGTCTGATGAGCGAATATTGTTTACCTAATCTACATGTTCGCGATTGATAGTTAACATTATCTAAGTCTTGAATCTTACCTATGTAAATATTTTGATAAACTGCAACTAATTTTACTTATGCTCCCCGCCACACCAGAGCACGTCCGCACCACGCTGGCAAAGTTCCCATCACGTCCTGAAAATATTGACGAACGTGGCAGAGACGGAGTCAAACTCGAAATCTTGATGCAGTCAGGTTCTCACTACGTCCTTAAAACGTCCTTGCTAGGTTCTCATTGCGTTTATCGTGTTCCCAGTAAGTTTATAAAACATGTAGCTTCCCGTTGTCACCTGGTCAATTGCGTTCATACTACGTCACAATTACGTTACCATTACGTCCATGCAGATTGCACTGCGCTCTCCATGCGCTATTACCGCCAATAACGTCCTCACTGCGTTCACTGGCTCCGTATGAATACTGCACCATGTGTCCATTTTTTAACTGACCATGCTGGCCGAACAGCAGTCTTCTTTCTGCTGAAAGCCATGCATGAAACCAACAGGATTTAGGTTGCTTCGTGTTAATGCAGTTATTTCTATTTCCTATTTACAAAATGGCAATTTGAGCATCCAAAATAGCTTAATGTCCTTGTACAATAGCCATTTATTTGAGTATGGCACTAATTTGTTAACATATTTGCTGACTGGAAATGAAAGGATAGGGTATGAATCCAGTATTTTTACCAATTGTTCAGAACCTGACTGGGACGCACTGGGCATCTGTTGCAAATGTGCTAAAGACGTGACGGAGCAAATTTACAACATAGCGCAGTCTTCTGTAACGTGGTGTCAATACTATGGTCATAGCATATATACCTTGCTGAGAAATAGTGAGAACTTCACTGACGTAACAAAAGCGTAGTAACAACCCAGTGAATACGCGGTGAATACCGCTTGCTGTATAAGTCTGCACCACGCTTGTACTGCGTCAATAAAGTTCCTACTATGTTTTAGTCACGTCCCTGTTAAGTTCTTACTACGTAAGCACTGCGTCCTAATTTGACCACGTCCCCAACACGTTTTTTTTTCATATTAAAAGTCTCACCACGTCCTTCACGTTAACAAAGACCATACCACGCTTGAACCGGTTCCTACTGCGTCCTCATCACACTCATCAGGTTCTTGTCACGTGGTGGACGCTGTGCGAACGTGGCCCTAGTGTAACAGGGGTATTAAAAACAACACATAAGTAACCGCAATCGTTGCCAGGTGGTAAGTGTGTCCGCCTTCGGGGGAGATCGAAGGTTCGAATCCTAGTGGAGACTTGGTAAGAACTGTTGCTACCGTAGGCCCATCTTAGCTAGGCACTCGGTAAAACGAGGAGGGAATCGGATGTGCGCGTAATGTGCGAACAAAAGATAAGTGTCTCATTAGCCAACTTGGCTTGCCCTTTCAAAAGGGGTCACACAATAATAAATCAAAACCTATGTTAATCATTAATACAAAGAACCTTTGTAACAACTCTTTATTTCACAAACCAACGAAACCCACAATATATCCCCTGTCTGCCTTTGCTTATGGTTTGATACGTACGAGTACAATAACTCATATTTAAGTCCACAAACATGTCTGGTAAGAATGTTCAATTCAACCAAACTATTTAAAATGACCAAAATGAAAGTATAACCGTTTTTATTTGTTCGGGCTACCTGTCTCAACATTTTGTTTCTTTGACAAGGTGCAGAGCATTTGCCGTGTTCTGCATGCCCAACATTCAATCGATTTCCTAAAATAATTTTAAACAGACATTGTTTTTTCACTCTTGGTTTATTAATATTCTTTAAAATTTTGTAAGGCGAAGAAGCATGTGAAATGTCTTTGTCGTTTTCCGCTACTTAAATACATTAGACTCAATCCCTACACTGAGTTGTCATTCGTTATCTCCCAATACACCTCTGTCAACGTCTCAGCGTTTTATAAGATCAATGGTGCAAATTTACACCTGTGAGAATCAATTTCTGTCGTAGAATACATTGGGGTAAAAACTGTAGTGATTTACAAGAAAATCAAGTAAATGTTTCATTAATCAAGCGGACTATTTCTCGACGGAATCGGTTCGTTTACAATCGGTAATTAGGCCAGTAATTCAAATCGCTTAAATGGAAATAAATCACAAAAGTCTACGTAATCGTTTTACATTTTGACAACAAATTTACATTTCGAGAAAAACTAATGCATGGGTTTGTGCATTAGATTGAAACTAAGGAGACTTTGATACATGTATTGAACTACTTTTTAGACGTTGACGGAGGTGTATGCGAGGAGCGACGAACGGCAACTCAGCGTATAGATTGCATTAGGCTTATTTGTATGTCTCAAAATATCATTTGGAACACCTTGGTCGATTCCGTACCTCCATCTGACTAGTCAAGGCGCACCATTGGCCAAAATATTTCACTTGTTTTGTTTCTGTGACAAAGAGCAGCTGTTCCTGTTAGCAACTACCGTGGTTGTTACTCATGTATTACCAGTAATCAATTTGCCTTGGTAAAAAAAATGTTAATTCAAAATATCACATACTATTTTGCTTTCATATAAGAATCTAGTAGTGTATTCATCTAAGTATAAGATATTATTGTGTGACAATATACTTGGGTATGTTTAATGTCCATGCGTTACTCTTTATCAGTTGGTGACATAATACGGTGATCTGATGTCACACACAGTGATCCCCTCCTACGTCAGATACACGTAACTATGTATTTCAAACTAGCTATTCACTGCTCGCTGTGAGTAGACCAAATTGATATGTGAGGAAGCTGACCAGTCCAGCAAGGTCAGTAGCTCTAACCAAGTGCTCGCATGAAACCGTCCTCAACCGTTTAAAGCAATGGTGTCGCCAAAGACCCTGATTGATTGTGCGACGTTAAACCCCGGTGAAAGCATCTTTGACAGTCATACATGCTTTGAACATTTTGTCAAAAGTAAGCTTTTTGATAGATCCATGAGAAGTATTAATTTTGTTATACAGCAAAAGACTTATTAAGTACTTTCTCTGACCAACAGCACTTGACTTCAGCACAGCTTCAAAGTACATATCTATGCATAATTACTGCAACGTTTTAACCTTACGTTCTTACCAGAAATACATTTCCTTTTTGGATCACATATCGACTTCTGAACTCAATAGTTTTAAATGCATAATTGTATACAGACTTTCAAACAGAACATTTTAATACAAATCAAACGTCATAATTATATAATAATTTATTGCATTTCTGAAGAACAAATGTGTACATTTAGTACATACAGGTATGTAATATGTTTGAGTTGAATGTCTTGAAAATGTAGTTTCTTTTGTAAACACACAATTCCACTTATTATATCATTAATTAAATGTATTTATCTCCCTTTACATGCAATATAAATAAATTCCATTTTAGGATTCGACGAATTTGCGTAAAAAACCTTCAGTGTTTGATATACCTTCTGTGTTCAGATTACACTCATATATTCCGCTGTCTGTAGAGAAAGCCATATCAAATATCCCTCCAAAACTCGTGAAATGACTCTCAGTTAGCATAATATTACTCCGTTGGGCAGGGAGTGCGTACTCTAATCTGTGATGCATCATTAGGAGGACAGCCGTCCCTGGATCTGCAAATATATGTCATAACCATCAAGACAATGCCTATTCCTTTTTTGTTCTCTTACATCTCATTTATTTGTATGAATTTAACATCTTTTCAAATAAATGGAAAAATTTATTTTCAGCATAATATTATTATGATATTATTTAATCTATGTGTGACCAAAGGTGCATGGAATATCACTGTCACTCGCAATGTAGTACTAATACAATCCAACTATCGGTAATAATATGGTGACCTTTGGGTAGTAGCGAGAACTTTGAAAAGTAATCTGTGATTATTAATCACACGGAGCACCTAGCATTGTAATATGGTATACAATCCACAAATTAAAAATGCTTTAGAATGCCGTAATCATGTATCTTATCTATCAAATAATTATAAGACAATACAAAAATTAGGAATTAAATTTAGTCAGAATAATTACTTACTTCGTATCCCTTTTATAGCATTCCCTGCGTCCGTACCCAACCTGGAAGAATGCAGACATGTTATAAGTAAAGGACTATCCGGATCTACTTCAGCTATGTCAGACAAGTAAGTGGGATCAACACGGAGTTCTTCATACCTGCATAACTTAGACATCAACTCTTCGATAATCTCCATGGGTATACCTTTACTGAGCACTTGTACTGAAATCGGGTAAATTAAAGTTTTAATTTTGCAGTTTTAATGTAATACATGTTGAGTACTGTTATTGGGAAGTCACAGCCATATGAACGCAAAAAAGAAAGTGCTTAGAAGTTTATTGAATATAACATTATACATACATTTGTATATAATTATGCAAACGCATTTAGCATGAGAATAGTAATTATAATAATATATGTGAATTGGATTATTTTTGTCGTCCTTACCTTTAATTCTTACGTTTGCTGAGTATGTAGGAGAAACAAGTTCAATATCTTTGGAATCTTCTACTTCAGTATCAGGGTGGTCTGTTTCTAGATCGATTGGGGT
Organism: Lutraria lutraria; assembly: GCA_964023205.1. Lineage (NCBI taxonomy): Eukaryota > Metazoa > Mollusca > Bivalvia > Venerida > Mactridae > Lutraria > Lutraria lutraria. The sequence continues at coordinate 11,580,498 of OZ026834.1, read as the reverse complement.
ATGGACTGCTTCTGTCTCCTGTGCAATATTGTCATGGTTTTCTTCAGTTTCATTCACATAGTTAAAATTTCCTGATTTGTTTATATCAGTGTTTGAAGATATCAGGTCTGATTTATTATTATTACTACATTTTCTATCATCTTTTTCAAAATCAAGCGCTTCATTTCTTTCTATAGGAATCACCTCATCATCACGAGGATTAAATGCTTCCTCAACATCGGGAGACATTCTTCCAGCACTGTTGGCTGTTTTAAATGCGGACTCTCTTGTTTGAGTATTTAAAGATTCTACCACTTGTTCTGTTTTAGAATCCAGAAACTCGTTTTCAATTAAGTTTACACTTGAAGGGTTGATATCTTCAGATTCACCTAGACTTGTTCCCTCTTCCTCCTTACCATGAGCTTCTAGCTTCTTATCAACCATCTGCTGTTTATCTAAGTTATCTTCATCATCTTTTTCAGTAGAACCATACTCACTATGGATAACAACGACAGATGGTTCTCTTTCAGCTTGGTGACTCAGTGACGCACTATCGATATCGGATGATTCTTTTTGATTTGTACGTTGCTGATCATATTCGTATTCTTGATTTGCTTTTTCCTAAATGTTAACACAATTCATTCAGTAGTACAGTTTAATTTACCATGTATAATCAATCCATATGTGCACATAGTTATAAAGAAAACATAAATGTTAGTTTACATAGAGGGGGGGGGGGGGCTAGAACGTTGAAGGGATGGTGTCTGATGGTATTTTAAGACCTAAATAGCCACATGGACCAAAGCAAATTTATCATAGATAAACATACAACGTACTTGGCTTGTATCATTAACTCATAATACAAAGATATCCGGCAAATATTTTATTCTTTTCAAAATTCTTAATTTCTTAAATGTGATAACAATGATAACAAGAATTGTACAGCTTCTCCGTTTGTAAGATGTTATACTAGTGTACGCGACAACATTGCAAATATAAAAAGTCCAATTGGATATTGCTTGAAATTGATTGTAATTTTCATAAAATACAGAATTCATAAAAACATTTACCTGATCCAGCAGTCGGTATTCACCATGGTTTATAGGACATAATGATCCCTTGTTTTTACACAAGCAAATCACAATGATGATTAAAATGACAGTACTGATGAAAAGGAATACAGCGAAGCTGAATGTAACTATGCACGCGGTCGTCAACTGAGGGCAAATTTGGTCGAATGAGGTTTCATTAGTAGCCATGGTCTCCAGGGATGAAAAGCTTTCCTGAAAATGAAAGTCACTGAAAATATGAAAAAAAACAACAACATAAGAACATACTTATATCCATACCATTTAAAAAATCCAATAAATAGAACAAAGAAACATCAAAATAGTTGGAATAGTTTTTGCCAGACACACATTCATTTTTTTCTCACTAGCGTCAGGGGGTCCCTGGTAGAGTTAAACGTCGCACCAAAAATCAGGATAATTCGGCACCTTTTTTCCAGCTTTAACAGTTTACGAAGACACCAACTCACACCTGGAAAGAATCACGTGCCTTCCCTAAGCTACCTGGACAGATTCCTTAAATGTGAAATTTGTCTCGTCCCAGATAGAATTCGAGCTCACAGCGTAGAGACTAAAGCCACTAGACCACAGAAGCACTCACATACATTCAGAGGAATAATAATGTTCAGTAAAAGCTTACTAAGCGAACAATTAGATATAATACGACATACAAATTATATAACTACCACTTAGTTCTTGACGAGTCTTCAAAATGTTGTTTACTTAGAATTGCCAATGAAACCCAATCGATTATAAGACGACTAAATATCGACATTTCATTGTGTACTATGTATATATATATTAGGCTATCAATTTACGTGTCTTTGTATAATTTATCAACAAAATTATCAATATATTCAGGCCCGTAGAAAGCAATAATTTCAGATTAAGGGGGCGGGGATGGGGGCTAAATGTTTTGTCTAGTTGTTGTCTGACAGCGATAGGGAGGGATGAGAACCTGCTTAGCCTTTTTAAAGTATTTTAACTATAGTATTAAGTACCATAAAAGCTGAAATTATCCGAGGACCAAGCCCTTTACAAGGTATGAATTATGTGAACCATGGTAAATGCATTCGGTTCAGTAGAATGACAGACACGCACGATAACAGTCAAAGATAAAAAATGTCAGGTTTCTTGATAATTTGTTTGCATCAACGATACATAATAATATCATACATAAACTTCACTAATGAGAGGATTGGCGATTAAAAAAGAACTTAATTTACTTTATTTAGTTTTTCGTGCTTTGTCTTATTCAACTTACAGGTCTCAATAAATCAGGGTAAAATATAGAGTGTTGATAAAAAATTATACAGTTCCTACCTCTTCATATCAGTAAATATGTATCAGTCACAAACAAGTATAAACAATATAAATATAAACACAGCGTATACTTACAGTAAAACTTCGATATTAAGAGCACAATTGGGACCAAAGCGCCAACGGTTAAAGTATTGAGGTAGTTCATTATTAAGTTGAAATTTGGAAGAAATTTAGTAATATATATGATCTGGTTTGAAAACTTAATGCTACAACGATGTATCAATCTGTATCCGGATCTTAATATATTATATACGTGATCGCTTATCTGGGGTTTTATCTCAAACCATTTCTTTATTATTACGTTTGCTTTTTTCTAAATAAATGAAGTTAAATATAATCCAATTTGCAATTCAAAACATTTTATTATAAAAAGTGTCACATGATGTCTATATTTAAAAGAAACTGGTTTCCTATTTTCGGTGTGCATTAAGAGTAGGCCTACGCGAAATCGTCCCTCTTAATAGAAAAAATATATTATGAAACGGTAATTGCTATCAGTCAAGTCAACAGTATGTGCATCATGAATAAAAAATAATGAGAAAGGCCTATATACTTATGACTCAATAAATAGATAATTTGAATCGACAAATGTAAATGATACACCTTCTCGCATAGAGGCGGAAGAAAAAAATCTTTAAACTTTATTTCCTGTTTATTTAAACTAGATACAAATACGGTATTTAAGGTCAACAAGAAACCAAAGAATATTTTCTACATACCTATTAGCTCAACTAAGGACAGCTTTGTCGGAAACGCTTCCAAAAAAGTCTACTTTCGCTTTCGTTTTGTCCAATTTATACAAACATACAACTCATAATCACATGACACTATTGATCATAAGATTAAAACAAACAAGTTATAAAAATATCTCTTATACCTTTATATGTAAGGTTATATTACTGTACTGCCCATCCTTGTATCGGTGTGTATTCTATAATCACGTGTAACTGGTGGTCAATTATTGTCAAATGATCCACACAGTATGTATCTTTCCTAGCGGAAGTACATATGTTATGCAAGGGAAGTAACTGCTGTGGCAAGTCTAACTGCCTGGTGCGTACATAGATAAAGCGGAATCGAATTAAGTTACGTTTAAGACACGCTTGTTTCAATCCATGTCAGTCAAGTATTTAATTGCTTTATTTTAAAGATGTGGACTTAGCTTCATATTTGCGTATATACTTAGATATGCAGGCCTGTATGAAGCGATTTCATATTGGGGTAGGGACTAATTTTAGATTTCGTCTGACAACAGGAGTGTTAGAATCATAGAATTAGTCACATAATAACCCTTTCTAATCACTATTACATCTGAAATTATTAGGGGGGACTAGGCCCCAGTCTAGCCGCCAGGTTCTTACGGCCCAGGCGTGCCAATGGTGTCTACAGTACTACCTCGTACCTTCATTTTGAATACTAATTCAGTTACCCGTTAACACGTATTCATTTTAATGTTACATAAAGAGGAAATTCCTACTTTATGTATATATGCTGCTGATTGCATGCTGACCTTGGAAGGGCCCTATTTGATATGAATTAAAGATATCGTAGTATGAGAGGCTAACTCATGTAAATGATAATATGATAACATATTGATAAGTCATGAATACCATTGAATGATGTTTCACATATTATCTATATGGTCCACTAAACTGGAATGAAATAACATTTGTACACATTTATGTACCAAATGAATCACATAAAAAAGTCCAAATTAAGATGAAATGTGAAGTTATTCAATTCACAAAAACAGCCACATTATTTGTACCGAGTGAATTAAGATGCCATTTAAACATTTTCAATACATCCAATTACGTAACACTCATACTGGCCTATAGTATATACACATATATATATGCCAGTTGTGTATTGATACCCGAACGTTCTCGTCAATGTTCTGACATTATATAAATTAAAATAACTCCCTGTATGTTGTTAGCGTCTATGAGCACATCCACAGGATGATCAAAAGGAATAAAATAAATTTTCTGTACATTTATTTCACTTTATTCTTTATACTTATGGGAATCTTATTGAATATGTCGTGCAGGTCAAGTTTGAGTACAACAAATTCAAGAAAAAGATTCAGTACATTGCAAATGTAAGGAAGCTGTCAGACTGGCTAACAGATACAGCTTCCTTAAATTGGCTAATTTGTTCATGATGGGATTCGAATTCACAGCGGTGATAGAATAGATAGATATTCAAATACAAACTTAATTTAGTTATAAACTTTGAAATTAAGATACATATGTATGATATCATATTCATTGAAACTAGACCTACGTTTTGTTTTATCTCTACCATAAATCGGCCTGTTGTTACTTTTTCCATCGATTTTAATAGAATTTGATGAACTTTACACAATCCTGCGTCTTAATTACAGTTTTCTGGAGTAGTCTAATTTATATTATGATATAATATCAAACATCGTACGTATCTAATAAGTTGTAACTGGTACAAACACTAAAAAAACCTGGAAGCCTTGGTGTGCACAGAAATCAAAGATACTTTCAGGTAAAATATTTGAAAAAGAGTTGGTAACAAATTCAATAACGCGGGGCAAGACGAACATTTAACAGAAAGTTAGTCATGAACTAAACAAATGAATACAATTTATGAGCCTACTTTTTGACTAGGTGTCAAGTCTACAGATCGGGACCAGACAGGATTAATCTGATGAGGGGCAACGAAAAGATATTGGACCTCATGTGGATTCGGGGGGGGGGGGGTCACTTACATAGTAGCTGTTCAAGTTTTTTAAACTGACAACATGCTATTTTAAAACAGACCAGAGTATTGGTTGTATCACGTATCTTTTTAATGTAATACAGTGTGTATAAACCAATTGTTCTATCACAAAAATAATTACAGTATTTGTTTCAAGACCAGTGACCAGTTGAACTTTTATTATTTATATATCTATTTACAAAAACTCCTTTAACATAAATCATACATTGTTTTAAGAGTGGTGTGATATTTGTAGCCATTAAGATTTTGAAAGTAATTATCAACAATTAGATATTCACGCAATTAAACATCTTAAAAGTCTATTGGATAGAATATAATCCACGTTTTTCATACAATATTTGTTACATAAAGTGCACAAAAACATACAGTATTTGTGTTAATTGTTGACTATTTTTCAACATATATACATATAAACGTCAAGATTTATTTGTGGAAATCTGAATCAAAACGCACGAAGACAAAAGTACACTGCCAAAAGACAAATTAAAACCTTGCAAAGCTATTTTCCGTTAATGTTCTGTAATCCTATCATAACCTTGGATCGATCCATACTAGATCAAGATTAAGCTCAATTTCCACATTCAACTCATTGAATCTTTGCCTTTTCGTTTTTATTAAAGGAAGTTGATCGTCTTTGTTCTGATTGTCTGCATGAAGCTACGCATTGGTACAAAATTCCAATATATCGGATATTGACTTTGTGTTCATATTACATGAATAAACTCCACTTCCAGTCCAACAACCGATGTCAAAAATCCTGTTCTGAAACTGATCAAATTCTTCACCAACAAGTATTTTCCAACTAGGTTGTTCAGTTTCAAGTGACTGTTTATCTTTGTGGTGAAAAATTACCAAACTTGATCGTTTGTGTCCTGAAAAAAATCAAACAATATTACTATATTGATACTAATTTAGTAGAAACATGATATAGAAATAATAAAACATTGTAATTGGTTGTTCGCATATCATTGCGAAACAGGTGATTAAGATATGATAAACAGTTAAAATAAGTAAATGTTTTTAAGGGCCGACCACCATTTTGTTTTTAAAAACAACTATTTTGGTCGTAACTACATTAACACTGAGGTGCCACTCTAAACGATACTTAGGAACCACATTTAATTGAGTTTGGTTATATTTCATAGTATTATATAATTAAATGTACCTTGAACATTTTTAACAACTGTTTTAGCATCAGTAGCAAGTCTCGTGGAATTCATACATACAACTAACATCGGTTGGTCGGCTTTTATTTCTACATTAGAACTCAACACGTTGAACTCCATTTTCATGCTAGCCTGCTGACTTAAACGTTTGACTAGATCTTTAACAAAGTCCTCTCCGGTTCCTTGTGGTGCATAGACTTGGACTTCGGCTGTTGAAAAAGAGAAATAGACAAACACTGGTTATATATATTGATGACTTCTAACAGGAACGTGCATAATTATTTAATTGATTTTTTTATAACGAACTTCTTTCCTACTTTCCTAAATGTAAATTACAATTCATAACGATGGCCAACAATTACTAATGAATGAAGGTTAAAACGATGTAAAGCATGAGGACAACTCTTCGGTAATCTCCATGGGTACACCTTTACTGAGCACTTGTACTGAAATAAGGGAAATTAAAGTTTTAATTTGCAGTTTTGTTATTGGGAAATCACAGCCATTTGAACAAAAAAGAAATGAAAAAGTGCTGAGAAGTTAATTCAGCATAAAATTATACATGTATATATGTTAACTCATTTAGCCTACGAATGGTCTTAAAAACTTCTCATAGAAAAACGACAATGAATACGACTACGTCATGAAAGTTTTTATTTTTTGAGGCTTGACTATAATACGAATTCCATCACATAAAAAATATATCCTCACTTAGATAATATGTACAAATTGTTATACATATGTATGTATATATAGTTAAAATTTCCTGACTTGTTAATATCAGTGTTTGAAGACTCACAAGTACCATGCACACTATGAATATCAACAACAGGTGGTCCTATTTCAGCTTGGTGACTCAGTAACGGACTACTGATATCGGATGACTCATTTCGATTTGTACGTTGCTGATCATGTTCGTATTCTTGATTTTCTTTTTCCTAAATGTTAACATAATTTATTTAGCAGTGCATATTGATTTGCCAAGTATAATCTATCCATATGCGCATATAGTTATAGAGAAAACATGAATGTTTTGCATTAATGACCATAAATATTCATGATTGATAAAAAAATGATTGTTGTTGCGATCATATTTGCTATTAGTAGTTTACTTCATAGTGGAGGGGGCCTGATACGTTGAAGGGGATGGTGTATAATGGTATTTTAAAGGCCTTAAATACACATACGATCTGCTAGCCCCCAATGGCTTATATAATTAACTCATGATACAAAGATATCCAGCAAATATTAATTTCCCTGTAAAATTCTTAATTTCTAAAATGTGACAATGATAATGAGAATTGTACAGCTTCTCCGTTTGTAAGATGGCAAATATAAAAAGTACATTAAGAAATTGTTTGAAATTGATTGTAATTTTCATAAAATACAGAATTCATAAAAACATTTACCTGATCCAGCAGTCGGTATTCACCATGGTTTATAGGACATAATGATCCCTCGTTTTTACACAAGCAAATCACAATGATGATTAAAATGACAGTACTGATGAAAAGGAATACAGCGAAGCTGAATGTAACTATCCACGCGGTCGTCAACTGAGGGCAAATATGGTCGAATGAGGTTTCATTAGTAGCCATGGTCTCCAGGAATGAAAAGCTTTCTTGTAAATGAAAGTAACTGAAAATATAAAAAACAATCAAACAATAAAACCCCATAAAACATGCTTATATCCATACCATTAAAAATCCAACAAATCGAACAAAGAAACATTAAAATAGTTGAAACAGTTTAAATATTTTTCCAGATACACATTCATTTTTTTTCTCACTAGCGTCAGACGATCCCTGCTAAAGTTAAACGTCGCATAGAAATACTAGGGGCATTTGGCGCCTTTCCCCCAGCTTTAACAGTTTACGAAGACACCAACTCACACCTGGATGGAATCACGTGCCTTCCCTAAGCTACCTGGACAGATTCCTTAAATGTGAAATTTGTCTCGTCCAAGATAAAATTCGAGCTCACAGCCTAGAGACTAAATAGCTAGTAGACCACAGAGGCACTCACATGCATTTAGAGGAATAACAATGTACAGTAAAAACTCACAAAGCGACCACTTAGATAATACAAACTACTCCTTATAACTACTACTTTAATATGTTTGGATAAATGTTCAAAATGTTCTTTATATGGAATTGACAACGGAACTCCATTCAGAGTCATAATAATACTCCTTTTTTTGAATATCAACATTTCATTGTATACTATGTAAATACAATTATTAAGTAATCAATGTACGTGTCATTATATGATTTACCAACAAACTTATTAATATATTAATCAGGCCCTAAGGATGCAATTTTAAATTGGGGGGTGGGTAATTTTTTCTTGATTTTGTCTGACAACGGGAAGGGATGGGGTGAGAATCAGCTTAGTATCTTTTATTTAGTACTAACTAACATACAAACCTAATTCATTTTACATTTTAGGACCAAGCCCCTTATAGTGTTGGAATTTATTGAGCCAGCTGAGGGTAAATCCAGTCGGTTGAGTAGAATGACAGACACGCATGAAAACAGTAAAAGATAAAAATGTTTGGATTCTTGATAATTTGTTTACATCAACGATATATAATAATATCATATAAACTTCACTGATGAGAACATTGACTATTAAAAAAACTTTATTTAGTTTTTCGTGTTTTGTCTTATTCAACTTACAGGTCTCAATAAATCAGGGTAAAATATAGAATGTTAATAAAAATTATACAGTTCCTATCTCTTTATATCAGTAAATATTTATCAGTCACAAACAAGTAAAAACAATACAAATATATACACAGCGTATAGCTACAGTAAAACTTCGATATTCAAACCACAATTGAGGCCAAAGCGCCAACGGTTAAATTATTGAGGTAGTTCATTATTAAGTTGAAATTTGGAAGAAATTTAGTAATATATATGATCTGGTTTGAAAACTTAATGCTACAACGATGTATCAATCTGTATCCGGATCTTAATATATTATATACGTGATCGCTTATCTGGGGTTTTATCTCAAACCATTTCTTTATTATTAGGTTTGCTTTTTTCTAAATAAATGAAGGTAAATATAATCCAATTTGCAATTCAAAACATTTTATTATAAAAAGTGTCACATGATGTCTATATTTAAAAGAAACTGGTTTCCTATTTTCGGCGTGAATTAAGAGTAGGCCTACGCGAAATCGCCCCTCTTAATAGAGAAAATATATTATGAAACAGTAATTGCTATCAGTCAAGTCAACAGTATGCATCATGAATAAAAAATAATGAGAAAGGCCTATATACTTATGACTCAATAAATAGATAATTTGAATCGACAAATGTAAATGATACACCTTCTCGCATAAAGGCGGAAGAAAAAAATCTTTTAACTTTATTTCCTGTTTATTTAAACTAGATACAAATACGGTATTTAAGGTCAACAAGAAACCAAAGAATATTTTCTACATACCTGTTAGCTCAACTAAGGACAGCTTTGTCGGAAACGCTTCCAAAAAAGTCTACTTTCGCTTTCGTTTTGTCCAATTTATACAAACATACAACTCATAATCACATGACACTATTGATCATAAGATTAAAACAAATAAGTTATAAAAATATCTCTTATACCTTTATGTGTAAGGTTATATTACTGTACTGTCCATCCTTGTATCGGTGTGTATTCTATAATCACGTGTAACTGGTGGTCAATTATTGTCAAATGATCCACACAGTATGTATCTTTCCTAGCAGAAGTACATATGTTATGCAAGGGAAGTTACTGCTGTGGCAAGTCTCACTGCCTGGTGCGGAATCGAATTAAGTTACGGTTTAAATCCATGTCAGTCAAGTATTTAATTGCTTTATTTTAAAGATGTGGACTTAGCTTCATATTTGCGTAACTACTTCGATATGCAGGCCTGTATGAAGCGATTTCATATTGGGTGTAGGGACTAATTTTAGATTTCCTTTGACAACGGGAATGTGCTAGAATCATAGAATTAGTCACATAATAACCCTTTCTAATCACTATTACATCTGAAATTATTAGGGGGGACTAGGTCCCCGTCTAGCCGCCAGGTTCTTACGGCCTAGGCGTGTCAATGATGTCTACAGTACTACCTCGTAGGATTCATTTTGAATACTAATTCAGTTACCCGTTAACACGTATTCATTTTAATGTTACATAAAGAGGAAATTACTACTTTATGTATATATGTCGCGGATTGCATGCTGACCTAGGAAGGCCCTATTTGATATGAATTAAAGATTTCGTAGTATGAGAGGCTAACTCATGTAAATGATAATATGATGACATATTGATAAATCATGAATACCATTGAATGAATGATGTTTCACGTATTAACTATGTGGTCTACTTAACTGGAATGAAATAACATTTGTACACATTTATGTACCAAATAATTCACAAAAAGCAGCCACATTATTTGTACCGAGTGCGTTTGATGTCATTTAACTCTAATTATTTGTTTTGAACATATTCAATACTTCCAATTAAGTAACATTCATACTGGCCTATAGTATATACACATATATATATGCCTGCCTACTTGATACCCGAACGTTCTCGTTAATATCCTGACATTATATAAATTAAAATAACTCCCTGTATGTTGTTAGCGTCTATGAGCACATCCACAGGATGATCAAAAGGAATAAAATAAATTTTCTGTTTGTTTATTTCACTTTATTCTTTATACTTGTAGGAATCTTATTGAATATGTCGTGCAGGTCAAGTTTTAGTACGACAAATTCAAGAAAATCAAGTCATAGGATTCAGTAGATTGAAGCTGTCAGACTGGCTAACAGACATCTTCCTTAAACTGGTAAATTTGTTCATGATGGGATTCAAATTCACAGGGGTGATAGAATAGATAGATATTCAAATATAATCTTAATTTAGTTATAAACTTTGATATTTAGATTCGATATCATATTCAATGAAACTAGACCTACATTTTTTTATCTCTACCATAAATCAGCCTGTGTTAATTTTTCATCGATTTTAATAGAATTTGATGAACCTTTACACAATCCTGTGTCTTAATTACAGTTTTCTTTAGTAGTTTAATTTATATTATATCAAACTACGTACGTATCTAATGTATCTCGTACAAACACTAAAATAGACCTGGAAGCCTTTGTTTGCACAGAAATCAAAGATACTTTCAGGTAAACTATTTGAATAAGAGTTGGTAACAAATTCAAGAACGCGGGACAAGACGAACATTTTGTCCAGCACTGGGTAGGGAGTCATCGACATTCCTCTATTTTTGTAACGGATGTCTCGCAACCCTGGTTCAATATCTTTAAAGCCATGCAACCGTTGGACCAGCAAAAGGTAGTTAAACAGCCAGGGTCATTGACAGACTAGCTTCTGTTTACAAAAAGCAGTTGCAACATGTATATGCTTATAAGTTAGTCATGAACTAATCATCACAACAAATGAATAAATTTATGAGCCAACTTTTTGACTAGGTGTCAAGTCTACAGATCGGGACCAGACAGGATTAATCTGATGAGGGGCAAAAAAAAACAGTTAAGATATTGCACCTTGTGTGGATTCGGGGGGGGGGGGGGGTCACTTACATAGTAGCTGTTCAAGGTTTTTAACATGACAAAATGTTTTAAAACAGACCAGGTTTTTGGTTGTATCAGTATCTTTTTAATATATTAGACGCGTTAATATAATAGTTTTGTCAATTGTTGACTATCATACAACATAAATTATATACATATAGATGTCAAGATTTATTTTATGGAAAACTGAAACAAAACGAATGAAAACAATTCAAGTGCACTGCCAAAAGACAAATTAAAACCTTGCAAAGCTATTTTTCGTTAATGTATGGTAATAATCTTAGAAGTCTTTAATCCTATCACAACCTTGGATCGATCCATACTAGATAAAGATTCAGCTAAATTTCCACATTCAACTCATTTAATCTTTGCCTTTTCGTTTATAACAAAGTAAGTTGATCGTCTTTTTTCTGATTGTCTGCATGAAGCTACGCCTTCGGTACAAAATTCCAATATATTGGATATTGACTTTGTGTTTATATTACATGAATAAACTCCAAATCCTGTCCAACAACCGATGTCAAAAATCCTGTTATGAAACTGATCAAATTCTTCACCCACAAGTATTTTCCAACTAGGTTGTTCAGTTTCAAGTGACTGTTTATCTTTGTGGTGAAAAATTACCAAACTTGATCGTTTGTGTCCTAAAAAAATCAAACAATATTACTATTTTATAAGATACTAATTTAGTTGCAACATGATATGGAAATAATAAAACATTGTAATTGGTTGTTCGCATATCATTGCGAAACAGGTGATTAAGATATTATAAACAGTTAAAACAAGTAAATGTTCTGAGGGCCGACCACCATTTTGTTTTTAAAAACAACTATTTTGGTCGTAACTACATTAACACTGAGGTGCCACTCTAAACGATACTTAGGAACCACATTTGATTGATTTTTATTATATTTCATAGTATTAAATCATTAAATGTACCTTGAACATTTTTAACAACTGTTTTAGCATCAGTACCAAGCCTCGTGGAATTCATACATACAACTAACAACTGTTGGTCAGATTTTATTTCTACATCAGAGCTCAACATGTTGAACTCCAGTTTGATGCTAGCCTGCTGACTTAAACGTTTGACCAGATCTTTAACAAAGTCCTCTCCGGTTCCTTGTGGTGAATAGACTTGCACTTCGGGGTTGAAAAATAGAAATGGACAAACACATACTGGTTATGTAAATTGATGACTTCTAACTGGAACGTGCATAATTATTTAACTGATTTTTTTTATAACCGCAACCGTGGCCGAGTGGTTAGGGTGTCCGCCTTCGGAGCGGGAGATCGAAGGTTCGAACCCCAGTGGTGACTGGGTTAGAACTGATGCGGTCGGTTGGTGAGCCGCCAGCTAGTTAAAAAACGGTTACCGTAGGCCCATCTCAGCTAGGCACCCGGCAAAAAGGAGAAGGGATTCGGGAGGTACTGCGTAAACATAAGATAGGTGTCTCATAAGCCAACTTGGCTGGCCCTTTCAATAGGGGTGACACTATAATAAAACAAAACATTTGCCTTTACTTTTATAACGAACTTCTTTCCTACTTGTTCTGGTGCATTGGAATGTACTACAATTCATAACGATGGGTAACAATTACTATTGAATGAAGGTTAAAACGATGTAAAGCATGGGGACAAATTTACTGACATTCTTGAACACCTTATGTTTGTGTTGGGAATTATTTATTTGTGTAAAGCAGGTATATAGTGTATAAAAAAGTTAGATATCAAAAAAAATTTGAGTATGGATCCATTTATATAATTTACATTAATACTTCCATGGCTGTCTTCCATGCAGACTTCTCTGTTTCTTTGAACTCAGTTGTTTTATTACACAGCCGTATGGTTTCATTCCGGTTTCACTAATTGTCAAATAATAATTATTGTCTAAGCTGAAAGGTGGTATTCACTTATTTCTATACATACTCGTACATACAAAACGAACTCTAGAAATTAATAATGCTCGTATGAAGTAGAATAACCGTTCGAATGGTTGTCCTAAGTGATATTCCTAAGGCTAAATTTCATGTTTGTCACTCAGTGATTGATCTAATTAGTCTGACTTAGTGTTTACTCATGCATACAGTCAGTTCACTCATACTATGCATGTATGTGTCATTTCTGTTAACAATAGCAGAATCTTAGTGCCAGAAACATTTCATGATTAGTATTTTAATATGTATATAAATTCGAATACGTTAAATATACATGTATGCATTTATAAATAGTACAGTAAAATCTCATTTGCAATCACCTAATATAATGTATTCATACAATGTTTTTCTTTAAAACCAATTCATTTCAAATGACAATTGATAACGCCTCTTAGAAATAATAAGATTGAATTTTGCCCCATTAGAAGTGGTTTGACATCGAACTTTAACTGTACAAAAGTAAAAAGATTGTATAATTATCAAAATATCTAGTTTACAATTAGTTATTATCACCATTTACCTGTTTTAGAATAGGCCATTTAATCTGTACCGAACACTTCAATCGTCTCCTCTTTTTGTACACTAGTATGGCGGAAACAAGTATAGCGATGATGATGGAAACCGAGAACCAATTGTTCATATATGGATGATTGTTGGTCACATTGTTTTGATTTGTATGCATTGTCTGTAGTAATGACGTATTTGAACTCAACGGATGATGGGACTGAAAATATCCAAATGTTATAATTACATTTATTATGTTTGCTGTTGATTCTTATGTCTTAGGTGTCTGTTTTTCTTTTTGTTTTACTGGGGTTTATAAGTGCGAGGTTGGGCCCTCAAGACTAGTTTTACCCCCATTCAGCTTTGCTACAGATGGTTCCATGGCGGTATCCTCCGGGTGACTGTTTTTGATCATTCATGTTTTGTATGGTCTCATGTGTTGGGTAGGGTTTGAGTCGCGGGGTTCCGGGGAAGTTAGTATTTTTTGGAGATGGGATTTTTCTCAAGGAATCATTTTCTTATTTATAACATAAAAGTATTAACAACCAAATAAAACCAATGTATTAATTAAGTTTATTGAGATTTTGTCTGCATGACATGTATATTATTTGGAGGGAACTAAGTGAAGTCACCTTCGCCAGCAATGCATTTGCACTGAAATCATTAAGACTAATTCATGTAAATAAGTTGTAAGTCAATACAGAAGTTCAATTCTCAATAAGTATGTTCGATGTTCTTTACAAACTGAATTAAAGTTTTTTAATTGTGATATTTATGCTTTACTAAAATAAACAACCGTAATACTCGAAACATATTACGTCCTTAGATAAGTTTCTATCCCTGATTCCAGCAGCCTCACAGGTACTGTAAAGTACCAAGCTGACAGCTGTCAACACAATGTCCATTGTACGTTGAATAAAACTTGATACCTGAAAAGTATGCATGATAAATATTTGTATATATGAAATAGATATATCAGTTACATATGTATTAATAATTGATAACGTATTTGTTTGATTCGTTGCAAGACTGGCAAAACCGAACAGTGTCATGATCAGGTTTGAATTAGGAAATGGTCAATACGTAAACCAATGAAGAGCGTCATAATTGTCAATTATAAAGCATGTGTTTAGTAACAAATACGAGTACAGCTCATTGATTAAAAGAGAATCTATAAACGCATTTTCTGGTTCGGTCCTGTTTGTAGCATTTAATGTCATCTTTGTATTATAACGTAAAATAGGTTACTAAATTCTGAAGATGTTCTAAATGAACCCTAATCGTACTTTAACACGTCAACTACAACAGAGCAACCGTCGATGTGCGAAGGGGCACACTACTTAATTGTGAAGAAATTCACAAACAATATTAAAGATGACTAAGATATTCATTCGTAAAATGTAAAACTAGTGTTACAATAATTTGTTTTTGTTGCTTATTCAAAACAAACAATATAAACAACGCAAACTTACTTAGTTATTCATTAAAATCCAGTAATAATTCTTAATCTTCTTTTCTAAATCTCAAAATTACTCATATCCAAAAAAGGACAGTGTGACTATATAGAACCTATCTGGTTGAATACGAAACTAGCAATTATCATATATTTGACAATACAGTGTAGATAATCGCTACTGTACATGTGTATACAGCATATTTGAAACAGAATAATCAAGCATATGTGATAAATAAATGTTTACATACGCAGTGATGGCTGATAAACTCCCTCAACTTATTTTACGCTGAAAGATCGGAACAGTATATGACCACGACAAAAATCACAGATTTACATTTTCTTAAGACAAATAAAATCAGCATTAAATGAACAATTACCATTGTATCTCTTCAAGTAAAATGTGTGCGTATTGATTCAGTATGCAGATACAGAGGGAATCGTACATGAAAGTGAAATATCCATGTTTTCCGTTACAATTTTAAAATCACGAAATTCAAATACAAGCGCTCAAGCCAACGAATGATTCATTAATCCTGTTTAAATGGTTGATTTTTGTTGTCAAATGATAGCGAAGTTTGATAGAATTTCAGTTCCATTGGAAAATGATATATACTGAGAACATGGAAGACAATAAAGTAAACGGATTCCCCAAAAGTTGTAACATACAAACCAATCGGTATTTTCAACATTGAAGCCGAAATAAATTGAAGACATGACGTTTGTATTATTATGTTTTCGTGTTTATTATCAGTATTGGAAAAAGTGATACTCCGTTGTCCGTCTTCTCTTCTACCAGCAATGTAACACCCTAGGATGTATATGCCGGTTGTGCATTGATACCTCAAACTTTCTTGTAAATGTCGAGATGATATATAAATTAATGTTCTCCTTGTACCATATACTCGTTTGTGGGTAGCGTGTATGAACACCGACATGAATATAATACAATACTTTTATTTCATTTACATAAAATTCACGTTTTTTTTATATAAGTTAAAATCTTATTGAGTATGTTAGATACATGTATGTATTTGTGCAGGTCAAGTTATAGCGCAATAAATTCAATAAAACTGTAATTTAGGCACAAGATTCTTTTAGTCATGATATTGAGATATATATTTACTGAATCTATACCTACAATTTTATTTCAATTATTAATCGGTCTGTTGTTATTTATTATCGATTTTAACAGAATTTAATGAATCTTTACATAATCTTATGTCTCTGCTTTCATCCGGTTCCGGGTACAGGTGCCTTAATCATTATGCCACTATTTTACGCTCAATTTGAAATGGTGTTTAGACGAAATGTAATTATCAAACATAAGAATTTCAAATCTAATGATACACGAAGATAATGTAATATTGTGATACACGTGAGATTTTGGGTTATAATCGATAATATACGTTATATTTACTGTGGTGTGCATAAGATATAATGCAGCTATTGAATGACTACATTATTATCAGGTATTTTGCTGTATATTTTGTTTGAAATTGATAGTTCAAATTCAAAATAGTGTACAAGCTGCATGTATATCAATAACTACAATGCAACATCTACAAAGTGGCCCTCAATTGAGCAACAGTATGTATTTTCCCAATTCACGATTTAACTGTGACTTTGATGTCTTTAGAACAAAAATAACTAAAAAACAACTAACGTCTGCAACTCTCAATGGCTGTTCCTTCTGAAATATATATTAATGTAACAAGCATGAAATGCAATGGTCTATAAAAGAGTCTACATCTAAAATAATGTACATAAATATATGATATTTTCAAACAGACCAAATTTTGGTTTGTATTAAGAAATTCTCAATGCGCACTTGTCATACATTATACATAATGGTACTATGTATATGAATAGTTGGGCATATCAGTGACAGAAGAAGAAATAATTACAATGTTTCAGGAATGCGTAGCGACCAGTTGGACCAACTGATGCTCTATGGTTTTCTACACGAATTAACTACTACAATAGCAAGTCATTGCAAACCTATTTTTATTATTTATATGTCTACCATTAACATCTTTAACATAAATTATAGTTATAAGATGATCAAAGTACAAATGTAATTTTCAACAATTGCATATTCACAAATGTAAAAGAAAATTTACACGTCTAGATATAAATATTATCCACTTGTATAATATTTATTAAACGAATAGTACAGAAATACAGTTTTTTATTGTTGACTTACATTATTCAACTTAATACTAGTATGTGAATATAAATGTTTGTGGCCAACTGAACCAAAACGAATGAATACATCGTGCGATAATATGTGTTCACAAAGTTGGTCGAAAAGTCTCTTCCAATAGACAGTTTAAACTATTGCAGAACTATTTTCAATTATATTTGCCTATATATTTTCTATCAAGTCTGAAACCGAAGATCGATCTATACTAGATCAATGTTATACTCAACGTTCACCATAACACTAAATGGATAACTAGGTAATTCATTGTACCATTATCTTATCAATCTTGTCTGCATTAAGCTACGCCTTCGGTACAAAATTCCAATATATTGGAAATTGACTTTGTGTTCATATTACATGAATAAACTCCACTTCCTGTCCAACAACCGATGGGAAAAATCCTGTTCTGAAACTGATCAAATTCTGCACCCGCAAGTATTTTCAAACTCTGTTGTTCAGTTTCAAGTGACTGTTTATCTTTGTGGTGAAATACTGCCAAACTTGATCGTTTGTGTCCTGAAAAGATTATCATGAATGTATACACAAAGAGCCGCCCCACAGATAGGGATGCTAAGGTACATTATATCCCTGCTGTAAAGGATGATAAGGTACATTATATCCCTGTTGTAAAGGATAATGAGGTACATTATATCCCTGCTATAAAAATGTTATATAATGATAGTTCATGTATTTAAGAAGATCATTTTGTGAATCATCAGTGGTAGCAAACATTTGTTGCTACGCCCACCTTCATCTATTAAATAATAAAAAAAACATACCTTGTATATCCTTAACTGCATGTTTAGCATCAGCTCCAAGTCTCGAGAAATTCATACATACAACTAACAACGGTTGATCTGGTTTAATATCTACATAAGAACTCAACATCATGAACTCCATGTTGCCGCGGGTGCTTGCCTGTTGCCTTAAACGTTTAACTAGATCCCTAACATAGTCCGGACCAGATTCTTGTGAAGCATAGACTTGCACTTCAACTGTGGAAAGAGAGTTAATGACGAACTCAGACTAATTAGAATTACATAATGTTAATTGATACTTTCAAACTAGCAAGCAAATGCAAAGGATTCTTTTTATGACGAACGTCCTTCTTTCTTGTTCTGTTGCAATGGCATGAACAAAAATTCATAACAATGGGCACTCATTTAGAGATAATGAAAACTGAAACGATGCAAAACTTCGAAGTCCAATTTACTGGCACGCGCCTAGCCTTTTTTGTCAGTAAGTTACGTTCATGTTTTGCTGCGGTCGTTGTCGACTGGTTAGTGTGCTGGATTTGTAACCCGGCAATCCAGGTTCGAATACCGCTCGCGTCAGGTCAGACCCGTCCATGTAAATTGACAAAAATATCGATTTTCCTCCACATATGAAGAAGTTGCCAGCTCCTTGTAGAAGGATAAACTAGATCAGGTTTGAATGCAGGCCAGGTGAACTGGGCAGGTATATCGGCCACCGTATAACTGAAAATGGTTGAAAACGGCGTTTATCCCAAATACATAAAAAGTGTTGGATCTATTTGTGAATTTTCGTTCAGTTGTCAGTATTATGTAATTTTGAAGAGCTGGACTACAACAACTCTCCACGAAATACATTATAATATAAGACTGATCGATCAAATAAAAGTGGTATTTTAAAGATCAATTAAGATAATGCACATAGTTATAGCCATGGTTGTCTTCCATGCAGACAATTCTCGGTTTCCATGAATTCAGTTCCTCATTATTAGTGAACGGTTTAATTTCTTTTTCGATTTTTGTCAAATAATTTTCGAACCAGAATTTTGAATATGTAATTCACCTATACATTTCGAACTTGAAATTATGGTTATACATGCTAGAATGACAGTTTCAAGTCTTGCTAGTGTTGATATTCCTAATGCTCAATTTCATATGTCTTACTCGATGATGAATCTCTATGGTCTGACATACCTAGTTGAGTAATGGTCGTTGGACGTCTAAGGGGGTCTCATTGCCTCGTTCCCATGTGATTAAAAGTATCGTGTAGCATTTGGCGTTTTTTTGTAAATGTTCCATTTCAAAACAGTTGTGATAAATTAGGAGAAAAAAATAGAAAAAAACTTCAAGTATTTGCATCAAACAAAATGACGGAAGTTGGTGCATGGAAATGGCGCATTACCTTCTCAAAGAGGTCGTCAGAAATTAGTACACAGTTATCTCTAAAGTTAACTAATTCAGTATACCTACGCTTGGACACATGAATACATGTACATGCAATAATAACATCCGTTTCTTGACTAGTATATTAACATTAGTTTCTCATCTGTTTTCTTACCATTTACCTCGATGCTCGAAGCTTGTCCAACTTGATTTTTCTACAAATGAATGAATCCTGTTTAATGAATCTGGTTTTAGGTAAAACTACACAAATATATCCCACTGATATATATGATTATACACACGTTTTAATACAAATCACATGCACCGAGAGCTGTAAAACAGCCTAGCTTGGTATTAAGTTCGGTAGTGTTTTCATGAAAGAAAGGAAAACATCATATGAAACTAAAACCTATTACATAAAACATTTGATGAACATTAGACAATTTCTTCTATGTTGCATGCAACAATTTTTAGTACATGTCATTGGTACGGATATATTTTATAATAGTAAGTAATCAATTGATTGGATAAATATATGATTTTAAGAAATTACCTTCGGACAACATGTTAAAATATAAATAAGTATGAAGATGACCATAGTAGATATTATGCCGTACAAACGCAGTAGTAGTAATTCATCTTTGCAAAAGCCTTGTGCATCTAATTCCAAATCATCTTCTTGGTGTGTGCTGTGGTCCGGATTAAAGTCAGATGGAAATGTTTCAGATGTTGAACCAAACTTCAGTTGAAAGCGGTTTGGGGAGGTCACGACTGCTGGACCTTTCCCGGTTTTTGAATGCAAGTGAGTTGTAGAAGTTTTGTTAGCTTGGCATGTGTTGTTGTTCACGTTTGCGTTAAGTAAAGAGTATCGATGAGCAGTGAAAATTGTCTTGTTTATGTGGAGTGACTGAATGAAATGTGACTTATCTGAGAGATATATAATATCGTTTTGTTGTATCTGTATAGTGGTCTCGTTATTGGCCGTGCACATTGCGATCTTATGTTGTCGATTCTCGCTGAAAAACTTCTCACTTGAACATTGCTTGTTGTTCATCGTGAACTGAAATTAAGTAATTCATTTTTGTTTTTCAGTAAGAACAATAAAGTTGAGAAAGTTGAGAAGTGATTTACAACAGCGGGTCAGGAAACCTTTTTAACATACCGAAGAGATTCCTGTACATACTCTTCTAAATAATGAAAATAGTTCCAAATATACAATTCAATGAACAACAACGAGAGACTGGCGTATGGATATTCGGTATGTACTTAAAATGATTGTCGAACTATTCTCGGTTATCCCACTTACTGTGTACTAGGTTATCAACTATAAGAAACTATCTTTCATAAACTGGTTTCCGCTGAGCTCAAGCTGTACTTTGGTGCAATGCAATATGGCAGAGAACCCGTTAATGTTGTCCGATTATCAGCGCCGTAGTTAGTCCAAGCATTTCTAATCAGCGGACATGTATAATCAAAGTACTGAAAGTACTGTCGGAAGGTGATTTTCTCATACCAAGCATGAAAGAGAAAAATGTACCCATATGGTTCGTACCCATGCAAAATATTTTAACATTTACACTAACGGACCGACTTTTCATTTATACATTGTTATATACATGTAGACTTTATGTGCTTGACATTGAAGAAAGGCATACGATTCATTAGTTTCTTAGCAATAGCAAGAACTGTCTGAAGACAGCTTGCTCGACATTCATAAGTCTTCAGAGTAATAAATGCTTGATAGAGGAGGAAAATCTATTAAAGTGAAAAAGGGGCATAATTCTAAAAATACTGTTAACAGAGTTATGCCACTTGTCCTACAGATGCGCCTAATGTCCCCATAAGGAAGTATTCAATGTTTGATTTGAATATCTTTGAAAGTTTTCCAATATATTGTACTACTTTACCTATTTAACGAAAAAATCTAAGTGAACAAGGGGCATAATTTAAAAAAATACTGTTAATGAGTTATGCTGCTTGTTGTACAGATGCACCTTGTTCACATAACAAAGTATTCAATGTTTAAATCAAATATCTTTAATGTTTTTTTTTCAAAACAATCTACTTAATAATCTATTTTAACCAAAATTCTAAGTTAAAAAGGCATAACTCTAAAAATACTGTTGTCAGAATTTTTATGCTGTTTGTCCTACAAATGCGCCTTGTCACTATAAGGATGTATTCAAAGTTTGAGTTGAATATCTTTGAAAGTCTTCAAGATATTATACAATTTTACCTATTTCAACAAAAAGAAAATGTAAGTAAAAAAGGACATAACTATGTAAATACTGTTGACAGAGTTATTCTGCTGGTCCCACAGATGTGCCATGCCTCCATAACAAAGTATTCTTAATTAAATATCTGTGATGGTTTTCAAATAATCTACTTAATTATCAATTTTAACCAAAATTCAAAGTTAAAAAGGGGTATAACTCTAAAAATACTGCTTACACAGTTATGCCCTCTGTACCATGTCACTATAAGTAAGTTTTCCAAATTTAAAATGAATATTTGTGACAATGTGCAAGATAATGGACTTAATAAAAAATTCAACCAAAGTTTTTTAAGAAGGGGCATAACTTTAACAATACTGTTGAAAGAGTTATGCTAAAGTATGTATGTTAAGTAATTCACCATATTTCCACTGAAGGTCACATGACCCTAAAATCTGTATGAGTCATCTACTGACCTAAGCCAATGTTCATCTACTGACGACCAAGGGCAATGATTCAAAGCACAAGGATCGTTGGCCATTCTGTCAAGTCATATTCACAAATATCCACTGATATGAGCCATATCTTTAGACATACCGTTTAAATGATACTTATGGACATGCTTAATGTAAAGTACGAATTGCATATAGATTATGGTAGACACAGGACAAGGATACAAGCATCAACTGATAAACACCACAGTGGTTATTCATACAATTTGCAGCTAAGGAAGGTACAACTAACAACAGTACATTTTTTACGAAATTATTGCAACTGTTAGAGGATAATAATTATACAACACATATCATATAAAACTTTAATAAATTAAAAAAAAAAACAAAAAAAAAAAACAGTTAAAACATTAAATTGCTTTTTGAAAATAAACTGGACTTTTTTTCCATTACTGCCACACATGTATTGATATTATTTTGTTCAGAAATTTGATAATTATTGTAAGAATCAAATTCATGATATGAACCAGGTATATCTAAATAAGCTCTGCTGAATATATTAATACAGACAAACCTGTCAATAAGACCACATTTTGTCTTTCCCTTGGTTGACCTTTGTTGACATATATGATGACCACTAACAGGTTTGACTGTCACTTCAATTGAGGCACTCAAGAATAATAGCATATTTAAAAACAAGAGGACCATGATGGCCCAATATCGCTCACCAGAAAAAAGATTCTTACAGACAGAATTTGTTTTAAGTAAATTCAAGTGACACCAGGGTGGAGTCAATTTTTACCCCAGGGCAATAATATTACCAAATTAGGCAGAAGTCAAGTAGATGATGCTCCATACAAGCATCTTAAGTCTAACTAATGTAGTTTCTGACAAGTAGATTTCATCCAATTTTCCTATATAAGTCCATGTAAAATCAAACACAGGGGGCCAATTATGACCCCATTGCCACATTTTGAACAAACTTGATTGATGTCAAGTGGATGCTTCACACAAAATATCTAAGCTGTATGATTTGTAGTTTCCGACAAGAAGATTTTTAAAATCATCCTGTCTATGAAAAATCAAGTTACCCAAGGACAGAGTAAATTTTTTGACATCGGGGCCACAACTTAAATAATCTTGGTACAGGTCCACTAGATAATGCTACACCCCAAATATCTAAGTTCTGAGCCTTGCAGTTTTGGACAAGAACAGTTTTTATTTTCCTTTATAATCCTAAATAATATAGAGTAAACCCCCGGGGTAGAGCCCATTTTGACCCAAGGGCAATAATTTTAACAAACTTGGTAAGTCCACCGAGTATCTGAGCTCCAAGCCTTGTAGTTTTGGACAAGAGGACTTTTTAAAATTTCCGATAATAATCTTATATAAAGTAGGGAAAATCCCTGGTTTGGGCTAATTTTGACCCCAGGGCAATAATTTGAATAAACTTGGAATATGTCCACTAGACAATGCAACACACTAACTATCTAACCTCTAGGCGTTGTAGTTTTTGACCAGAAGATTTTTTAAAATTTCCCCATATAAGTCTATGTACAATCAAGTGACTCTTGGTGTGGGCCAATTTTAACCCATGGGCAATAATTTTATTTGTTTCATCGGGTTTTATGCCATTTTCAACATTATTTCAATCATATTGTGGGGGCAGTTATCCTAAGTAGCTTTCCTGGACTTAATTTAGGCCTTAACCAGTACTAAACACATTCTATCCGTAAGCTTCTGCCAAGCTGCACTACATAAGTCAGAGGTGAAGGACAATTTAACATATGATGTATTATCTTCAGTCATTTGTCATGCACAGTGTAAGCCTCGCACGGGTTCGTACTCACAACCTCATGATCAGTAGACATACGCCCTAACCACTGAGCTAGCCAAGCGGGCCAATAATTGGAACAAGCTTGGTAGAGGTCCACTGGACAATGCTTAGTATACACAACAAATATCTTAGCTCTAGGCACTGTAGTTTCTGACTAGAAATTTTTTTAAATTTCCATATATAAGTCTATGTACAATAATGTTTCCCCCGGGGTGGAACCAATTTTGATTCAAGGGACATAACTTGAAAAAACTTGGTAGAGGTCAACTACACAATGCTACACACCAGATATCTTAACTCTAGGCCCTGTGGTTTTGGACAAGGAGATTATTAAGATTTTCCTATTTGTTGCCATGGCAACTAGATTTTTTAATCCCTGTAAAGTTTCTTTGAAACTGTTTCAAGAGATGTTGTTTAAAGCAATTGTTGACGCAGTGATGCATCACCGACGACTGACAACATACGATCACAATATTTCTCCAAGAGCACTTTGTGCTCTGATGAGCTAATAATTAGAACATCTTCAGCTGAACAAAAAACAATGAGTTATAGAATATTTGAATAGCACTGCTTTTTTATACCACAAAATAGTCATTAATGCCCCCATCACACCAGGGCACGTCCGCACCACGCTCGCAAAGTTCCCATCGCGTCCTGAAAATTGTGATGGACGTGGCGGGGACGGGGTCAAACTCGAAAAAATGATGCTCCCAGGTTCTCATTACGTCCTTACAACGTCTTTGCCAGGTTTTCACTGCGTCTGTCACGTTCCTAGTAAGTTCATTACACGTGTAGCTTCACGTAGTCACCAGGTCTATTGCGTTTATACTACGTCCCAATCACGTGCTCACTACGTACATGCAGACTGAACTGCGCTCTCAATAGGTCCCAAAAACGTCTTCATTGCGTTCACTAGCTCCGTAGTATACTGTACCATGTGTCCATTTATTTTACTAGTCATGATGGCCGAACAAGTCTTTTTTTTGCTGATAGCCATGCACTAACACAACATAATCTATGTTGCTTCATGTTCCTTTTTCTTCTATTTCGTATTTAGAAAATGGCAATTTTAGCATCCAAAATGGCTTGTTGTCCTGGTACGATAACAAATTGCATTCATTTGTTAAAGTCCCATAAGCTTATAAATGTATTGGTCCTAATAGTTTTTGTTTGTTCTATAACAGAGGAATCCGGTGTGTTTTCCTCCCGTGCATACTTTATAGCAAGAAAAAATGTTTCCGAAACCACTATCGTATTTTTTTCAATATCATTGAAATAATTACTATTTATAGAACACCTGTGTTTTTCCGCAGTCATGCTATACACACGTAGTAAAGTGCCGTCACGCCCTCTAAATATTTCAAGTTTACAAAAGCAAAAATCACAGTGAAATGAGTGTTTTCAGACGAAAAAGGGCTTGTTTCGTCGGTAATAATTATCTTGGGATAATATCAACAATTAAATGTTTTTGCATATATTTTCCTACAGCAAAAAGCTTATGGGGCTTTTATCTGACATTTATCTGACTGGAAATGAAAGAATGGGGGTATGTATCCAGTATTTATACCAATTGCTCTGAACCTGACAAGAACGTATTGGTCACCGTGTCGGAGCAAAATTACAACCTAGTGCAGTCTTCTGTAACGTGATGTGGACGTACTATGGTCTTACCGTACACTTGGTTGACACGTAGGGAGAACGTAAATGACGTAACAAAAGCGTAGTAACAGCCCAGTGACAACGCGGTGAAAATCGCTTGCTGTCTTTTCAAGTCCGCACCACGCTTCTTCTGCGTCAATGAAGTTCATACTAGGTTTTAGTCACGTCCCTGTTACGTTCTTACTACGTAAGCACTGCGTTCTAATTTTACCACGTCCCCGCCACGTTATTTTTTGACATGTCAAAAGTCCCACCACGTCCTTCACGTCCACGAAGACCAAACCACGCTTGAACCGGTTCCTACTGCGTCATCATCACGTTAATCAGGTTCTTACCACGTCCTGTCAGAACGTGGTGGACGTAGTGCGAACGTGACCCTAGTGTGATGGGGGTATAAGGTTCAATTCCCAACCTTCCAACTTCCTAATTAAAAACATATACATGTAGGTACAACTGTATATCAAGTTAAATGCATATCCTTAGTCAACTGATTTTTCTCCATAGTTCCAGACTTTTTAGTATTTCAGAATATGAAGTCATGAAAAAATTAATTGCAGATCATTTGTTTTCTGTGTCCATGTTGTTGATTTGTCAGGCTGGTCTGGTTGCAATTTATTGTTGTACAATCCTCTGGCAAACACAATAGACAGTTTGCTGTTATTTTTGCCAGTTTTGGTTGATAAGGATGAGGACTTATTACAGGCAGGTTCTCCACCTACTCAAGGTTCTTCTTGATCCTAAAGCAAGATAAATAGAATTAAGATAAAAGGCAATGAAATGTCACATAGTATTGCTAAAAGCACTGCAAACTAGGCACTTATCTAGACACCTTCCAAATATATTGTACAAATTGAATTAAATTCAAGCCTATGAATCCTTGGCCAATACTGGAAGAGTTTTACTCCAATCAAGACACAAGTTTTACCAGACTGAATTAATTTTACCATACTGAATCTTCTTTTTTGCATGATTAAATTTTGCTTCTACAACATTTATGAAAGTATATTTCTTACATATATGATATATTTCAAATGCTGGTATTGTTATAATTAACAGAAATTTATTATTTAATTATTATATTATAAACTTGTGTGTAGTAGTTACTGTATATAGTACCTGTATTTATACATTAGTTGTAGTATTAACAGCTCAATTAGACAGTTTGTAGAGCATCTGACTTGCAAACAGGAGGTCAAAGGTTCAAGCAGGCATATTACAATATACCCTGAAAACTTCACCTCACCTTCGGTTTGTTGATCAGTCAATTCAAATTAACACTGATATTTAAATGTGAAGCATTTTTATGCATTAGATCTATTAAAACACAGTTTTGATATTTCAGCAAATGCTAGATGGACCGCACATTGGATGGAGTTTTAGTACTGACACAGGAATTTCCCGCGTTACTACATATCTCTCATTTAATTGGTTGATAGGCGGTAAGAAGGTCATCAAGAAAAAATCAATATGAACGTCAGTGTGTCAAGAAATGCGATCAGTTTATGTATTATTTTATTGTTATTGAGAGTATTTTTATGTTTTTCGACAAGAAGAAATGCTTATGAGGATTAAATGGTTGAATGATTGCAGACTTGTACTGTTGTGTATTTAACACTGGTAATGAGTTAGGTAGCAGTAATAGGGACGCCCTGTAATGTATATAGCGATTTTTTTTAAAATCAGTTTTTATTTATTATTCATTTATTATCTATTCATGATACAGTTACCTGTGACAAAAACAAGCATAGTTAGTGAATAACAGATATATATATATATATATGTCAATGTGAGTATATCAAGGGATGTTATATTACATGTAATATAGCATCCCTGGAATATCTAAGCAATATCCGAACCTGACAAATGAAATGAAAAATGCATTGACTTTTTACCTTACTTACACTGCATCAGGAAGTTTTATTGATATCTAATAAAAATACCTGAATGCATACATAAACAATCAAATATACATGTACTTATTCCACTGTAAATCACAAAATGTCCGAACAAACTTCTCCAGTCATATTCATAATTAATCATTTAATGAAAGTTTGCTGAACAACACATATTAATACCATTAAATATCGTATGTTATTCTCTAAATTAGAGAATAATAACTTAACAGATTAGTAAAACGTAAAGTCCTATGTTGTTCAACACCGATAAACAAACCAAACTCACCTTATTTACGGCAAAATATCAACTGAATCCTCGTTTTTGCGTACAGTATGCGGTGTTTTCATCCATCAAAAAAGTAAGTGTTATAGTGATAAACTGTTTTATTTACAGTATGATGTTCTTTCCGTTGCATTTATTAGTGTATATTACAATGCACATGACCCGAAATAGTTTTAATTAATTATGTGTTTACATATTTGCTAATATACTAAAAATAAACGCGTTTAACCAAATAGAATATCAAAAGTAAATAGTAAGTGCTCCCTTCCTTTTTTCCGTTCATTACGTGTGGCACCGATTTTAACGGGAACCAGCTAATCTCCGATTTGCAGCGTCGCCAATAAATCAATACGATTAGAAAAGAATATCAAGATAATGTCAAAATGGCACAAAAGACATACAGCGATGGTAGTCCATTGCAAATGCATGGACATATTGAGAAATTACTGACCCATCTGACGAAAACCGAAAGTAGAACTAAGTATTTTACGGAAACAGGTTATAATATGCAAAACAGCAACACAGGTGTGTTATTTCATTGGCTGCATACTAACAACGGATACGCGGGTTTAATTCTACGCATTTGAATAAGTCATTATTTTACCGACATGCACTTATTGAGAAACTTGGCTCTTTACATGTGGTTACGACAAAATGATTTGAAATATATTTAGATCCATCACACTTAATTAGGGTAGTATACAAGATAAATCTATGTAATCACACTATTCAGTTGAGCACTATTTCTTGTGCGACTGTTCTTTCCACCAGGCTGTTATGGAGTCCACAGACAGCAAACTGCAGAACGATTACAGAGGAAAGTAATAAATCACCTTCCAAAAACAGGTGAAAATAATTGAAATTAGCTCAACGAATCGATAATCGGCGAATAATAAGCACACAATGGATGACGGATTATTTGTGAGAATCTTTGAAACAATGCTGAGACTAAATTTGGCTTGTCTAATAAACGGATAAATAAAATCTAATTTTATTTGAATAAATTTAAAGATTTATCTTTGTGAATTTTTTTCACAAAATATTTCACTGAGTTCGGCTATAATGCCCTCGAATTATCAAAATAACATTCAGTAGATCCATCCTGATATCTTATAAATTGAACACTTTAACAGAAAATGGTGGCAAATATTTGTATCACCTATGCAACATAGAGTCCCTTTTACGCAGCGAAAGTTCAGTCAAAGCAATTATAAAATATTATGTTCACATCTTTGAGGCTAATTTTGTAATACTTAGTAGTTCCGCACAACAGCAATGCATTCAGAGCTTTGATTTTCATGGGATCATGTCAAAATATAAAACCTAGAACATAAAGACGTAATAATCTAAACATTTTACCTCCGTATGCATGTTGCCAACTGACTGTCCGATGATTGCAGAAAAGCAGACACTGAATAGTGCTAGCCAAATAATCGACAGCAATGGAAACATTGTGAGTTGAATGATCTATTCTGCAAGTGTAGTAAACAGTCCTATAAATACGCCATGTTCACTTAAAGTCAGGGAAAAATACCACTTATATATCATCAAAGAGGGCTAGCATGTTGAAGGTATTATGTATAATGGTGTATCTTATAACTAGTGTTTACAGATGGCTAATACATTATACTTCTCATTACTAATAAGCCATTTGTCCAATTCAAAACACTGAATCATAAATTAATTTTTTTTTCACCGAAAAACACCAAACACACATTAAAAATCAGTGAATCCGGTGCTTAAAATAATCATCCAGTGATGTTTTACTTATGTAAAATCACCAAAAATAGTGGAATAGACTGAAACGTTCAATTATCATGATTCTGCGACCTTCACCCTGTTTGAAAGCAGACTTTTCATTGGCTAACGCTTGATTTGTCAGCTCTTGATAAACACGCAATACCTTCCGCATTCTAATTTACGACCTCGTTTTGCTATCTTTGAGTCGTATCACACCGAATCTCATAACAATCGGGTAAAATGATTGATTGTATTCAGATGAGAACAGTTGTATAGATAATTATTTGTTATCGTAAAGTTTAGTTTTTTACATTTCAAATTTAGTTATGAATATCGACCATATATTTTTGTCATTTCATTACAATTTTGCCAGTCAGTTGTAAGTAAGTAGTGTCAGAAAACTTAAGACAATCCAAATGTATCGGCCAATGTAAAAATATAAACAAAGTTAAAAGTGAATCCAACATTTTGAACAACAGTAAATATATCAAATAGGTGACCTTTGTCCATTGACCCGTCGATATTGTATACTGTATATGAATGAATACAACTAATTACCGTTATTTAATATACATACATGTACTATAAACAGGAAGCAAATACAATGGCTAGTCCAGTCAAACAGCGTGAATTTATGCATGGAAAATTGTCTTAACATTTTTGGATGTATAATATTGTCACTGAACGCTAGTTATGTCTCATTTTAGTAACTAGCAAGCAATACTATTTGTTTCTGCGATATCCTTTCCCTATATTTCAACATTACAAAAGGAAATATGCACTGACACGTATGTGACCGCTGCTCAAAACAACCCTTCAAATTTTAAGCGTTTGAATATTTTGTTTTTCTTGAAGTCGGGATGACACTGAATAATATCAATTTTAATAAACGATTATTCAGTCGTCATGCCAAACACATATCCGACTACTAGGTCATACATAAAGAGAATACCCATACATTATCCGAATATATAATAAATTTGTAAATACCTGATTTATTCCTTCGGTTAAGAAGTTATTATGCCTCTAAAATCTACCTTTGGTGATTTCCTATTGAGGCAAAACGAAAGTAGCTTTCATCTACATAGTTATTTTGTTATCAGTACGTGTAGAGATAATACAGAAAACAATCAGAACGATGATAAAGAATGTTATATACACATGTTCGGTATTGTTTTCGGTTATTTTGTTTCCTTGTAGAAGTGACACTGATTGCACCCTTTAATTTGATAGCGGAGATTTAGCATTAATTTTTATACGATGTTTATTGATATTATATAATGTTATGAACACATAATAATCTCGATATTAAGATCACCAGGAGACGATCTATTTCCAAGTGCGAAGGTCATATACAACCAGGGAACATTTCAGGTACTGTCGCCATTCTGAAACCCTTCTTGTACAAACTTAAAGACAGTGAACACGATTCACACCGACAATTACGTATAGATTTGTGATTACTAAAAAACATAACATAATTACAAATGTCCTAAGGAAAGTGAATAAAGCAATGATAAACTGGAGAAGGGGCGAAAAACACCAAACTACATATCCGATGTGAAATAACTAATGAAGGATAGTGTACATGTCTGAAGGCGCAAGACAGTCTTGGCAAGGAATGAAGAACAATTATTTTTATAAACATATCGCAGAAAATACTTGTTTATCTTACTAAAATTTGATATCACAATAAATTTAAAAGGAGTTATTTTGATAAACTTTTTAAAATTTGTGACTTTTGTCTTAAGTTTATTAGCAGGCTTTTCCATAAACAAGAGGGCCACATTGGCCCTTTATCGCTCTCCTGAGAACAAAGGCCAATAATCAATGACCAGGTAATATAGTTTCCATCTCGTAAAACTTTTTACGTAGATTTTGAGATCAAAACCAACAATGAAGGTACAATACTGTTAAACAAGCTAAAACGTAGCAAATTTTCTAATCCAAGGGTCCATAACTCTTGAAGTTGTGGTCCGATTCCACCCATAACTTAACTTGTCCAAAACCATAAGGTCATACACATTCATTGTAAATATTATTAGGATCGGTGAAGGCGCTAGAGTGTAATCAAGCTAAAATATAGCAAATTTGCTAGGTCAAGGGCCCATAACTCTTGGAGATGTGGTCCGATTCCGCCCATAATCAAACTTGTCCAAGATCTTTTGGTTATACACATTTACTGAAAATATTATTAGGATCGGTGAATAAATGTAGACCTGTGCTAGAGTGTAAACAAGCTAAAATATAGCAAATTTTCAAAGTCAAGGACCCATAACTCTTGAAGTTCTGGTCCGATATTGCCCATAATGGGACTTGTCCAAGATCTTTTGGTTATACACATTTACTGAAAATATGATCAGGATTGGTGAATAAATGAAGGCGCTAGAGTGTAAACAAGCTAAATATAGCAAATTTGGTAATTCAAGGGCCCATAACTCTAGAAGTTATTATCAGATTAGCCGAGATAGTGTGGCCATATACAATGTGAGCAAGTTTAATCAAGATTCACAAAGAGCTGCGGTTGCTAGAGTGTAAACAAACTAATTGTGGACGGACGACGGACGACGGACATTCACCGATCCTAAAAGCTAACCTGATGAATCAGGTGAGCTAAAACACATAATAGCAACTTGCTTAAACAGTATTCAAAAACGAAATCATCGACTTTGAGAATCTAGCATTTGATCAAGGACTTGAATCAAGAGTTAAACCAATAACAACAACAATGTTTTTTCTGTAGATTTTTTATAATCATAAACCAAAGTTTCGTTCAGTTGTTCCACATAAACCGTGACATGAATCCAGTCAACTGGTACTTACGCTCTCAGTTTCAGCTCATTTATCAATAACAGAACAGAACAGAACAGAACCGAACAGATTGTTTATTAATTGGCTTAAGAGTTGTGCTCATCGTCGTAATAATATATGTACGGTTTATTTCAATACATTAGACATTACCGTTCGTGAGTACGTAATAGAACTATTCACAATACAAAATTAAACTTATGATAAATGCAATGACAATAACACATGTATACGATATTATCATTGATTTACATAAAAAGTTATTGCAAATACAATATATTTAAAGTTTTTTAAACATACGGTCAATGACAATAATATAACATGAAACATACTTCCAAAGAAATAGTAAATGCCATCCATTGCCTCTACATTGATTTATCAAATATAAAAGATCTGTGCATCCCGGACTTGTAACACCTCTAGACTATATTATGGAGTAGAAGTTGCATAAGTCTAAACCCATGCACAAAGACACTTGCAAGCAATATTCTAAGTACTCTACCACCCTGGACTAGATGGCTTGAATTATATCGTATACTATGGTATGATATGGATACACCCGAAAGAAACACATTCCATCTCCAAATTGACTTTCTTCACATCAAAGCTAAGCTGAAATGTACATATAGCAATGTAGATTACAATACGTTTCATCAACATCCTGTTTCACATTTCGATCATTCAAAATGGTTCTGCTTAAAAGAACGCAAGACTTTAAAAATACAGGGTATTGATTTATTGTTCATGTCACAATCATAAAATCCTTGTCCTTCATCATAAGCGATGTCACATATTTACTTAAGTTTCTTGAAATCGGGATCTGTGAGCTGCAGGGAACTTGGCTTCACATTTTTGGCTGCATGCGGCTTTTTATAGTGTAAAATAATCAAAACCGCTGAGTTGCTTTCTGAAAAGAGACAACAGTACTATTATACCGTCGAGTAACCATAAATTGAGATACCTTGTTTTTCGTTATGCGGGAAATATTTATATAAAGCTCGCGCAGTATTTTGTTGAATGACGTCATACCCCAGGAAGCCAACCGCAGAGACGACAAACCATTGGAAGCATAAGAAAATAGTTTCCCTTCGTATACTATGATAAAACCATGTAAAAAAAGATAATTCAATTGTAAACCTACATCTTACATTTATTTTTCAAAATATATAGATCTTTCTCCTAAAAATGTTTAGCAGCCGAAGTTTACATCATTGACATTTACGTCATGACCCTGGACAACTTGTTCGATGCTGATATTTAAATAACGAAATGGAAGAAAAGGTTACCCCCTTATATGGTCGGTTTGTTTTGTCACTTGTTAACAAAGTCATCATGAAGTATATTGTCCCAAATCGAATACATTGTCAATAAAAATGATATTTTCCCCATACACATCAAAATAATGTGTGAGCAACACTAGGTATATGGTACTAGTACTAGCCTACATCTAGCAAAACTGTTCTACCATACTTATGAAAGTCTGATTTTGTACATGCATAAAAATGTATTATTATGAAAACTATATTACAACCTTTTCAAATTTACGTTATAATTTTATCGTGTATGTGTATACAAACTATAAATTGTAAATACCAGTATGTATCACAGCATTAGTCATTTGCTTATAAATGCAGTCTCAAAGTTTTATCGACACCCGTTGTATTACCTTGAAAATCTTGGACAGCATTTAAAGCATCTGTCCCAAGCCTCGTAGTAGGTACACAAATAACAAGCGATGGGCGATCTGGATTGATATCGCCTACGTTTTCAAACATTCTAAAACAAAACTCATTTGGTCTTTGTTTGCTTTCTAAATGCCTGATCAGTTCGGGAACGACTTTTTCGATTACAGTTATTGAACGTTTTCCAATATATACTTGGACTTCATCTGTAGGAAACAAACAAATATTCTTTTTTGAACATGGCACATTAGACTCACTGACAGCAAATTTATTCGCCTGTAGTTCAATTGGTGAACATTTCAGTTTAACATACTAGACATTTGTAAATGTGTAAGTAGTGGCTTAAAATGGACTATTAATGTAATGAAGATAAATAGGAACTAGTTCACTTTACGAATTTGATTTTTTATTTGTCTGTTTATTTGCTTCAGCTAATAAAATAAATGCACGGTACCCTCTATTTTTCATAATCCATCCGTAGGATGTTTTCAAAATCGTAAAGCTTTTGCAACTACGAAAGATATATTAACACGACACAGCTTGAAAAAGAAATATAATACTAGTTAACGAGAAGTCATTCCACAATGTGTAAAATCGAGTGTGCGAGTGTTAAAATAACTAAATCCAAAATAAATTGTAAATACGTCGCAGATATGTAATGTAAGATATGTAAAATATCAGAAGAAACTTCACTGTCATGCTTTTCATTCACTCTAGGTCTTTTTGGTTGCTGGTGTCCATTTTTCGTAGGTCCAGTTTCGTCTCTTACATCTGGGTTGAGATGGCCATGCGAAACTTGAGAACCACCTGAAATCTTAAACGTATCGGCATCGCAATCATCACTAGAAGCATGTGTTTGTATTTAGATGAAAAAGAATTGAATACATAATAGTTTTAGATCAATGATATTAATACCCTAATCATATAAAATAATTATATTTCATGTGAAAGCAACGATTTAATTAATACTTTAACACGAGCTGAACATTCGAATGAGTTGTGCATTGAATTTAAATGGAAAATGATATAAATACCTTTGTTAAGATATATCTAGTTTGAAAAGCATAACGATTTGACTATTTTAACATAAATAAGGTGTGCATTGACTTTAGAAAAAAAAATCGTTCATATATCATTGAATTAGTATTATATATTAGATGAAAAGGGACGTGAAGAACACATTTACCTTATTCGGGTTGTTGCTATCATTTATCAGTCGTTTATAGGATTGCCTCATCTTACAGATTATATAATAATGACAATGTAAAAGATGAGGGAGACGACAGAGAAACATATTAGACCAACAAAAATAAAGCATCCATTGTTATCATCTTGGCAAATGTCGGAAAAGAATGTTTGATTAGCAGACATTTTCTGAAGTGAAGACGTAGCTGATTATAACAGTAACTGAAAATAAACCAATGAAGTTTCAATGTGGCTAAATTGTGCTTTCCATATAATTATTCTTTCACATTAGAAAACCTAATGAGCTACTATTTTGAATTCCACATTTGAAACCCGTTCGACTTTATGAACATCGATATATAATCAATTAATACATATTTTAGGTGGCTGACAATTTGTTTATTTGAGTTTTATGCCCCTTTTGAACAGTCAGAGCCATATGAGACGGACAGTTCACCTAACCGTCGTTCCTGTGAAGCACCGGTCGGTAACAGGGATCGAACCCATGACCCTCTATCAGTGAGAGGTTAAAGTGATTTGAAGTCAGTGACCTTAACCACTCATAACCATCCAACCACGGAGGCGAGTCTGACAAATCAGTAAATGTATTTCAGAAAAATGTTCCTAGAAAAAAATCCCATCTTCCTTCAAAAATACTTCTCCCAAACCCCCAAAGCAAATCTTGTTTTGACGAATTGATTAAATACGAAATGGCCGGTATATATATCACATTAAATGTGTTTTAACTATTATACCATAATTATGTGCGCTATCATGGATAACGGCATTTTGATGTACACAACGTATATTCGCTTAGTTAAGAAGAATCAATCACAGACTACGTACAAACACCACATAGAGGCTAACGTTCATGTCCGCGGAGGTGAAATTACCTAACATTACAACAAGTCCCCAGGCGGAAGACGTGGTGTATTTTATGAAAATAGACTCGAAAATCACGTGCATATCATATTACCACGATTACTCAAAATATGTAGTGAGGGTTTATAGGTTTTGTTTCGTATGCAAAGAGAAAATTGCTCTATGGGCATAGATACCGACAGCTCATGTTTTATGTAGCGACTTTAGATGTATACAGGGATATATCACAAACAATACACTTGTATGATACCTTCAACTACCCGATAGACTGCCCGTCGTATAGTAATGGCAGAAAAAGGAAGATTGTATAGAAGAAAGATAACTTATGCACATGAAGGAGTTTGTGGAGAGTGTGTTTTATTGGTGGTTTATTTCTTAAATTCAGCTTTTCTTTTACGGTAACAAAAATCTACTATGTAAATGGAAACACGAAATAAGTTCATACTTCGAAGACATTATTATTTAGATATTGATGCAAACTCTTTGCACTAGTACACTCTTTTCTCACTGTTGAAGAAAACATGTACGATGTATGTATATTAATGACCGAAACCTTCCATGTAGAGCTTTTGGTGTGAACCCTGTAAGCTGTTTTTGAATTTAAGTTGTTAGTTATTATTGGAATTGATTGTTGATGGCGACATAACCACTTCTACATGACCGTCATATTTATAATGAGTTATTTCCCCTGAATCAAGATTCATAGTTTGTGCTGAATATCATTACAGTCAATTTGCAATGTTTATGCATTTTTTTCAGAAGGTTGTTTTAATGAATGGACAGTTTTCTTTATGTGTAATTTCCATTGAAAATATTTATATACCAATATTAAATTTTACAAAATGTACCCAAAAAATACATTTATAAGCGCATTTTATGTAATTATTTCATCAATATATATATATGTAGATAATCTATCGAGCGAAAACGCACATTTGGGCAAATCTAGATCTAGTACTGGAAATTTCTCCCATTTTTGCAAACACATGCAGTGCTCACGTAGTGTTATTTATAGACAGTATCGATGGATCAATGGACACAATTTCCTCACAAATGCAATCTGTGGTTTTGTTTTAAGAAATACACATGATCAACATAGATAAACTCATATCACCTATTTTATGTTATGGCTGTGAAGTATGGGGATTTATTAGCGCTAAAAATATAGAACGTATACATACAATATTTTATAAAAATGTATTACAAGTGAGAAGGTCGACACAAAATGATTTTATTTACGATCTCCTTGGAAGATATAGCTTAATTAATACTAGTTATATATGTATAATTCAAATTTGGTTGAAAACTGTACATAGTAATGAAAATAAATTAAGAAAACAAATATATAATACGCTTAAAAACGATTCTGATCTATTTCCTTATAAAAAATCATGGGCTGTATCAATACGTGACTTGCTATCGATGTTAGGTTTTTATGATGCTTGGCTTAATCAAAGTGTAGGAAATGCTGATGTTTTTATTAATATATTTAAGTAACTTTTACATGATATTAACCTGCAAACGTGGAACGAGCGTATTACCAATTCAGAGAGATCTATATTGTATAAAGAAATAGTGACTTTTGGCTTCCAACATTTTTTAAATACCTTAGATATACCAAAATTTCGAATAGCATTGACAAAATTGATTGTTTCATCGCATAATTTGAACATTGAATTTGGAAGATGGCAGAGACCAAAATTAGAAAGGGAACTCAGAACTTGTCACTATTGTAATTTAATAGAAGATGAATACCACTTTGTTTTAGAATGCAGTCTTTATAACGATTTACGTAAGAAATACTTGAAGAAATATTATTGGAATAGACCAAGCATGCTTAAATTAAAATTATTATTTGAAAATCAGTCCAAAACTATCGTTAAGAAACGTTTAAAGCCTTTGAACTACGAGATGCATTGTACTAAATTTTAATATTATAGTATTTACATCATTTTAGTACTACATATTATTTGTGCATAATGATATATTCATTATGTATTTTTTTTTATATATCCTTATGACATAATTTACACATTTAGATGTTCATTTCGAATTATAGGTATACAGGCAGTTATGCGTGTTATATTTGATAAGTATGTATTTATGTACCTTTCCCTTGTATCTTACATGTTTTGTTTCTTTCTGTTTGGTTGTACATTGTAAATATGTAATTGTCTTTATCCAATGGACTTAATAAGTCTACAGGATTTATATGTAATAAACCATATAATAGTCTTATATTGCGTATTGAATATAAATTGTACAACAAGACCCCGACGTTTTTTTCTTCATTATGCTAGTCATATCAATATTGTGGTAACAAATCATACCGATACATCTCATATAATAAACAAATTATCTCTTCTAGTATTGGTATTGAGAAGCGTTGAGCGAATATATAATAACTGAACATATTTCGTAATCAAGATGTGTTATGTCTTGTCACCTCGTCTAGTGAGCTTTCTGTTAGGTTTAAAGTCGCACGTTCAGTCCATGTGTAATGATTAATCATATCGTGCAAACATGCAAAACTCATTTTATTGTTACATCAATGGAATGTCGAACAAAAAAATGACGTGTGCTGACGTGTAACTCCTTAGACTTCAAAACTTCCCCAAACACGTAAATACTTTTAAACCAATATCTTTAAACTGATTAAATCCTAATGTAAACAAAGTCATAATGTAACGCTATGTTCATGACATTAAATATTTGTGTACCTTATCAGGCGGACACAATATTGAACGTTGTACGGATGTACAATAGAGATAAAATTGTAGCTTACGCCTTCAGCTAAACAGCATTGAATTTCCTGCACAATCGATCTTGTAATTGCATATGAATAGTTATAAATCTCCCAAACGTTTAAGATGTGGACAAAAGGCCGACTGATTATTTGTCTGCGTCATGCCATTGACAAACAAGATAATTTACATACCTAATTTTGGATCCGGGTTTGCGTACCAGGTACATCAAAGCCGCGGTTAACATAAACACTCTTTGATCACATTCGTTCGAGTGTAGAACAAAGTAAAAATAAAGGTATGATGTTTTAGGAATATAACTAAATCAAAGAAATGAAAGTACTGTTCCGCGGGAGACGCAAGAAAAAATCTAAATTTACTAAATAATCCTTTTAGCAAGTACATTTTCATATCTCATCCAAATAAACAGAATAGAAATAAATTATTAACACATTCATTATCATCCCCTGACGTTATAAGAGTATGCTCTGTCGAAATTGTCTATAAATGATTATATATATACACAACACTTACACGCATTTAACGGATACTAGCTGTCCAATTCATCATACACAAAAAGGGTTTTCAGTCTTATTGATCAATGAATTTTAGTTCTTGACCATCTGATGCATCTATAACTGCTGAATAGCTATACATGCAAATACAGTATTAGTTTTTTCCAAGTTTGTTTTCATCTTTAGGCTTAGTTGTTCTATAACATCACACAATCCAATTCTTTATTCGTATAGAGACCTTGTCAGCTTGAAGCAAACATACAGTTTTCTAACTTGTATCATCAATTATATTTTCTTCAAATTGTGAAATAGGTCTTCATTTGACTATTTCCATGTCAAATACCATTAGTCGAATTGAAAATGAAGCTATTGTTCTCTCAAATATTGGTGTGAATATATTATATGTATGGCAGTATAAAGTTGGTTATAAATATCGCAAATTGAATTTCGTGTTAATGGTGTGTATTTTATACGAATAAGTTATGGATGATAAAGTAAACCATTGATGGTTGCGCACATGGATTGCATGATAAAAAACTTATAAATATCATTTTAAGAATCCAGCATTGGTGATGAGTAATAATAGCCAGGATTAGCCAAACTAGTAATAGACACTATAAACTCATAAGTATAATTCGTCTAGAAAAGTGATGAGATGTAACACAGAAGTGCGCTATGTTCTCATCCATGATGTCGATGATAATGCTAAAATACATTTCGATTTCAAAATTTTTCGCTTGATTTCCGTGATATCAGTAAATGTTATTAATTTCATGACAATCTTTGAAAAAAAGGATATTTCGAAAATTGTTGACTGCTGAATATCAATAAAGTTTAAACGGTTATTCAATTAAGAAAACAATAATTGGCTTTAATCAAAACGGAATCGCTTATTCGCTCAAATGTGACAGTCCTTTACGTAACCATTTAATGAATACATGCAAAATAAATCAGGCGCGAGCTGCAGCTTCTGATAGAAGTCGTACAGTTTGCGGCACTGGGAAAATCAAGGTTACACGCTTATAAAAACTAAAAACGACATCTTCATTTATTCTTATAATGACAAAAATATATAGATAACTGACAAGAAAAGTGAACTACAATGCAGATTGCTATTATACTATTATGTCATGTCTACATATCTTCCTTTAGTGCCACCCCCACGGGAACGTAAGCATGACACGCGTCAAGCTGTGACAAAGAGTGTTAACAGAAGGTAAGAGCTAGAAAAATATAGATTTAGTTGTTAAAAGTAAAAAAACAACATATATAGCGTATGAGGCTATGGTAAAACATGTTCAATGCTGCTTACAGCTGCATTGAATTGTTCTAGTGTTGGAAGGAAGGGTAGGAATGTCTGGCGGTAGGTTACTACTCAAATACCAATGCGCAGATTTAGTCAAATGATACACTTATACTATATCATTGATTGTTTCGTATTAGAAAAGATGAATTATAATACATCACAACATGTCTAACATAAAACTAGCTAATAACGAACAATCCTTGCAAAATTTATTATCGTAATTAAACACCTGTGTAAGCATACACAACATTTTAAAACCGATTGTTGACTAAATGTCTAATTTTACA
This sequence comes from Lutraria lutraria, assembly GCA_964023205.1. Lineage (NCBI taxonomy): Eukaryota > Metazoa > Mollusca > Bivalvia > Venerida > Mactridae > Lutraria > Lutraria lutraria. Next base: position 11,538,907 of record OZ026834.1, on the reverse strand, counting down.
GACAATAATGAACCAATATATCAAACCACTGATAAGCTGTGAAAGTTATTTACCAGGCATTGATTCAACATGATCGATTCATAGCTCGATAAACCGTAAGTGTTTTCATTGATTCAGTTTGCAAGTGCACAGGTGGTGATACTTCAAGCTGTTTGATTTGAACACAATTTGGCAATTTTACAGGCCGTTTTCCATGAAATTGGTTCATTTGTTTGGTTTTCTTTTATTTTGTGATTAATGGTGTCGTAAATATATGTAGAGCTAGCTACATGCTATTACCGAAGTTCTAAAGGTGGCATATCAATTTCGGGCAATTTATTGTCTGGCTTTATTTGTCTACAATCGTATACCAAAACTGTTGTCCCAGTAAAATATGATGCTACCAAATACCCCAAAGAAATTCTGCACTGAAATCAACCAGTGTACATAAGCACAAAAATCTATGTACTTATCTGATGATGAAGATATTGCAGTTGCAATAATTAAATAAGCGGCATTCAGTCAGGGGATCAATAAAATTCCGATACAAAAACATGGTAGGAAACATCATTCGAATTAACCCACAAAGCAAGAAACTCATGTTGATTAGCCGTTGTTTTAGATGTTTTCGTGCATGATATCATATGTCATTTGACCCATAATTCACCGGGGACCAACGATGTAACACAAGAGGCGGTTCGTATCATAATCATGTGAACGGTATGCAACGGAATTTCAGTTTGAATAGAATGTACATGCGCTTAATGTATAACAAGGCCTACATCACAAGACAAGTGTATTTGGTATCAATGAAGTATCTTTTTTGATCGATAAGTTATGTGTTGATGTTTCACTCTGAGGTCAATTATGTATAAATATTATTATAAATATGTTGAATATAATAAGCTTTTGTAATTGCACTACAATATCTTCAACTGTTTCATCGGTTATACATGTATCTTTTCAAAGTTCTCTGAGTCTGCGCACAACATATTTGTGTCCAACTGTTCCATGAATTCAGCACCAGTGGTTAGTGCACTGGATTTGTAACCCGGCGATCCGGGTTCGATTCCCAGTCACTGCAGGTCATACCTTTCATTTAATACATATTTATCAATTCTTAACTAATATGTATTACATATACCTTGTTACTTCTCTAGTAGTGTAATTTTCATATGAACCTATATATACGAGGGGTGATCCAGAAATAACCGGACTGAGTCTATAACTTATGAACAAAATGAGAAAAGTTAACGAAAATCACGCATTATGATTTTCAATCTTTAATACATGATATCTGAAAATTTCAGAAATATTGATCTAGTGACAGTTGCACACTATTATTTGACAAACACCATGGTATGACGTCGATAGTGTTGCTTGACGTGGCGTTACGTTCGCAATTACTTTTCTGTTTGATCAACCTTTGCATGCAATAAAAATTATGCAATAAACCAAAACATGTCTAGCACTGACTTTTCTCATGTATTACTGTTTTGTAATACATTGCTGAACAGTTCCATAAGTGTATTATGTTAAATGAAAGACACGGGCTGACGCGTCTGTCACTGTACAGACGACGTCTCAAACAGCGCTTACAAGCGTCACGTCCGCGGAAGTTTTACGGCCCCACCTTCCGCATCTTCTAAAAAACACTCTACAGTCTCGGGACCTCTGATGCCACTAAAAGAATCTGCGATAGTGACATTGTCTTTCCCGCTGATGTGTTCTGATTCATGTCGTGCGTTTAAGTTAGTGAATGCCCATGCTGAGAGCAAAATTGTATTATGGCGCGTATTTCTTGTGACTCTGATGATGTCATGCTCGATGACAGATAGTATCACATTAAATGTTGCTGTTTAAAAATGGTAATAGTAATCACTTCGATATTTCATAATATGATGTCACACACGTTATGTTAGGCACATGCTTATTTGCGGTTATTTCTGGATCACCCCTCGTACACATAACTGTCTTATAAAAACTGACAGAGATGATGTATAAATGAATTGATGACGACGGACTCAGCCTGATCCTATAATAGCTCACTCTGGAATTCTGTGCCAGGTTGCCTGGTAGGGCTGCCCCGATACATATCTCAGCCGATACGATACGTATTTCGATACGGTACTAGCGATATGCGATATCAACGATACGATCTAAAAATATTTCAAAGTAATGAAAGACGTTGTAATATTAATGTTTTTTGGGAACTCTGCATACTTGTTTGGTGGTAGAAAGTCCTACTTAACTGTTAAAAAGATGTAAACTAAAATTGCATTGTACTTAAAGTCATCAATTTGATTCACATATATGTTAGTTGATTTTGTGGAAATTAAATAATTATGAAAAATATTATAACAGAAGCAAGTTTTAATCTCTGTCCCATAAATGACCTTATATCAAGAATAGAACCTAGCCACATAAAATTGTTTAAAGAATAAGGGTTATGATTTCCAAATTGATTAACAATACTAAATTAATAATGAATAATTAATCATATGATGGTGAGACATATTTGTTCTAAGGTTGCTAGTCCCACCACTATACTTGACATCGCGTTGACACTTCTTACTGACAACTACGTGCTTGTTTCATAATCGGCAAACCAAAATCTGCCATATTTTATGTAAAATTACATGGTGGCGTAATACAAATTATAAGTCAATTTCTACTTGACAAAATCTGAATACTAGTACTAGTATTCGAATCGTATTCGTTGCCTAGCTTTACCTCACACTGCTAATGTCCATAAATAGAGTGTGGAATCCCGGATATTAGTTGAGTAAGCATTGTCGACGATGATACGAGAGAAAATTCGCAAATTTAGTTCAGTTGTTCAACATTCTAAGATTTTTTTTAATATAAAATAAAAAAACCGCGATACGGCCGATACGAGACCTTCCGATACGATACGCATATCGTTCAGCACTGTACCGGTACGTACCGGTACGCAGCCATATCGGGACAGCCCTATTGCCTGGTAAGGTAAAAAGGGCTTTACTTCTGTATGTACTTTGTATTTTAAAAAACAATTTGAAATGTTTCTTTTACAAATAAAGGCCTATTTCACCAGTAAAACATCTTTCTCATCCAAACTAAAGCCCACTGGGATTTTAATCAGTGATTCCTTTTCGCGACGGTGTCCAAGCTCACTTTTGAACTATATTTCTTGGAATGACGTGTTAATTATTCAGAAGAAATTCCTCATTCTATTGGATGATTCAGAGACAACCCTTCCTTCCATTGGGTGAAATCTACAAGCGTAGAGAAATTAAGACCACGCCAACGTAAGCAATTGTATAATGTGATCTTCTGGTGGTTGTAAAATTTGTAAAGTAACAATGTACGAAAATGTATTCTTATGCGGTCGATATATAGTTAAAAAACATTCTTGACAAACATTTTACATTTATTATAATTAGTGTACAGTTTATATGACTAAATACGTAATCTATTTAGCTGAGCCAACATTAACATTTTAAGGCGTGACCTAATTGGACTGCTATAGCGATAAGTTGTGTTCATATGGTACTAAAACGACAAAACTGCAATTTAAAAATTACCCTTGGTTTCAACAGTTAAATAACATTTAGAGAAACTTCGCGATTGTCTTTTTTAACGACCTTTCTTGTCTCTGTTTTAGTACAATTATATTGCTGAGTAATAACAGGACATAATTATTAAACTGCTTTTTTTCATTGATCAATATTCCTGCTACTTATACAAGCCGCAGTTCAAAAATGATCTCAGTTGTGCTTTAATCAACATTTCACATCTGAGACTGGACATGAGGTGATAAATTACCCAATACAAAGCTCTGGTCAGCAAGTCTTTTGAAGTTGGTTTATTAACAGTATTTTATAACCCTTCAATAAGCAACAGGCCATTACAGCGATTGCCAGGAAAGGGCTGAAATACCTTGGAACCTGATTGTTTAGTGACTAGCTTGTTTACAGCGTGGGTTTAAACCACATGATAATATTAAGTATTTTAATTGGAAATTAAGCAGCGCAATAATCTCATCATGTTTAACTTTTATTTAACGCATTTCATTTCATTCATTAAGCAACACGTTTTACGTATAATCTTAACACCAAAGTCATTTTTATATGGACAGTGTAAACCAGATATGACTGGATGACGTCTTCGTTGCAAGCAACCCTGTTTAAAAATTAATGCTGGATACATGTATTCAAAAATTGATCGAATTAGAAACTGAATTAGAAATCTTACTCTGCATGTTATAAATTATATAGACCTGTGTCTTTATTATACAGTCGCAAATACTGATGTGATTGTGTGTTTACATCTATTTTTATGATGATAATGACAAATGTCAGTCAGCATGTAGTTAATCAAACATCGCACCGCCTTGAACCCTTGAAGTCGTTTATTTTCGGGATTTTCTTATTTTGCCTTTAGACATGATTTCTATACCGATTTAGAAACATATCAGTGAATTGCTACGGCGAGTTACGTCTACACTGCGTCATTTGCAAATCCAATCAGTTTATCCATTAAACATTATATAATTCCCTCAGGGCTATTATTTATCGTTCACTTATTGAATTTGATTTCCAGTTTTATCTTAGAACAGTAAATATAATTAAATATAGAACAACAATGACAAGGTTACTCGTTTCGTCTCATAACCTTAATATTAAATCAGGTAGATGGCATAAGCCAAGAAGTATACCTCGTGAAGATAGAAAATGTTTTACTTGTAATGTCATTGAAGATGAATACCATTTTATTCTAGAATGCTCAAGGTATACACCTATAAGGAAACAATATATAAAAAGGTATTTTTGGATCCACCCCAGAATGTTTAAACTAAAGCAGCTTTTTGAAAGTAGAAATGAAAATGAAATTAAAAACTTAAGTGTCTATATATTTAAAGCCTTTGATATTCGAAATTGTTAATGTAATATTCATGACTATTTATTTCTTTATACATTATAAATTATGATAACCGATGTCTTAGAAATGTTTGTAGTTTGTTCTGTAATTTGTAAATGTTTATGTTAGTTTCTTTGTTGCATTTGTAAACGCACTCATAATCTGTTGCTGAGGTAAGTTCAATATATTTTATCATATAATGGATTGCATTATTGAATTTGTACTTAAGTCTAGTATAAATACTATGTACTTACCATGCTCTTTATTTGTGCATCTATAATATATTGTTGAGTCAAGTTTATATTTGATAAGTTGTCAATACATTTTATCACATGTTGCATTTTTACATTTGTACTTACAAAATGTACATTGTTATAAATAAAACAGGTCTAATATAAATACTACGTACTTATCATGCTCTTCTTTTGTCTCAAAATGCATCTATAATGTATTGTTGAGTCAAGTTTATATTTGATAATTTTTTAATATTTTTATCATAGTCATGTTGCATTATTACATTTGTAATTGTCATAAATTAAACATGTCTAATATAAATATTATGTACTTACCATGCTCTTCATTTGTGCTAAAATGCATCTATAATATATTGTTGAGCTATGTTTACGCTTGACTAGTTGTCAATATAATTTATCAAATGTTGCATTTTTACATTTGTACTTACAAAATGTACAAGTTTAAAATTGATATTATGTACTCATCACGCTCATCATTCGTAAATACGCATTTTAACCATTAAGTGTTGCATTCATTTAAATGTATTCACATGCTTTATTTAAGAATGTTTTCATATATTATTGATGTTGGTAAATTGTGCCCTTAACCATTTTCTATTTGTTTCATTTCTTCATAAACACTTCATATCTTATAATATTTTTACAAATAGTATTTTATCAAATTACTATGTTTGAAATGATTTTAAAAACAAAGAACATTATACACCTTCTCCGCCACTGTTCTGAATTATCATCTCAATTACACTCTTAATGATAAGACCGTCGCAAAATGTCCCGAGACTGCCTTTTTAACCACCTCTTAATATCAACGAAATGTTCACAGTCCACTTATCGTTCCCTTAATTAGCTACTACGGCTTGATCCACTACATGAATTAAGCACATGTGTTCAGCATAAAGGTTTAAAAGTAACCAACCCCTGTATGTATTAACAAATTAGTGTCAGTACTGCATTGAATGACTTTGAAATAGTTTGGCACAACTGTTCAGTACATGAATACTCATGAGTTAGCTCTCTTTATTTCTTATTATAATTCTTTTAGTCTATACATATAGGTAATGTAGTCTATACATATAGGTAATGTGCATTACATAAAAGCTGACAAAGGTAAACAGAAATAAGCTTAAATTGATATTTACCAAGTTTCTTACCTTTGATATAGGCATGTTATTTGTTTGAAGTCGATGCTCGTTCGTGCTTATATATCACCTTTTAGTGACAGCTTTTTGTTTGACTAATTTTCCAATAACCGAATATAAAACTGACCTGAATTGTAATAAATTATACTATATGCTGTAGTTACTGTGTCTGTGCAAGACCAATGACTGCAGAGTTATAGCCCTTGACAAAATATAAGAACAGCTGATACAGTTGGGTATTTCAATGGCCATAATTAAACACAAATGTCGCATTACTACACTTTTGTCACGCAATGCTGAATGTACATAATGCTGGATAAAATACATATATTATACATGTATATGGAATTTTAGAAGTTGGTTTCGCTATCGCTTTGCTATCATTAAAGTTATGGTGTAATTTAGCGTTAAGTCATTTTAAACTCACACCATGAATGACACAGTCACAGGCAATATTTCACGAAAAATCCAAACATAATACTTACATGAAAATCAACAAAGTTCAACAGTACACTGTGACCAGACGACCTGAGTATTTTACGCGGCACATTTTCTTGTCATTGTAAATATTTTGTCACATCAATTTTTAAATCCCGGCACAGCAAATTTATGCTCCAGACACCAACAACACCATCACTATACTTCAAAGTGGCTGTGCTCTTCACATTAATGTCATGAACCCGGGTCTTCTTCCACGCCACATATTGTCCTGATGTGGTTAACACTTGTGTCAAGTTATTTGCAAACCAGTCCATGCATCGTGAAGTTATTGACCAAACACGAAATGTGACAGACAAGTGGACTGAACAACGGACAGACTAACAGACAGAATCCACCAATTCTAAAGTCCCTGAAGCAACATTGATCTAATTTTCATTGAGAACAATCATTGTTGGTGTAAAGAATCCAGGCTTATGAACCCTAATGACCTTGACTTTAGACCAAGTAATCCATAGCACAATATTGAAAATCTAAAATATAATGTTCTAGTGAAATATGAAGTATCAGTATTAACAGATATTGAGTGCTGAAGAATATGACATTTTAGCCTTTGAGTTTGGCCTTTGATCCAATGACACAAAGCTCTACACGGGTCATATTACTCAGTACTTTATGTCATCCTATGAAATAAGGCGGCTTTATCAAGCTGAGCAAAAACAAAAGGCCCTGGTCTACCAGAGAGGCGTAAGCAGTGTCTTGGAATATGTGAAAATTTCGTATGAACACTACCTTTACATATGCCTTTTTACTTTTTTGACATGTTAAGTATACTTTTCTTTTTTAAGAGGGTTAAGGTACAAAACAAATTTTTCACAAATGTATGACGAATTCGTACCATCTTTTCACATATGTATCAAATTCGTATGTGTGCAAATTACGGTATGTTGAACCGTAATTTTCACACATACGAATTCTTCACACTAGTGTGAAAAACTCGTACGAATATGTCACACATTTGTGAAAATCTCGTTCCGTATCTTTACTCCCCCCCCCTGAAGCCGAAACGTACAAATAACATGTAAAAAAGGAGAAAAAAATATGTTTAAAAGTGTTCGTACTAAAACGTCACACATTCCAAGTAGATGACCCATGTATAATTCTGGATCATAGGATCAAAGGTCAAGGTTACAGAGGTAAAATGTCGTATACTTTAGCACCCATTATCTTGATTATCTTTTGACACTGATACTTCATATACCACAAGATGATTGTTTTTTCCCAATGTATTTTAGAAATTCGACATGGCGTTAGGCTTACTTCGTTCAAGATCAAGGTCATCAGGTGTCATACAAATGAAATCCTTTAATATTCAATATCATGATCATAATTATGTCCCCTTTCGAAGAAATTGGGGGTATATAGCTCACACCTTGTCCGGGTAAAAACTAGAGAACTACTTAGTCTAAGCTCCTCAGATCTGGTTTGGGAGTTTGGTCATCACATATAGATGACCCTTACCGATTTTGAGGTCAGCAGGTCAAAGTCCTACTATCCAATTGGCTTTTAGGGGTATCCGTGTTTTACTAACACTTCTTGTTGCTTTTGGACCATAAAACATATGGTCCAAAAGCAACAAGAAGTGTTAGTCTATCGATTCTATCCGTTCATGTCCGGTCAATAACTTCATGATGCGTGGAGCTGTTTTCAAATATATCAGCCACATCATGAAAATGAGTACATAGGTATAATAGCATAAATGCATATTTAGCACAGTGCACTTTGTTGATGTTCACTATATAAGTATAGTGATGGTGTTGTTGATATCTGGGGCATAACTTTAGCGTGCATAGTGGAATCACAGAATGACCTTACAAACATGTCGCTTAAAAGACTCCGTAGCTCAAGGTAACAGAATGTTGTTGATTGAACTATGGAAGTATGGTGATCGGGTTGTTCGTGTATATCCTTTGACTTTGTCATGATTAAGCACAATTGTTCACCATGACATTATCACGATTTGTCTTTTTCAAGAACAATACATGCATACACGTTTGGACATTGTCTTTAATATGTAAAGTGATGTGATGGTACCGTATTGTGTTGACTCATAACTTCTAAACAAATAACAGTTTTTAGTCCCCTTCTAGTTATATGTTCACATTATTAGAACAATATGCAGAACTCGAGTGAGTCTTATACAACTACATTCCAAAAGTTTCATTGCCATTCGTTTTGTGTGGAAATATTTCATGCCACACAAAGCAAAACTATTTAAAACCAACGAACTGACTAACGAAGTGACACTTATATACCAGAGGCGGATTCAATGGGATGCACACGGCGCCCCTCTAAAATCTCCGACCATGGTTAGAATTGAAATGTAGTGGTCCCCGCACAGCGTTACATACTTTCTTAAGGTATCTGGCTTGGATGTCAGGTCAAATCAAGTTTCACCAATTTATAGATTTAAAAACTAAACCATGATTATATACTGAAGTATACCCACTGTATAAAGTGCAGTGCACGTAATTTGGAACAAATATTACATTTGATTGGTCTTTTATAAACAAATATCGCACGTAATTTACAAAATCTTGAACAACGATAAGTACTCTGTATTTTGGAATATATTACAACAAATAGCCTTGAAATGACTATAAACGTATAAAGCAGGGAACCATGTCTCAGTTTTTTTGATAACGTCCTCGATTCGTTAGATACTTGACTTTAAAGAAATCCCGTACACAAAACCCGCTGTTTATTACGTAATACGCCATAGATAAAAAATGAAAACAAGTATCAAAATACTGAGGCACGGTTCCCTAGATTTACATTTCCGCTACAGAATACCGAAAACCGCTTTGAAATCCGTCATCAAATAAGACGGCAATGTTAATTCGAAAATGACACATGCTGTTTTTTTTAAGCTGAGCAATTAATAATTTAAGTGTCGGATCATTATCGTCTCATGAAATCAACGAATTTGACGCACCCCATTCAATTTTGATAGTCAATCAAAGTCGCTAATGCTTACGGTTCAATAATTGAAACCACACCCAGGTTTGATGTCTAGTAGGATAATTTATAACGAATTTTTGTCATTAATGAATTAATAGTATCATATCGTACCAATACAATGCACATTACGTTAGAGATGTTTAACGCTGATAAGGAAAAGTCGATAAAGGGGTGCAGTATTTATCGCAATAAAACACCATTTTTGAGCGTTCGGTCAGAAGTTTTTGTTGCTTGGTATCAAAGTATGATATTTAATCTTTGTAAATAACATAAATTATCATTTTACGTTATTTTAGCGATTTTAGCCAATGCCGATACATTAAAGACCAAAGCGCTGAGAGTACTGTCAGGAGCGAAGTTTAAATGTGTTAGATAAAACCATCCTTAAAAAATTAAAAGGTCTGTGTTATCATAATAATTATTATGAAATAGAATTTGAAGGTCAAATATATACGAGGGTCATCCGTAAAGTTCGTGGACAGTCTTATTAATGAGACTCATCATGTATGTATTATGACAAAATTTTATGTACATGTTATGTAACATATTGACAAAATACATGCCAAATATCAGAGCGAAATACTGATTGATAGAAATATACCCTATATGGATAAAAAAAACTCGTAGATCTACGGAGCACTTCAGCATACTTCACACCGACGTCATGACGTTGAACTCACATATAATCACATTTTTTCGAAGTACCCGCACGCACATGTTATGCATTTTGTGCGTTTCCATCCATTTAGAGAATATATCGTTATTCCAGCTACCGTCACATGTTCTAGCAAAACTGCCCACCGCCATTCTAATTTTCTCAGTTAAATTAAATCATTTTCTTTTCAATTTTGGGTAGATCACTATATCCATCGGTGCCAAATCTGGACTATAAGGACAGCAAGCTAATTTCCCAAAGCAAATATCAAAATATCACCTAAATATCAAAGATCTTAATACATTTTTTAGAATTTTCATCACTTGAAATGAACTTTACTGTCGGCGTGGGTGTACACCCAGCCTTGGTAGCAGCGCGCTGCTCCGTACGCTCTGACGTCGTCTTTAGTTTCTGTAATAAATTCAAGTAAGGACAGTTATTCCATGCTCGATAACTTCATTATTTCGCTTCCAATGACGTTATAATTTTGCGGCAAACGTCACGAATATTTGCTACGGCGTCAAACGTTATTCTGTACACTTCCGTTCATTTCTATACAAATAACAGCACACAGAGTGCAACAAAAGAATCAGCTTTAGGCCAACAGTTTTTTTATTTTCTGTTTTACGGGAGCGCCGACCCTAATTTACCACAAAATCAAATAAAAATAAAACAAGAAGTCGTCAATTTTATTTTTTTAAATCCGCCGTCTTGAAAAAATCGTCTACAAAAAAATAAAACAAAACGATGGCACTTCCTGTAATTAATTGAAAACGTATTACCAGAACTTTAGATTCATTAAATATCGTCTATAATACGCGCCAGATAAACTTAAGATTCCTTACAAAATGTAAATACCTGACTGATTCAGCGTAATTATGTCAAATTGTGTAGGCCTATTGATTCTTTATCATAGTTGTTAATATAGGATTACTGGTAGACACAATAGTCTAAACCATGACAGTCACAACTCGCAAAGTTCACAGGTAGATAAACAGTGCTGTACTGTTTTAAAGCTTTTTTTTTGTTAATTTGTATTGAACAATGTTAATACGAGTAGTCTACGTGCATGCAGATTGAAAATAGTTTAATCTATTTTTAGATTGCCAAAAAGTCTATTTTAGATTTACAACAATGGCGATTTCTTATATTTTCAAGTTATAAAACAACAAAACATACTTTTCCACATGATTCTTATAAAAGTTCTACGTTGGTTTAAGCTTTGAAATAAGAATTAAATACGACCAGTGGGAAAAAGGAATGCATAAACAATTACAAGTTGCAGTATTTTCGGATAGTCGTACGATTTTCGATCAAAATTTCGGCGGGCAAAACTTTAGATGTTTTGTACGCACTGAAACAAATAGAGAAAGGATCTATGCTCTACAAATGCTCTACGACACCCCGCATTTTTGGCTTATTATTTGGCTTTTTATGCATGCATGCACATAGGACTAGCATGCACATACAACGTCATTTTTCTTTGCACAAATGAGCGTATTTAACTGGGAACACTGTTAATATTTATTGTGATAGGCCTATTTACGTTTGTTTTTAAAATACAAATAAAAATTTAGTCATACAAAGCGTCCGACATACGTAGCATGCGTAAACGAAAGTAAGCAAATACTTAGGATAAAAACAACAAAAAAGAATGTGGTAGAGCTAGTAAGCCTAAGGAGTCGATGGGAAGACTTAGTGGTTATAAATACATTTTTGTAAGTTTATGTGAATCTAGTCAACAGTACATAAAATGTGGACTGGTCTGAAAAAATATGTCGCTACTGAATTTATTGATTAAACAAAACGACACATAACAAAGTTGTAAGAATGGGTATACCTCTTTCAGCTTGTCCATCTGTCCAACTCTGTGTGTCTGTATACAGTATTTTGTGAGTGCTGTCTAGTTGGGCACCTTCTTGTTGGGTTTCATTCAAATATTATTTGTTTGTAAATTTAGTTTTTTTTCTATACAGTGATTAGACAAATTTATAATTCAGTTAAACTTCCCATGTATACTGTCCGTTGGGCGTTTGTGTATTTTTACTCATATATTATATGACATCTCCAAAACTTGGCAAGAATTGAATGAAACTTCACAGGAGTGATGGGTATCAAGTTTGTTAACAGGTTGTTTTGATTGGATATTTTTTATATGTCCAAGCACTGTATATATTGTAACCCTTTGAGATATAGCCTGATTTGTAAATACTTGTATATTTATTGTAATCCGATGTGAATCTAGTCTAAATACACTTGTTTTATGTTTATAATGTGCGATCTGTCAAAATAAAAAAAACGCCAATAATTTCACTTTTATTTTTTCGACTGCTCCAAATTAAAGATTTTATTTTCATTTTTATTTATCCCCCCCCCCCCCGTCTCATTTTTTAAAAACAAATTCCCGTAAAACTGAAAATAAAAACATGTTGGCCTAATACCAAGGATTTTTGCTGTTTGCCTGGAAGAAATATTTTTATTAGTCACTAGCTACTGCTTATTTTGAAAACCCGAACACATTTAGTGACTTCGGTGCTTTGAGCTGTAAACTGTTGTACTGTATACTAAACTTCTGACCATGTGTCATTATGCTATCTCTCTCCTCTTAGAGACATTGTAGTTTTCCGGCGCTACTTTTGTAAATGAAACTATTTTCTGTATGTAGTAAATCTTGTTACCTGGACAGATTATATAATGGAACTTTTGTGTGGATGAATACTAGAAGAGGCATGCCCTGGAACTGAAGCGTCTCCAATAGCAATCAAATTGGTATCATTTTAATGCCTAAATTAATTAATGAAAGTTTTGTGCTGCCTGTTTTCCCACTTGTTTTCGTAACAGGAAAATTACTTTCGTTTTGCACAAGTTTGTACCGACTCTTTTGACCCTATCCCGAGATAACTAAAATACCAAGAAGATGAGTACTTTATATTTCTTTATTGTAAAACAAATATGTTAAAGACATGTAAAGTCAAATTGATGAGTGAATTAATTAAGATATAAATAAAATAAATTAATATAGTTACAATTTCAATAAGAATGATAACTACGATGAATAATAACAATAACTAGATGAACATTATTATAAGTTATCATTACCATAAGATTTACCTAGTTGAACCTAGATTTGCTAACTGATAACTCGTATCTAAAACGTACTTGATAATTACTTTGTAACGATTTTTAAAAAAAATTTAATCAAACCAAATTAGCTTACTTTATACATGACATGATGTATAGCAACCTGTGAATGAAAAATGTGTGCAAAACGGTATCACTTTAACTAGGTGGCTAAACCAATGTTATAACTGTTTGGTTTTATACGACGGCAAATATTGATGTGTTAATGTGCTTTTATTTTACCAATATATACATATGTCAAATGTTTCTTAAAAATCATACTATTCTTGAGAGCACTTGAGAGTACATTTCATAACATACTAATTGTTCAAACATTTATTCAGCTCTCAACAAATACTGACAAACATTAACACAAAATAACGAGGTACATCTGAAAATTATCAAAAGGAGATAAAAATAAAGCCAATTGAAAGTGATTCAATGAATTAACTATGCATAAACCATGATAACTATTGATGGAACTGGGAAATTCAAAATAATTTTTAAGTTTTAAAACGCTGAATTAAAGGTCAAACTCTTATAGATAATACTAGTTTACAGACCAAAAATACACTGCTCAACTTTTATTATCAGTCATCTAGATTTTATAGACACATGAAACAATAAGATATTTAAGAATATCAATTATTATCCAACTATTATCAACTTTTGGATAACATGTTCAGGTCATATTATTTTAGAATTAGGGAATCTTTCGATGTAATAAAATGGCATTTTCGCTTAACCTGTAAAGCGTAATTAATGTAAACGATAGTTTACAAACTTTTAAGAATAGACAACGTTGACCGGTTTTAAAAGTTGAGTTGCGTAAAAGTTGCCAAACGACTGTAAATCTACGCATACAAAACCGATGCAACATTTAAAAAAATCAATAAGATACAAGATATGTTCACATAGTCCGGATCAATAATTAACTTGATATATATAAAATGTAATAATATACAAATAATGTCTCTTTACAAATATAAATTTTGTTCAAAGGAACGTGGTTTTGGGTATTTAAAGTCTACATTCGCAAAAAGGTCAATGCATGTATATAATCATGTTCTTTGAACCTCTTTCATTTCTTGTGGATTGTCCAAATTACCATCAGATTCACCAATCAAAGGTGTGGGTCCAATTAAAGATAAAATAACTGGTAGCAAGAGGAGAGCATGAACAATTCCAAAGGTAATCACCAGACTCATAACTTGAAAAAATGAATAAAATATGAACGATTTGGCAAAGACCAGCATTACAACTCCCAGAATTGATGAAACAGCACCGTGAAATATCGGTGCACCAGACCTTTCAATGCCTGCTTTCATACGTTCATTTCGACTTCGTCCCGACGATATCATGTAACCATGGCAAATATGGGCAGCAAAATCAACAGAGAACCCAATACTCATAATGACATGAATCATTGTTATAGAGCTTAATGTTAAGCCTAGAAACGAAAGGAAGCCAAATATACCAACAGTTATCATAGCTACTGTTATTGTAACATACACAAGTAGTAACGGGTGTGGCATGAATACACAAGTGACAACAAACACCATTGACACTGCAATACCAAGTGTTTGAAGTGTTTGCGATAATATAACAACATACTGTTCATAAAACAGAAATGCTGGAGAGAAAGCAAATGCTGGGAGGGAACTATCAGATACAAGATCTCTTATTTGTAACATAAATGCTCCTTGGTCTTGGGAATCTTTCATGTTCTCAGACATAACGTAAAACCGTGATGCTGTAATGCTTGTGTTACTATTGTTAATAGCAACATCATTTCTGAATCGAGCGTTTTGAACCTGGTTTAGAAATGTCTGCAGACCTGAAATGAATGCCGTCTCTGAAGTAGTGACATAATGAGCACTTGCGCGGTATTCTGTCAGCCAGTTGATTGTAAAAGAATCTTGTACTGTACTTTCAGCATGTACGGTTCCCAAGAGTGAATTAATTACATTCTGAACATTTGTATGGGAATATGTCAATGGTTCTTTAATGACAATAGAAACAACAGTTCCTCCTGGAAAATTTAAGTCTAAATAATCTCTATAAGTGTAATAGTATGAGTCTTCGGCCACAAGGTCTTTCAATTTTAGCCCTTGCTCTAAACGTGTGCAACCCCAGATAGACATCCCAAGATATATTGCAAAGACAACGAGAACAATGCATTTTGCAGGGTTTGGCATTGTGATTTTTGGAATAAACCATTTTGGAAATTTGTCCAATAGACTCTCAGATTCACGTGTTTCTTTTGGTTTTCGACCAGTGCAACACAGAAAGTAGCACTGTTTATGATTATTCTTGTCAACGACACCCGGATCCTTAACTTTCAAACATGTAGCGAAATGTCTATTTTTTTCTGTCCTTTGTTCATTGATTGCAATACATGCAATAAATATGGTAGACTGGTTGATATAGCAAAATATGACGGCAATCGCTAAAAATAAAAAAATAAATGCATTGTTAAATCATTTTCTATGTTTAGAAATCGATATGCAATATTTAAAATACAAGAAGTAGGATGCAACGCGCAATATAGTCATTAGAAAGATCGACCAGGACTCCATGTACTAGTATTCGAAACGATATGTCAGGAATGTACCCTAATGTTTATACTAGTGACCAGCGATGAGAATATGATTTAGACCTGAGGAATGTACAAGTTGTACTTACAGCAGTAGATGCAGAAGTTGCGGACGCTGAGAAAAACTGATGAAGCACCAGCAGCAAATGCCAGCAGATCTGTTAGAGAAGTGATTGTGATAGAAACGCCACTTGTTCTCATGGTTTCGCCTATGCGTGTCTCAATACCATGATCATAATTGGAATTAGTAAATCCAGACATTAACATAAACATATCATCAACGCCTATTCCTGAAAAAAAAAGTATAAATAGTTCAAGCAAAAAGCTTATCATATCATGATTATCACAGTGATTTAATGTCAGTAATCATTACTAGTAATAAAGGCGTATTAAGTAGTGTAATGTAAATTTCTATTGGAAATGTCTTTTTCAAGAATGTACAAAATGCATGTGTATCAACTAACCTATTATAAGGAATGGTAACACACCCACGATGCTGACAAACTCAACTCCACAGGCACTTCCGAGTCCAAAGGCTGCTACAACTGAAAGACCAGCGGCAATGACGCCTGCAAAGCCAAGGTTGGATTTCTGACCAACAACATCACATCTTGCTGTCATTGTGGCAATACATGCGTACGTGATCATGAGCGTAAAGGTCACAGAGAAGAAAGCAATGTCCCCAGAAATATTTTCATTCAATTCTTCGCTTAAAGAATCTGTATGAGAGTATGAGATATTAAAATCGTCAGAAGAATATTCTTTTATTTTAGATAAAAAGGAGTTTTGCCAGTTTTTGGCGGTTTCTGTGTAGTAATCTGAGTCGGTACGAAGATTAACCCGCAATATTAACATACTTGCAGATGACAAGGTGTTCGTTGACGATACAACAGCGTCTCCTATAAGTTGTGCGTAGTAGACTGCACCTTTTGTTGGATGAACGTAAGAAGGGAATGAAATTGCAGTACTAGCATTTACATCAGTGATAAATATCGAATCAACAAATATGTCTCCATCTATCGCACACGCCCCATAGCTCTTGGCGCAAATATCGTTGAGTCTAACAGAAGTTCCATCTTCATCGGTGGTCCCAATTGTCAGAATATAATTATACAAGTCTATCAGTCTGGTGAGGAATGTACCATCAAGGATATTTCCGCCCTTCGGAATTACCACAACTTCCCCATATCTTCCGAGATCGGGCATTTGGTATCCAACGAAGTTAGTACCACTCATATCAGTAAATAGTTCTCTGACCGCATCGGCGTCTTTGCTTGCTTGACTACCTATTGGAGTATAAACTCTTTCTACATCAATAACAACATCCATTCTAAGAAAACCAATGCTTAGTAGCGCATTCACAAGGACAGTAATCACCACAACCTTCCATGGGTGTCTAGCAACGAATCTACCATATGTTTCAAAGACATCTCCTATCTTCTTTTCAACAACATTATAAAAAGAGTTGCAACAGTTTGATTCCTGAGGCATTATTGCTTTCTGAAATGAATAAAAAGAAACATTCAATTTCTATGTTTATTTCTATAACTGACCATTCTCGGTCACCCGGATAATGCTTGAAAGCAGGCATGCAACCTAAAAATTACACTTCGGTTACCAGCCTTCAAGAAACTTACAGTTGAGTGTATATCAAGATAAGTCAATAAGCCTATCCATTCATATCTAGATTGCAGTAAATAGATAAGAGCAATTTATTCATTTCACGTGAAATGCTCGATACCCAAATAATCGCATTCCAGATATAATATGCAGTGCGTCCATTTAATTAATTCTACATATCAACGAAGAAATTCAAGGAATACATAACAAATTCATGCATACGATGAAACAAACCAATAAATTATTCGGAAAGCGTTTACGTTTGCTAGAGAAATAAATCGTGAATCATATCCGTGTACACAATATGGCTCAAACTTCATTAGTAACAACGTAGCTTTAACACACATACATTTGAAAATGTCAGATATATTAAAAAAGAAATACCTCGTGTTATATATCCCCAATGTAAACGTTATCGTACAAGTGTTTACAGAATGTAGTAATCCTTAATGGTTTAAAGGTGAACAGGCATTTGGCAGATTGACAACGTAACATGCATAAAAGCTGTGTGTATTATAAAATACGGTATCGATTTGTTCCGCGGTTGCTGTGATAATAGAAATTCTCCCGGATATAAAACTAAGAATGGTTGTGAGTACGGGTATATATATGGAGTTTAGACATATCTATAGACAAAACAATACTTATGCTAGCAATTTAATGTATCAGATATATTTATTTCAGGAAACAAGGACACTGTTAGCTAGAAAAGAAAGGTGGTAATTAAATCGCCCATCCTAAAATGATATTTTTGTATTTAATACAAAAGTGTATTGACATTGAAGATCGGAGGATCAAATATCAACAAAAAGCACTTCGTATTCAAATGCAAACCGCCTGTACATATCATACAGGAATATATTTGTATTTTTTTTTTTTTTATTTCGGACTGTTTGGCGAATATTGTAAAAGAACGTGATGGATATGTTAACACTATATTAGGATAAAACAAAGGTACCTAAGCACCATCAATATAAACAAATAAGAGTTACTAAATCAAACTAGATTTTAAAAAGTTTGGTATTACCCAGAATCAATAAATATTAAAACATTTGTCAACAATGTTTAAATTACGAATTAATAATCTATATTATAATTATGTAAATACTTGTTCTACTAGTGCAAAATTAATGTGTCACCGAAAATGATGAAGTACATGGAACTCAACTTGTCATTCCAAAGAGCACATTATCCTAAAATAGTGTAAACTAGGAAATGTCAAACAAATGTCTTCGCACCAATTATTAATATTCCTATGATTAAAGGTTGTGTAATTATTGTACTTTATTAGATGCAGAAGATATTTTTCATTTTGTTTTTATTTGCCCTTTGTACAGTCATTTTATAAATAGACTGATTCCCAGATTCTATCGAACTTAAATTATACCTAATATGCACAAATTGTTACTATTATAAAATGAAAAATATTCTTAATAAATCATGTATTAAATTAAGTCTTTTAAACTAAGAAATAAACAAAATATATGATGTACCTAAGATGTAATGGTGATTCGCTTATATGATAAAAAACATTCTCACTTTATTTTACTTTACGTAACTTAGACTTAATTTGCTACATTCAATCTATTCCTTTTCATTACACATACATATACTGAATTGCTGTTTATAAAGTCTTTACATTTATTGAACAAGCATGTACTTATAACTGTACGTTTATAATAAGAAATGCTCAAGTTCAAATAAAGCGTTTATTCTGCAGGTAAGCAACCTGAAGCGTATTTTCAAAATGTGTCCTCTGCTGTAACGCATACCACACCAATATTAATGATTTCATTCGTGATGAGCTACTACCTATTAATGTAATTATATGGCAGTGTAGTATTGAACACGGTTGCTTGCAACCTTGTTCTTGGTTACTACCAGTTTTCGATGCTCACAGAATCAAAATCTGTAGCAGAATCTAAAAATAGCGTAAATGGTTTCCCCTATCACAACCAAAGAAGAAGTTCTTCAACAAACGCCAAAAAAGTTCCAATGAGAAGACGGTATTCTGTCATATCTGGTTCACACTGCCCATATAAAACGACTTTGGTGTAAAGATTATATGTAACATATGTTGCTTAATGAATGGAATCAAATGAAATACGTGAAAACAAAAGTCGAACATGATGAGATTACTGCGCAGCTGAATTATTGACAGCGGTTTATATTTATATATATATAAAAAACGAATTGTACGTAGTATGAAGATTCGTGGTGCAGCGGTTAGGATGCTCGCTTACGGAGTTTACTCGGTTGTAGCATAATTTTGTTATTTATATGAACATTTTTTTTCAAACAATTAGCTAAGATATCAAAGAGAAAGTATAGTTATGTTAGAAAAAATGTATTTCAATGAAATAAAAAACAAATCTACATGAAAAGTCTAAATCATAATTATATGCAGTTTTCATGAAAAATGATAAAATAATATCAATAATCAGCAAACAGCCTAAAACATGTAAATAAATGACTATTATATTTAGCGATAAATATGATATCCGACCTATGTGGGACCGGTGTCATAATTTCGTGGCAGCTGTTGCATGGGTTCATGTGTTTTGTACATCATCTAAATATCGGGCCTGTTTTACAGGTTCATATGAAAACTACAGTAATAACTAGGTATATGTAATACATACTTACAATTCCTTAGTATGTATTACATATACCTTGTTATTACTGTACTTTTCATATGAACCTGTAAAACAGGCCCGATATTTGAAATTACAAATGACGTGACAAAGACAATGGCTCACATGAAAATAATGATTTACGCAGATTACATGGCTTGAACTAACAAATGGAATATAAAGTTATTTTTTATGGAATATAATGCAAATAGATGAGAATAAGCTAAGTATTTAAAAGGTACATTTTTCGATTTTCTTATGTTAAGACAAATCGTGGAAAAAATGTATCATTTGTCTTTTACATAAAAAAAATAAGAAACATTTATTCCCAATCTTTTAAATTACATTTTCATTTGTACTCAGTTCTAAATATACATGATATTTTCTCAAAATAATTACTGCTATACTATTGTCTAAGATTTTTGTATAATGGACATTCTATAATAAAATGGAACTCATTTTCTAATTTCAGACCAAAAAGATAATGTTTTTATTATCACAAGGTACATTCTAGGTTTGCTCCAACTACCAGTTTCTATAGATAAGTAATTTGAACTTAATTTGAGTTTCGAAAAAGCTTCTCTAATTTTTTTTAACTGAAGTGATATTTAGATATTTAATATCGTCGCATATTTTCCTATAAAAATTGCCCTCGATGATTCATCTAATCTCATTATTCTGTTTTGGATAAAAGCGTCCCTTTATCTTTGCTTGACAATGGTAGAAATGTTTGTTTCTGTCCTACACCCTGAAATAACCAGACTTCATAAAAACCTAAAGAGCATAATAAATCACGCAGCACACTAAACCAGTTTTTAATATTCGGACGAAATTCCAAATCCATTTTCTGAATATTCTAAATTACTTTGATATACATTTGTATTTATAATCATTAGACTCAATAGTTTTAAAAAAGTACTTTATAATTTTTAAAAATTTACCAGTAAGCAAAGTTGTACGTCCGAGGTCTCCATAAACAAAATCATTTTGAGTTACATGTTTGACATTTAATTATGTTTTACAGAATTTCAAATTTACACGTTCAATATATTTAGCAACATTAAAGCCCCAAACTTCAGAGCCATAATATACTAGAAGCCCAAGGGCAACATGTCGATTTCCCTGTAGTTCCAGCTTGTGATCTTGACCTTTGAACTACAAGTGACACATCATTTCATTGATGTAAACTTTTATACCAATTTATTTCAAAATCCTTGAATGGAAACAGAAGTCACAGCCCAGACAAGGAAAATATATTTGACCGAATGTGTAATCTTGACCTTTGACCTATGATAATCTGGGTGTTGCCCAAGACACATGGTCTCACTGTAATATAGCAAGTTATTTTCGAATAATTCAATGCATAAGGGAGACACAGCCCTGACAACGTGTATAATTATTATTTTTATGTTTGACCTCTAAGTGTGACCTTTAAGCTAGAGATCTTGATCTTACGCACTGCACATCGTCTCATGGTGTTTAACAATTATGCCAAGTTATCTTAAAAAGTTTCTATGCATAAGGGAGATTCAGCCCGGACAAGGTCTATAATGCTCATTTTTTACGTTTGACCTCTAAGTGTGATCTTGACTTTTGAGCTAGAGACCTGGATCTTGCGCACTGCACACCGTCTCATGGTGTTTAACAATTATGCCAAATTATCTTAGGATTCTATGCATAAGGGAGATACAGCCCGGACAAGGTCTATAAAGCTATTTGTTGACGTTTGACCTCTAAGTGTGACCTTTGAGCTAGAGACCTGGATCTTGCGCACTGCACACCGTCTCATGGTGTTTAACAATTATGCAAAGTTATCTTAAAAAGTTTCTATGCATAAGGGAGATACAGTCCGGTCAAGGTCTGTAATGCTAATTTTTGACGTTTGACCTCTAAGTGTGATCTTGACCTTTGAGGTAGAGACCTGGATTTTGCGCACTGCACACCATCTCATGGTGTTTAACAAGTATGCCAAGTTATTTTAAAAAGTGTCAATGCATAATGGAGATACAGCCCGGACAAGGACCCGGACGGACTCACTCACTAACTAACTAACTAACTAACTAACTAATTAACGTACAGACACGCAACCGCCATTGTGGCTCACTGCAGGCGGGCTCGACAAAAATAGGTTAAACTAATTTATCAAACAATTCTAGTCTATGTTTTACACCTCTTCTAAAATTTAAACAAATATTAATCGTTTTAAAAATAGCCCTTGTAGATTGTCCGGATAAAGTAGTTTGTACTTCATGAAAAGATCCTCCAGATATAAAACAAAGCTCTAAAGGTTCGGCTGTTGTTCGGAAGTAAAAGCAGTCAAAGTTGACTTTTTTTGTAGGGTGAGGAATTAGGCTGAGATTTGGAAACTGAACGATAGTTCGAGTATGAACTTTGATGCAGACCAAAGTACTACGCTTTTCTGCACCCGCCATGCAATTGTTAAAGTTGTTCCCGTTCCATGTGCTTTACGTACTTTGATTTATTTTTCCCACCTGATCACCAAAATCAATTCAGCAATTAGTATATATAGTCTGCATTATCTGCCCCTTTCTATACTCAACTTATGCATAATGTAATACTAGTATCTTATACATAAAGACTTACTCGAAGAAAAGTTACACGTTGTAAGCATTAAATTAATCGATTGAAGTTTCCCGATGAACCACTTTATAGCTCACCTGGCAGACAGAACAAAGATGAGTTTTAGGATTATGCTATGTCCGTCGTCGTCGTCCGTCCGTATACATACCACAGGTAGGTCGTGGGTAAGGGTTAGTACAAATAGACATTATGGGGTTACAGTACGTACAAACAGTGGAGTTAAATGTTCTTTTGTAGGATTAGTAAAATACTCTTGTGGGGTTGAAAAATAGTAAAGGAATATAGAAGTAAAAATAACACAGTGTAGTTCTCGTAACAATTTCTTTAAACAACATCTCCTATATCTTCGATATTTTATATGTTGCATTGTCCAGCTAACCTCTACCAAGTTTCTTTAAATTATGGTCCTGGGGTCAAAATTTGCTCCGCCCCGGGGTTTACTCTATTATTTATAGGAAAATTAAAAAATAATCTTCTCTGAAACCATTAGGCCTAGAGCTTAGATATTTGTTATGTAGCATTGTCTAGTGGACCTCTACCAAGTTTGCTAAATTCATGACCCCGGGTCAAAATTCATCCCGCCCCAGGCGTCACTTGATTTCTATAGATTTCTATACATTTCTATAGGAAAATGTTAAAAACAGTATTCTTCTCAAACACTACAACAAACTATAGGCCTATTAGCTTTGATATGTTGTCTGTAGCATTGATAAATGGACCTCTACCAAGATTATTCAAATCGTGGCCCCATAGTCAATATTGGTCCGCTGCGGGGGTAAGTTGACTTTATATAGACCTATATAGGATAATGTTGAAACATCTTCTTGACAAAAACTACAATGCCTGGAGCTTAGATATTTGGTGTGTAGCATTGTCTAGCAGACCTCCACTAAGTTTGTTCAAATCATGACCTGGGATCAATATTTGTCCCACCCACGGGGACACTTGATAAGCTAGGGACGTCTACAAATTTAAAAAGAAATCATGACCCCCCTGAGTCAAATTGACCCCGATCCGGTAAGTGTAGCGATACTCAAGTGAATCCTCCATGAATTCAATGATGTCTTCTATATGCTAGGAACCAGACTAAATTAGCATATGCATCACGTGAATTATGACGTCAACCTCCCTCGGAATATGTGTACTGATAGTAAATAATGTAGTAATCCGAGGTAGAGTATTGCTTAGAATTTTTTACGACTGTTTTGTATAGCTCGTTTACGATTTTGCATAGCCATATGATTTTGACTTGAAAGCACATACTATTTGAATTTGTATCTATGGCATTGAATTGAAAAAGCGGAACTATGTTCGTAAGCGGAAGGTTAATGGATACTGTTCGGTATGCAGGAAAATTAAAACCGACCGATTGTTGAGAAATGGTATTAACTTTGTGTGCGTACCGAACAAAAATGCCAAGATAAGAAAAAGATTTGACAATTTCAATTTCATCATTATGGTGCATGAATCGCAAATTCCTTGGTGACATACCACCCTTTGTAAACGCCATATCCTTTGTTTTATTAGAATTAATCTTTAATGTCTACGTTTCACAATATTCAATGTAAAAATCCAATATTTTCTGTAAACCTAATGCTGTTTCAGAGAACAATATATCATCTGCATATAACAATACAAAAAGTTTAAAAATCAAAGTTTCTTCGGTATCATTTAAAGGCCCATTAGCTTTTTGAATTTAGTAATTCTGAACAATAGGTAAAATGATAGTAAAATGTAAGAAATGTATATTATTTGCTCTAAAACAATAATAAGATAATGTTTTTCTTTAGCCACATCACTTAAAACTTTTGTCAAATGCTTTTTCTTATTTTTTGCAATATCATTAAAATGATACTGTGCTATATTTTTATATGTACTCCGTGATTAAAAATAAAATTTTGGAATGTTTTTATTGCAAATAAAAGTTATTTCACTGATAATACTTCTTTCTGGGTAAAATAAGACCTACTTTAATTCTAACATCCAAAAAGCTAATGGGGCTTTAAAAACTACCAAAACAATAATGAAGACAAACATTCGCCTCGCCTTACACCGAATACGCATGTAAAATCATTATTTATTATTTATTTTTACTCCGGATTTGATTGATTTATACAAATGTACATATTCATAACAATACTTAACATTTTACCCCGTACTCTTTAACCAATTCTTTTTTTCCAAAGATTTGGTCTATCTGCATAGTCAAAAGCTTTGCTATAATCATTAAAACCACAAAATATTTTATTGTTGTTGATTATATGAGATACAAGTCCATGCAAAACAAAACTATTATCTCTAGTACCCATGTGTTTACGAAAACCAGATAGATTTTCTATATATACAAACTATTTTCCTGACCATTAATTTCGTCTAATCTGTTACTAAGGACCCGAGTAAATAACATCCCAAGAGTGCTCACCAATGTAATACCGTGACAATTATTGACGTTATTAATGTTTCCCTTCTTATGTAACAGAAAGATAAAAGCTTCTGACTATTCATTTGGGAAGAATCCAGTATTAAATACTTTGTTGAAAACTGAATGTATTGAATCAATGATTTGAGATTTACCGTACTGGTCGAGCACATTTCCTAGTTTTCAGTTGTTTTAAAGCAACACAAAATTAATTGGTATCAATGTCTACATCCAATTCACTTTCAACATTATAGAACCCAGTTCGGATTAATATCTTGATGTATACGTTTTGGCATGGAGGTGACAAAATGCGTTAAAATACGTTGTAGTAAAATTTAAAATGTTCGCGTATAAAAGATAATTTCTTAGTTTTTCTTAGATTCGAATTGAAATTTCTAAATTTTTAAATTCAACGAATCGTTTAATGAAAGTATAGAACGCAATATGAAATTTTGTATCACCGGCTCATAATTAGAGAATCGAATTTAGGTTTATATATACATATATATATAACTATGAAAACCATACCCCCTGATGATTTTAGTGAAACCGGTAGGGGTTCATTTCAAAAGTGATCAATCATTATTTTACGACTATATTGACTTTTTAATAAAAAATTAAGTTAGTTAAGAATCCGGAACATGTTTTCATTAAATTAATAATAAACCAATGAACGTGCCAGGTCACAGAAGAAAACCCAGACAAAAATTGATATTTTGTTTTAGTACGGAGACATAGAAGTGTATCTGTTGTACGCTCGTAACCAACACCACTAGAAACCACGAATAACCTAACAAATGGCTCGTGGATATCTGAATTCCTAACATGACCATTACTGTGCATAGTGCGATAACGACGGACATATATAAACATATTGCTTTAATGGAAAATGATTTAAGCCTTGTGGAAATTAAACATGCAAATATGATTTTAATTATACACAATGCGTCGATATTAAGTATTAAGTACCGCATATGAAAACATTTTGTATGAGGAATAATGTTATACATGTATATATATTTATAACATGTTTGATACAGTAAATATTCTAAATTACGCTAAATTAACATTGGCTATTGTAAAACCATGCAGTATTCTCTTGTAAAAGTATTATGGGATGTATTTGTAATCGCTTACTACGTCATAATTACTTTGATTTAATCAATGTATTGAACATATGTATGATTCTGCCCTACATTTGTTGTCATAGGAAGTGTGATTAAGCATGAAATGATTTTCAATACATGTTTGATAGTGCTATATTAAATCCTTATATATACCTAATCACAGCGTGCTGTTATGATGATACTTCTTACTTTCTTGGAAGGCTTTGCAAAGCCTTTTATACTAATTACCATGGGAAAAGGTCATTTGAGGCTATTACCTTTTATTTTTAGTGGTGTCTGACCTAGAGAGGCATAAATTGTAAACAAAGTTACACGTTCGTTACAAGTATTGTTCTAGTTTGACTTATATAATAGAAAATGGACATATGGAAACTAATTGCAATGGTGACTTTACATGTTATCTGTTTGTCATTGCGGGAGGAGAAGGATCCTACAGATATATAATATCTGACATGTTTGTACTTCCGTGCCGTTTGGTCACGTAGCAGTATTTCAACACTTCAACAGCTTGGGTTTTATTTTTTTAATACCACTGAAAAGACAGAAAACGTGTACCTCAGGTGAAAAGAAAACAATTTACTCTTCACATTATTCACGTACAATGGGAGTGAATTTAATGTTACTGTTATGTGGTGATGTACAGCCTTAATCAGGCCCTGAAGCATCCGCATCTGAAGATAAATCATCCGAGTATAAAATGTTTAGGAACCGTGGTCTACATTCCATTCATGTTAATATAAGAATCATTCTACCCAGAATTGATGAGCTTCGTACTATTGCACGAAGAACAAAATGCTGCATGTATCGGTATTAATGAAACCTGACTCGACGACTCCGTATTTGACTCTGAACTAAAGGATTGATAATTACAACATTGTGTGTCGTGATCGTAACAGACACGGAGGAGGTGTATGTGTGTCTTGACGTTTCCAAAAATGGCAAATGTACCCTTACTACTCACTTAAAATCTTTCATGACCATGTTTCATTTAAAGCAATAAATCTCAAACTTTACACGTTTTTTGTCCACGATCGTCTTCTACAATTGATCTAATTTTGGTCTCAGATAGTGAAAAAGTGTCTCAATATATTTTTACTTTGAAAGTGGCAAAACAGTTTATAGGTAAACATAATACCATGAACATGCGTTCTTTGAAACATTACAACGAAGACAATCGACAACAAAAGTTACTATCTACAGGCTGGTCTCCTGTTTTACATTGTGATAATGTTTCTGTAGCATTGGATAATTTTAAAACAATATTTTTAAATGTAATTGATTCTTTAGCCACTGTCAGACAGATTCGCACCAAGGCACACACTGAACCATGTATTACAGCTGAAGTTCTATCTAGTATCCAAGGACGAGACAAAGCTTTTGTTTCTTGTAAAACAGACAAATCTGAAGCTAGCTTAGAAAATTACAAACGTTTAGAAATGAAACCCAAATAATTATTCAAAAAGCCAAGTCTGGTTATTTTAATGCAACTATTGAGGATAGTAAAAACAGCTCCAAATATCTTTGACATTTTTTCAAAAGGGTTAGGAATGCCGTCTAAAAAGAAAAAGGTCATCTTGCCAAATTATAGGTTTAAATATTGATAGTGAATTATTCTTTGACAAGTTTAAAGTAGCTGAACAATTTAACAATTTCTATGTTACGGTTGCAACAAACCTTGTTTCAAAATTGCAACGTCCTTCTTTAAAATATGGATGGGATTTTATATCAAAATTTTATTCTCCTAAAGGTGTTGTGCACAATAACTATTCATTTTCACTATTGTCAGAAGTTAAGGTGGAGAACTTAAGCATGGACAAAGCAACATTATTAGATGGCATCCCTGCGCGTTTTGTAGTAGATAGCGCCCCATTGATTGCTAACACATGCACTGCACGAGTTGTCCCTTTGTATAAGAAAAATGATAAAACTGAAGTAGGGAACTACCGTCCAGTATCTATACTTAGCGTAATATCAAAAATAGTTGAAAGGGTGGTCTATGACCAAGTAGAATCAAACTTTATTTAAAGGATAAAAACTTGTTATACAACTTCCAATCTGGATTCCGAGCCGGATTTTCAACAGATACCTGTCTTGTACATCTGTCTGATTATATTAGATTTCAAATGGATAAAGGGCATATTTTCGGAATGATATTACTTGATCTACAGAAGGCCTTTGATACTGTTGATCATTCCATTCTCATGTGTAAACGTAAATGCATTGGTCTTGGCCAAGATATTATACGCTGGTTTTATTCCTACTTGTCGAGCAGATAACAAATTGTTGAGATAGCAGGGACCAGGTCATTATCAGCGAACGTCACATGCAGCGTGCGCCAATGATCTATATTTGGTCTTTGGTTATTTCTCATTGATGTTAATGATCTAACTGCAGTTGTCAAAAACAAGTTGCTTTTATATGCTGATGATTTCACAATTTTAATGTCACACAAAGACCATACGGTTGTTAAGTACCGTTTGAGTGAAGACTTACAATTAGTTCATGGTTAATTGACCATTAACTTTCTTTACATCTTGGTAAGACTGAATCGATCTTATTTTGTTCAAACATGAAATTGAAATCCAATCCTCCACTAAATATATGTTGTAATAGTACATCTATTCAGTCAACTTCATCTGTCAAATACATTGGTGCTACTCTTGTTCAAAAGCTTTCCTGTGAATCTATGGCTATGAATGTAATCAAAAAGGCAAATGCACGATTAAAATTTCTCTATAGGAAACGAAAATTCCCCACAGAACATAAGAAGAAACTGGTTTACGTTATTCATCGTTATTTTACTATTTTTCAAGAAAAAGAAGAATTCAGACACGTTAAATATAGTAAATATGGGTTTATTTGATGTGTATTGATATAATAACCATGAACATTTGAGTATAGTCCCGGATATTTTCGGTACGGGTACGGAATTTAACACATTAGTAGACGCAAAAGCGTTCGTTATGTTTGTTTGTAATTTGCGAACGGTATGATGGTATTACTGGCGAATGCGTCATCATTTTACGTTCTAAAGAGTATATAGGTGACTATTGTATAATATAAGCACAATTTATTACCGATTATTGTAATTAACACATTTACTAAAGTAACCGAAGTTCGGACAAAGCATTTCGGACAGTTATCCCTTCTAGTGATGGATGCTTAACTGTAGGGTCATTTTCTATGTGATAATCAATTTGATCAGACGATTGAGCGTTCCATATATACATTCATTGTCAATAAACTTGTGAAGGACTCTACAAGTTTGCAGACTGTAAACAACTCAAAATGTTATAAATGCAGCTAGTGCACATACACGTACATGTATATGACAATTGACATAACAAGAATGGGGATGTACACAATGTATCAGAGGGGTTTTCTTCATGATTTGGGGCACACTAGCCCTTAATTAGGGGATGAAACAGGCTAACAGCAGGTTCAAACCAATTTGTGGAATCAAATTTCTAGAAGTAAATTGGAAATTTGTGTAGTATCTTGACATATACATGAGAATTATTTATTTCTCACAAAGTCACTCCTTCATTTCAGAACATTTCATGGAAACATGGCTGGATGAAAGTTCCGATTGTTTTGAAAATGATGTAGCGGTGGACTCTAGCCTTATTTTTTTTGCTTTCCGGTTGGCTGATTTCATGAATGAATTTGGAAGGGCCAACCTCTCATGATGTATGGGATGGACTCAAATGAAGTGTTTCAAAGTCACAAACAGTCTAATTAGTGCACTGTACTAAGTCACAGTTAATATCACAATTTAAATGTATTCCAGTAAAAGACTGTACATCACTACATGAGTGTTACATGGCTGAAAATGGATTTATAAGTCATGTGTTTAACCACAGGATCTGAAGAGCATGGTTTAGGTCATCCTTCAATTACAGTTTACTGTAATGTGTGTACTTATCACTAGTATGAATGTGACAATATCATTTCAATTAAATTCAAGTATTCCTTGTATCAGATATGTATGATTGCATATGTATGATAATGTATGAATATTTAACAAATTACATGGTTACATCCATTTCAAATTCATTAATGGCCAACATAGTGCATTTTTCTAATGTGTTTATGGTTCATTATCAATTTATACTGCTAAATATTTTGTTTTAATTTTACAGTAATTTCTGTATGAATGTTTTCACAATTGTATATGTATTGTAGTACAGTGGCGTAGTTATAAACAAATTTATAAAGGCACTTAGGGACATCTGGGGTCACTCTTGTGCATTTGGGAAACCACAAACACCATGTTTTTGACCCTAAAAATGACATTTTGACTCATGAAATTAGCAAAATAATGCTTCTGATCAAATTTACTGTTAATATTAATTTAATGTTTACAGTAGTAGGAAATTGTTTTGATTATCAGCTAAGGGTCGTTCTGACTCACAAATTCTATTGTCTAGCAAGCACCCAGGTTGTATAAATCAGTTTTGTAACAATAAAGTTATATTTTTACCATACATTATGTATTCATGAACATAATTTGCTGAAATCTAAAACAAGCGATAGAATCAAGGAACCCGATGCTGTATAACAAGGGTTATGTTCATTTTAAGGTTTTCGAAGTCTATCTTAAGGATCGTATTTTAGATATTGTCATTCTTTTGTATATCCATTAAGACATATACAGGTGAATTTTTAAAAACTTGTACCGTCAGTTAAGAGAGTTACAACCATTTTTGTTCCTCTACCCCTAACGTAAAACAGTACCTCAAAATCATATGAAGTCACCTTTATGAAAATTGGCCTATCTCTCTAACAGATGATACAATAAATGCAAGAATGTGTATAAGTCTAAGGGTAACCAATGTTTAGTCAATTCAAATTGTTTATACAATGTTTGGAATAACTATGTTGCAGAAAAGGTGAAAAATGTAACCCAGCCCCTTTAAGATTTAGTCAAGATTTTAGCCTTTTACCAAAAAGTAACAATTTGATAATTATCATTAAAATAAAAACTAACGGAGGGAAACAGCTGGAATTTTCTCAAAATTAACTACTATGTTTATATAATGTCTACACCAAATTTTAATAAGTTTCACCGTCCGGTTTTGAAAAAAAATGTGTCAGAAATCCATAGTTACTTGATTTTCGTTAATTAACCATGTATAAATTCCAATAAACTAGACAAAAAAAATTGGAATAAATATTTTCTTCCATATTACTGTATGAATTCATGTTCTTAATACGAAACATTACCTAAAACTAAAAATAAAAGAAAAAAAGTATGGTCCCAGTGGGGTTTGAACCCATGACCCTCAGGAATATGTCAATATGTCAGTAAAATTCATGAAATTGAGTACTCTTCAAAATGGAGGTTTCGAATTAGAGATTGAAATCCTTAATGCGTTTTATTCTTTACAACACAATCAAATGAAAGTTTGTAAGATGGAATTAATTGAACAAATTATGTTTTATTTCTCTGCCAATTTAGTTGCCTAAGCGTGCCTCAGACTGACCATGATGTTGTACTACTTAGGTATGAAATTAAGTGTAACCCATGTCACTATGTCTGTCCGTCCGTACAAATTTTGGTGTCCGTCCGTTCAGGAGTTATGGTCCCTTTTTGGCTTAGCTCTCAGCGGGGTCATTCATGTCCTCCTGACTAATTTCTAGTTTATCATACAATATAAATGCATGTACATTATGTGTTTTATAATCATTACACTCTGTATGTTGCAATAAATTCATGACAATTGTACTGTATTGTACCTTCTTTCATATTTGCAAAATCTAGTAATACCCACAGCCACTTATCAGTAAATGCTTGCATGCATGTCTGTCATTATTTATATACAAAGTGTACTTGACCAGCATGGAGCCTCTGATAGAAGCATTCACATAATTACCTGTCACATAGTTTAAACTGTAATCACAGCTAACTTTTAATTATTTTTATAAATCCATTTATTACTTGTTTACTTGCCTATTGAATGTTTGGCAGTGGTGGTAAGGACTTACTTATCACAGCACTAGATACTATTTACTTACATAATTATACAAAATGTACTATTAGTTAGTATAATACAACCAGAGAGGCATACTGCTGGACAAGTAGGCATGTCTTTGATTTATAATGATTGCCATACATGGGAGTATTAATTGATAAACACAACACTTTTGAATTTAATGAAGTTTACAATTTCTCATTCTTTCATACTCATTATTAGTAGTAAATGCAGGGGAAGCAAGATAAGTGACACTGTGTCACAGACATGAATGCCCCCAGAACATGGCAATTATAACAGTCATGACAACAGAAGCATTAAAAGATAAAAAAAAACAATAAAAAGGACAATAACTTAGCCAAAAATAACCTCATCAATGTAGCCTTTGAATATGCTACAGCACTTGAGATTCATCAATATCTGAAAGTTTGATGAAATCACATACAAGAATTGTAGGGAGAGTTGTGAGGTCATGAAAAGTAGGAGGGGCAGACTGTGACTGCTATATCAGTATAATTATGTCATCCTACATGGGGCATAAAAACAGAGAACGTAACCAAGTGTAATGTATGTAGGGTTCAAAGTTTATACGAAATTGTGAACAGATTAGCCTTATTTAAGCCAGCAGTTTAAAAACACACAATATAAGCTAAAAGTAAAAAATACACCTCATTTAAAAGCTATAAATCTGTATAATATCAAGCGTGTATTGTAATATGCACAGATGGACAAAATTTGAAGTCATACTTTAGTGTACAAGTGACTTAAACTAAGTAAAAGCAATAATATATAGTCTGTCATAAGAACTATCTGCTCCTATCCTTGGGCGTGTATTTTTTTTATTTTTCTTCCATTTCATAAATTAAGCCATTGATTTGTCATATTACATTATTTCTGTAAAACATATCTCCACCAATATGTTACAGAAGAAAATGGATTGTTTGGAACCTTTCAAAGCATTTTCATGTACCAAAGTGTTATAAATCTGCGGATATAGGTTTAGGTCATACTCACTTTCTTCATTTTTGTTGTTCGGTACGAACAATAAAGTTATTACCGTATTTCAGAAATCGCTCAGTTTTCATTGAAAACCTGCATACCGAACAGCTTCCATTAATTTAACCTTCCGCCTGCGAACATAGTTCCATTTTTTTCAGTTCAATGGCATAAATACAAATTCAAATATTACGTTAAGTCAAAATCAGATGGCTATGCAATATCGTAAACGAGCAATACTAGACAGTCGTAAAAAATCTAAACAATCCTGTCCCTCGGACAATATTTACTATCAGTACACACATTTCAAGGAAGGATTACGTCATAATCCTCGTGCTTTATATGCTAATTTGTCTGGTTCCTAGCTTCTATTGTAAACGTATAGAAGTCATCATTGAATTCATGGACGATGCGATGATAACTGTGTGTCAAGCAGATATTTAAAAAAAGTGGTTCATCGGGAAATTGTAATCGATTGATTTAATGCTTATAACGTGTAACTTTTTCTTCTAGTGTGTCTTCATGTGTGAGATATTACATTCTGCAAAAGTTAAGTATACAAAGAGGCAGGTAATGTCGACTATATGATATTATGCTATTTGCTTAACTACTTTTTGTGATCAGATGGGAATCATAAATCAAAGTACTGAAAGCACATGGAACGGGAACAGCTTTAACAACTGCATAGGGGGTGTAGAAAAGCGTTAGTAGTACTTAAGTCTGCATCGAAATTCATGTGCGAACTATCGTTCGGATTCAAAAACTCACCCTACAAAGAAAATCAACTTTTGACTGCTTTGTAGTTCCGAACAACAGCAGTACCTTCAGAGCTTTGATTTAAATTACATCTGATTGCACTGTTTTAATTCAAGTAATAATTTTTATTTATTAAGGGAGAGGGCATATAAAATTATGGTTCTAAATAGGAAATTCAAGTCAATTCTATTCCCTTCGGAACAGGTTACTCAAGCGATGGAGATACTAGTTAGTATTTTGATTTTTTCCACAGCTTATAGTTATACTTATCTTACAAATATGTTCAAGAAAAAATATGAATTAAATTACTCAGAGACAATTCATAGACTTGTTAACAGTCTTTGAATTAATCTTTTGGGACAGGTTGCCCGACTCTATACTTTATGAAGGAAACTCTCTAAAACTACTTTAACTAGGCTGTCCCCCAAAAGACTCAAGTTAAAGAAGGAAAAAAATCCTTGGGTGCAAAACGGGTGCAAGACGTTATGTACCATTTCACAAATGTACCACTGCCTTTATGTACCATTTTATGCCTTAATGTACCACACATGAATTATAGTGTGTCTATTATGACTATTGCTCAAAATGGACAGTACCTTAAGAGGTGATAATTAGGATGTAGCAGCAATTAAAATTAATATTTTGATAAATAAGTTAGGCTTAAACATGATAAAAATAATAGCGCATTGTTTTTTTTTAAATGATCATAAATCATAGTTTGGAAATTTAATGCAAACTCAGTGGTACAATTGCGACGTGAGTAAGTTATGGTATGTAACTACTTTTTCAAGTCACTGCCATATGCATCGTTCTCGTTGTTGAGTTTGTCGTTATTAAATGCATGTGAAATTATTGGATCTTTTCATTATATTTTTGCACGGATTTTTTTTTAAATTTGATAATTGTGTATTATGGATTATTTCTGTGTGCTCCAGATGCCATTTTGAAATGCTTGACCGGCAGCAGGACGAAATGTTAGTTTTTTGGATTGTCTTGTTAGTTGTTCTTATTAAGTTTGTATTTGCCGTTGTAAAATGCGTTTTCTGTACAATGATTGCGTTGTCATTCATCAAATTATGCCAGATTAGTCAGTTATTCTGTGTAAGAAAAAGTTTTTCTCAAAATTATTGTGACATGAAACCCATTTGTAAAATATTTAGCACTCATGATACAGGCATCATGTCTGTGAACATAACTTAGCATCTCCCCACCGCTTATCAGATTAAATAGAATGTACACACGTTAATATAACAAGGCTTTTTGCACTAGACAAGTGTGTATGGTGTCAACTGAAGTCATTTTTTATGTATATGTTACTAACAGAGTGTGTGGATGTTTCAGTCTGAAGTCAAATGTGTATATCAATTAATGTTTTGCAGTTGACAGTTATCTATTTAATTATGTGTGATGGTCTAAAGAGAACAGTTAAAATTGTCAGATGGTCTTATCATTTAATAACTGCATTATAATAGATTTAGGCACATACTTATATAATTTACGAGTTTTAACAATTTTGAAATCTGCTGCTATCTAAAAAGTTTAATTGCATTTCTCCAATTCGTTAACACCATTGTCCCATTCGTTAGTATCTATAGCAATGTTGCACCGTGTTCGTCAATCCAAGCGTGATTTGCTCCGAATTCGCCAATATTCACCATTTGAAAAAGGTGACCCTGTCTTGAAGACGTCCATGGTCAGTTATGCCCCCATCACACCAGAGCACGTCCGCACCACGCTCGCAAAGTTCCCATCACGTCCTGAAAATTTTGATGGACGTGGCGGGGACGGGGTCAAACTCGAAAATAAATGATGCAGTCAGGCCCGCACTACGTCCTTACAACGTCTTTGCCAGGTTCTCACTGCGTCTATCACGTTCACAGTAAGTTCATTACACGTGCAGCTTCCCGTTGTCACCAGGTCTATCGCGTTTATAGTACGTCCAAATTACGTGCTCACTACGTCCATGCAGACTGAACTGCGCTCTCCCTATGTCCCAATAACGTCCTCATTGCATTCACTACTCCGTATGTATACTGTACCATATGTGTCCATTTATATTAACTGGTCATGATGGCCCAACAGAAGTCTTCTTTCTGCTTATAGTCATGCACTAACACAACATAATCTAAGTTGCTTCATGCTTCTTTTTCTTCTATTTCTTATTTAGAAAACGGCAATTTCAGCATCCAGAATGGCTTGTTGTCAGGTGATACAATAACAAAATGCATTCATTTGCTAACATACATTTGACTGGAAATGAAAGAATGGTGTATAAATCCAGTATTTATACCAATTGCTCAGAACCTAACAGGAACGTACTGGTCACCTGTTGCAAACGTACTTAAGACGCGACGGAGCAAATTTACAATCTAGTGCAGTCTTCTGTAACGTGATGTGGACGTACTATGGTCTTAGCATACACCTGGTTGAGACGTAGTAAGAACTTCACTGACGTAACAAAAGCGTAGTAACAACCCAGTGACAACGCGTTGAAAATCGCTTGCTGTCTTTTCAAGTCCGCACCACGCCACTTTTCTGTCAATGAAGTTCCAACTAGGTAATAGTCACGTCTCTGTTACGTTCTTACTACGTAAGCACTGCGTTCTAATTTGACCACGTTCCCGCCACGTTATTTTCTGACATGCCAAAAGTCCCACCACGTCCTTCACGTCCACGAAGACCATACCACGCTTGAATCGGTTCCTACTGCGTCCTCATCACGTTAATCAGGTTCTTGCCACGTCCTGACAGGACCTAGTGTGACGGGGGTATAATTATAGTAGATGTTATGGATTGAAGAAGCTTTCGGAATTGTACTACGGTCTCTTTTATTGTTCATCGGTAACGTCAGATTTTCTTTTTCAAAGTCATCTGCGTCTGAGCATAGAATAGTTGTGTCCAATTGTTCCGTCAGTTCAGCACCATCTGTTTGAGAAACTTCTGTACATCCCGGATTCCGTTTGTTTCAGGAACAATCGGCAATGGACAGACTTAGTTCGTGTGTTCACATACAGAAATTTCCATAATGGTCTGTCACTTGTTACATTATTTGTAGGGATTAATTTTTCCAGTTTCCGTGATCGTTGTCATGTCGTCGATGTTGTAGATAACGTAATAGCACTTCATTTTAAGTTGTATTGTGATATTTAGTTGTACCTCTATCACCTGCTTCCCTCATGTACGTAACGCTCTATATGCTGGAGTTTGCACAGTGTCATTGCGCTTCTAAAATTCTGGCAAATGGTGACCGGCAGTACATACACACCGCGTGGTCTGTATCCTGAAATTGATTTTGACTTCAATGAGCAACGTACACATGAAGAGTGACCTTCGTTTAGCACCGTACACACACTCTGTGAGAAACAAACACAGTCGTAGTATGCAAAAGAACCTGTTCATATGTGCTTATTACACCTACAGAACATTTCTAATGAAGACAAAATGATTGAATAAGTATACATTACCCAATTAGTATAAGAAATGATACTCACGAAAAAAAATATTTTAATGCAAAATCTACCAAAACAAGACTGTCTACGAACATCCCTAACTTTTGAGCATAATTCATACGTAATTGGTACTCAATTATTTCATAGCATTAAACGTTTCTACTCACCATGTTTCGTACTTGGAATATGATATTCTAGCAAAATACAATGTCACTAACTATGAAAAATGTCGTCCTCAGCTTTTCAACCACGTTATGTGTACATAACATGTGTCATTTGTCGTTGCATAACATACACATGTTTTCGATGCGAACCGCCTCTAGTGATACGTCGTTGGCCCGCAGTGATTATAACACCAAAGTTTTTTAATAACGTTATTATTATTGCAATTATGAATGATATTTAATTGTTCAAGATAAATTCTTTGCATAGGAGATTGATTAGACGATTTTAGTTTCAGCCAGAATTTAATAGAACGTTGTTTAGATATAACTGATAGTGGTAATCTTCCCAGTTCCCCTAATATCACAGTCATTCAGTAGTGAACTTAGATTCTGCTTTCAGCGGAAGTAATTGACAAAGAAATATCATAATTATATAATAGTATACTACATCTTAGTAGCAATTTCTCACAGCCAAATCAAATTTACGTTTTTATAAGTTTAATAGCCTTTTTGGTAGGGGCCTAGCTTATACTGTTTTTTATCATATGAAACTGACTTGTTCAAGTTGATGATACCGGGTTATCATTATCGGTCGATTTATTGTACACAAAAATATATTTTACCAGTTTTTATCCATACCAAAATCTACAGTAACAAATGGGATCGGCAAGTCAAGGCTAATATATTTGGGTCGAAACGTCTTGGGGACGAAACGTCTGACATTCTTTATCGTATAGATCGGCGAGAATATGTTTGGATAAGCCCATGAAGTATTCCTCTCCCATTAATTATACGATGGGCAAAGCTGCTAGCAGAAGCTTCCCTGTTTATATCGATACATGTTCATTTTAGGACGACTATTTTGACTTCGAGTTCGAGGAAAATTTCGGCGATTCAGAAGACGTGCGAGATTAACAAAAACGACATAAGCATGAAGCTGATATCATGAAATCTATCAGTTTCAAGTCATATAACTAGTGTTAATCCACTCCACAACAACATTTGAATCGCTTACAACTCAAAAACATCGGTAAATCACATAAATTCATGACGGACGTCTCTCTCCCAACATCCATTTCTGATGCTATTTTAGTAACAAACAAACTTAATCACCGGTAATGTAAAATATAGCAATTCACTTTGGATGAAAATTCGCCCTAAGGGAATATTTAACTTAACTCCTTACCTAAGGAAATTCCTTAGGAACTTTATGAATTTTCCTTACCTAAGGAGATTTCTTACAACCTAAGGAAATTATTTACCTTAACCTTAGGAGCTTCGTGAATACGACCCCTGACCTAAATAACACATTTCCGGAAATATGCGCAATGCAATCTTCTAATCGCTGCAACGGTTGTTTTATAAACAAATCAGTCAATTAAGATCTAATCTAATGAAGACACCGACATAACGCTGATCAATTAATGCAGGTTACTTTTTGTTTTCGAATTTTCGCATAATTTTATAAGTCTTCGCCACATCGCTAATTGTAACACGCTGATGTAAATCAACGTCTCTGTATAGGTATCGCTCCACCCACTATATAATCATTAACTCCGCCCGAGGCTGACAGAATGTCTAGTGTGTACCACAGACATTTGTTTAGAAAAAATTACCCCACCCACCACGGTCGCTCTTGCTATCAATACAAATAAATAACCAGAAGATAACAAGCTCTAAACGAAAGTAGAACATATTTTTTTTCAAACAAAGGAAAGCTAAATCCTGTTTGCCTATCTAAAACTGCATTTCTTTATTAACTAACACGCTTTCCACTGTCTTCTAAACTGAATATCGTGGAATTCCATCTTTTTCACGTTTTGTACTGTGGGGCCTGTTGCGATCGAACATTTGTCACGGAAACGGTAAGCAGGCGACAATTAGACTAGAAGCGCGTATCGCGGATTGTCTGGTTCGCTGCATTTCGTAACTACGATAACGCAGTCTAGGGGCTGATATTAACTGGACATATCGGTTAAAAAATTTCGGGTGTTTTGGACATTTAAATATTTCACATTTGTAAGTATCTTATTATTTGCTATTCTTACAAGGTGTTTTGGACTTTAATATACTAGTATACATTTGTAAATATTTTTCTCCTTTTGTTTGTAAATTTTATATACAATGTATACATATTGTATACGTGGCTATAAAGTGAGCCATTATATTTTGCATCAATAATTTAAGTAGTAAATGTAGACATGATATATAATAATATATAAACCGAACAAAAAAAGCAAAAACTTAATTACCGGTGTTGCATGATCTGTGTTGCCACATATGACAGGTACCACAGGAAACACCGTGATGCCTGGGACGCACACTTTCTCCACTCTTAACACGAATAAGTCAATGTTACACTGAATAATACAACACTGATTCGAAAAATCCACAAATGACTCATTGTCACACACACTAATAATACATAACAGTAAATTTATCCAGACACTTCAAAAAAGTTATATAGACTCTCTTTATTAACAACTAATGATTTAGATGTAAAATAAAATATTTTTGATGCATATACTGTTAAGATAATTTATTTAAACCGATAGTTTTAGTA
The DNA here is from genome assembly GCA_964023205.1 of Lutraria lutraria. Taxonomy (NCBI): domain Eukaryota; kingdom Metazoa; phylum Mollusca; class Bivalvia; order Venerida; family Mactridae; genus Lutraria; species Lutraria lutraria. The sequence continues at coordinate 11,498,500 of OZ026834.1, read as the reverse complement.
CAAACCTTTTAGCAATAATTGAGAAACAAAAAGAACATACGAAAGGAAATAACTGCAAAAATAAAATTAATTGCAATCAATGACAATAAAAGATACTTGTCACACCAGCGATGACAGACTTTATAGTGGAACCTTAATTATTAACATATCCCCTAACTAAGTGAAATTAGTCGATGGTAAAACACTAAATTCTAAATTAAAGTGTTTTTTGTTTCTTTAAATAGAATATGAACAAAACAATGTTTATATGACACCAACCGGCTTAATTTTATTACTAATATAACTCGTTATAAGAAATGAAAATAAAAGGGTTCGATTAATACAATATATAACCGAGCAAAAAGTAGACGCTATATTTCTTCAAGAAACTCACTTTACTGTTGATCTAAACAATAATCTCAACAATGAATTTAGTGAATGGGTATGCTCGTACTCCTGTGGCACATCCGCATGATGTTCTGTTCTTTTAAGTAATAAAATAACCTATGCTATTTTAGACGTATCGACCTGCGAGTACGGACGCTATATTCTCATTAATATTTACATTGAAGACAATTCGTATAGATTAATTAATACAATGCCATACGCTTATAACGATAAATAGAAATTTATTCCTTGGAAAGAAACATCAGAGTCTTGGCGGAGATTTGAATGAAACACCTTAAATTATCATATTTCTAGATCAAAACAACTCAAGTAAAGAGCTATTTAATATAATAAAACATTTTAATCTTAGTTATATTTGGACAACAATTTACGTGGAAAAGAACCAACGGTTATGAAAGAATTAGAATTGAAATATACTTAGTCAGCGAAAATATAGTACGGAACGTAATAAGTTCAGATATTCGACCCGTACACATTACAACTAAGCAATTTCATTGAAAATTAAATCCCCTTCGTCATGTGGTAAAGGGTACTTGAAGTTAAATAATAACCTTCCGACGGACCCAGAACATGTTGATTTAATAACTGAAACACAAGAAAATACACCCAAGCAAACATTATGGGAACTTTGTAAAATAGAAATACGTGATAAAGTATATCTTTTGGAAGACTTAAATCCAAATGTAATAAAGAAAAAACGGCATACTTAGAAAAATACTTCTCAGAATTATATGAATATGAACCAAAAACAGATTCTATAAAAAGGAATATTAGAAATGTAGAAATAAAATTACAGTCGTTTTGTAATGGAAAGGCTAAAGGCAATTAGAACAATATGAAAATAATACCAAATATGTTTAGCCTTGAAAACTCTCAAACGATTTGAAAGTAGGAGATCGTATGATTACAGATACAAGAACTATTTTACAAAAAGAATTTAGATTCTATCAAAAATTATCCACATCTAAATCATGTAGGACAATAAAAATCAATGACTATGGACACTTGAAAACCGAGCTATCACCTTTACAAAAATTAGGGCTCCCTCTGTCTCTGTTATATATAAAGGGTGGTCCGCACGAGTTGGAAAACTGGTGCCTTATACAAATGCATATAACTTCATAAAACAATGATTACAAAACTTTTGCAAAGGTTCTTTCTAAGAGAACGCAAAGTCATTCATAAGATAGTTAGTACAGATCAACAAGGGTTTATTAAAAATAGATTTATTAGTTTCAATATAAGACAAATTTTAAAAAAGCGTTCTTCACCGTCGAATGGAATTTCATGTTCAGCATCCTTCAACGTTGTGGTTTTAAAGAAATGTTTATAAACTGGATTAAATAATTATACACCAATATTAGAAGTTGTGTCATAAACAATGATTGGCAGTCAAAATGCTTTAACCCACAACGTGGTGTGAGACAATTTCGGCTATAAGTTTTAGACTTGTCGCTGAAATAATGGCATTACAAATACGAAAATCAGATATATAATATTAAACAATAAAAGTTTAAAATAACGAAAGTGTAAAAATTACTTAAACAGCGGACGACACAACTTTATTTTTTTATTTATCTGAACTAGAAGTCAATCTTACACTGAATATCATAGAATTCTTGGGTATAAAACTTAATAAAAATAAAAAAGAAGGCATTTGGATAGGTGAAACAAAAAATAGCAATGCAACTCTTAAAGGATACATTGGTAAAAAAGTCAGTAAAAGCACTTGGTGTATCATTCAGTACGAATAAAGTAGAATGCTATAAACTTAATTAGAACTCTATACTAGAATCATGTGAAACATCCCTAGAAAACTGGAAGACAAGAAAACTTACATGATAAGAGAGATAAAATTAATTAAAAGAACAACGTTAATAGGTGAAAAACTATACGGAGGCCTTGAAATCGTATATAAACTCATTAAAAGTTTAATGGATTCAAGCCGAAAACTATAATACATCAAAATGGAAACTTACACCTAATTTTTATTTTGAATGCTACGGGCAAATCTTCCTGCTATTCTATATGAACCTAGATGACAAAGAAAATCAATGGACTTGAAAATGCCATTATTTTACGAAGAAATCGTGAAAATTTGGCTTAAAATAAAGATTTATCAATATATGGAACCCATAACATAACATTTAGAGAAATACGTATGGAAATAATATGGGGAAATAAATATATAAAATTTAATAACAATGATTAATATTCCAGTCATGTATAAAGTCAAATATAATATGTATCAACGATATTTTTGACGAAAATTACAAAGTCGATTCGCAAATAAATATGAATTAAGAAATTCTCAAAATTGGATTTGTGAATACAGCAAACTTACAAAAGATATACCCAATCTTGGAAAATTAAATTAATTTCAACGGAAATCGCAACAAACGTTAGATAATACTCCTCTTGATGCTTGTTTTAATAGATTAAGAATCAACGACGTTGATAATAAAATTGTATATAAGCTTATCGTCTCAAAAAATTACTACTCCATAATTATAATCATACTTCTTGGACAATGTCGATTGGTCAGAAGTATACTCTTTCATACAATAGTAATTCATTTCTCGGCAACACAGTAAAACAATTCAAATATAGAATAATACAAAAAATGTTATGATGGATTATGGCTTTTTATACAAAATATCTTCGACAAATGTAGTATATCCAGAAATTTACGACAATTGAAGTACGTAGTCGTTGGTTATTAATTTTATCACTTGCCGGCTTCTATGATGGTAAATCATTTATTGAAAGTGAAAACCGGACAAAACAATGAAATATTAACAATACATTTTTGTCGGAGTATAATATTCTATTTAAATATTTAAAGCAGAGAAAAATATCCCATTGCTTTATAACAATTTTTAACCAATACCAAACCGTATAAAGTATGTAATTTTTGAAAGAAAAAGTGTTTCTCCATAGTACTTTTACACTATCTGCACATGTCCTTTTATATTATATACAGTACATCTGTTATCCTATGCTTATAATTGTGAATTGCTATATAATGCAATACATCATGATTATTATCCTATGATTTCGTTTCAGCATAGGACAATACAATGTGTATTCTACACATCGTAATAACTTATGACTGCATTTTTGTCCTAACAGTTTCAAGGAAGTATTCACGTATTTATATGCATGTGTAAAGCAAAAAAAAAATGTTTCATATTGTCATACTATTTTACAAAATGTATAATTTCGACTATGTAATTTATTTGTAAATTGGAAAAAAGTGCTGATACTGAATCGGCCTTTTCAATTAAATGTTATTGACAGTCCTTGTTTTGATAAATAGAAACATAGAAGCATATATATAATTATTTAACGACAAATCCAACTTAATCTTAGCAGATTTTGAAAATATTTGGCCATCCTAGAAATGAATTTAAGTTAAAATATTTTCATCGCGTAAACTTTGGTAATTTGATTTAACTTTTCTATTAAAAGATAACGAGTAATAAAATGGATTGCCATCTGAATCCTTCAGATTGAGAGAAGAGTTAGTCAAAGGTTTCCATTATTTACGTGAATATCTATATTAAGCTTAGAAATATTCTAAAATAACATTTAACAAAAATAGTATCTGAATACACAACCAACTCATTTCGCAGATGATGGAACATTCATGATAGACGGGCCACAAAATATCGAGACATAAGCTGATACATTGCGCAGTATTGGAGTTTTATTTGATATCCCAGTTTTCTTAAGAGCAGCAGAACAAAATCTAAAACGAGTGCCCGTCAATTTTATAAATATTAATATTAACTAACAATCTAAAATGAAATTCTACATTAAATATGAAATATGTGTACAATGTTCAAAAACCTTTATCAAAATATTTGCCTCACAACACACACTTACACCCTATCTGTAGTTCTCAACCCATTCGCATTCATGAGTTATATACGAGCATTAATATTACTTTTATTAGATGGGAAACAACAAAAATTCGAGTAAGAAGTTTTGTTTTTTCGTTTGTTTATTTGAGTTTTACGCACAATTTCAACAATCAGTGTCATATGAACCGAACCATCGTTCGCGGAGATAACCAGTGCTAGATTCCGATCCTCCGAACGCAACTGCCTACTCTCTCACATAAAGAAACATGGTCAGTAGCGGGGCTCGAACACACATTTACACACACAGTTACAGTGATTTGAAGACAACAGCTTTATCAACCATATGATCAAGTGAACTGAAACTTTCAAAATTATTATCATTTTTACGCAATAAGTTGCAGTTGTATAAACTATATCCTTTTATCAAATGCAATATCTATATTGGTTAAAAATTCTTTATGTATCCTTTCGACTTTTCGCCTTTTTGCATGTTTTAAACAATACGTAGTTAATATGAACATGAATACTGTTGCAGTTGCTTTTGAGTACCAAGTCATTTTCTAGGTTAGATATTTTCTCAACCGAATAAAAAGGGCCAAAATGCATTTTTATAGTTACTGGTTGTTCATAATTAAATGATTAAAAAGCGGTTTAAAACGTTACAGGGTTTACATTGTGGTACATGTACTGCAGCGAAAAAAGAGTACATTGCAATTGTGGCCCTGTAGCGTAAAAAGGCGTACAAAATGTATTTTTAAAAATTGATAAAGATCTATCTCTTCAAGGAAAATTATTATTTTTTATACAGAAGTGCGGCATGGGAGCTTTAGAACTGCATTATTGTTGGAACTTTATCAGCTGATTTGTTGAGGGAATTTTTGACTGAATACCTTAAAAATATCGGTATCAATGTGATGGTTAAACTTTTCGATTTAAGAAGTGCCAGAGTCCCAATACGCTAAAACGGTGCCAGGTTTTGAGGAGAGGTAAATTTTACCCGTTTATAAATGTTGTAGGCATTTCCTGCAAAGATAGTAACTATTTTGAGATAAAGAAATTTATACCCGTTTCATCACGTTGTAGGTGCGCAAAGGATATAACGTAATTAAATTGCTAAACGTGTGCAAGTTAATAATATAAAATTAATAATGACAATATAAGTGAATCACTATTTTAACAAATAACAAATAAAACCTAAGTAAACAAATTATTGAATGACCGACAAATTGACAATTATAGATCTACCTTCAAAATCGAAAATAAATAAAAACTTAAATGAAACCAATACAAATTAAAGAAATAGAAATCACGCTAAGACATTATCAATATGAATACGTTCTAGAACTATTGAAACAAACATGCATCAATTCAAATGTAAAATAATGAATACTGATATATGTATGTTTTGAAACACCAATACTAAAGAAATATAACCTGCGCTACCTATAATTATCTATAGCAATATATTTCATGCACAAAACGAGATAATGTACACTTGGCATCAAACTGTTTTGTTTTCATATAATTTATTAAGTTAAATTTAGATATTGAAAAAGAAATAGCTTAAAAATGACAGATGTGAAACATACAAACGAATTTGGTATCCTTCCTTTTCGTAACAAACTAAATGGCAAAGCCATACACACTCCAACTCAAACACACAGACGAAAGTGAACTAGATTGTAGTTTATGTATTAAGTGCACGTAATAGTAGAAAATCGTGAGTTTCATAGTGCATTGAAATATATTCCCAATTCATGCGTATGAGAGCATTTTGTAATTGAAGTAAAATTGACACACAAATAATTATTAGCGCGACGCGTGCGCAAATATTTTACTTACATAATGTCACTTTAAGAAAAAAGTATCATTAAATGTTTTTGTTGTTCATGTTCTATGAATATTGAAATATATCACCTCCGTAGTAGACTGGCTATGGTCTTTGACTAGTAATCATTAGTCTCTAACAGCTGGGAGTTCAAATTGCATCCAGGTAAATATTTCACGATTGAAAAAAACACTTGTCTGGTTCTACCGAGGTGTAGGTGTTATTAATCACATTTGTATGATACATTTTACAGGCGTATACTTTTCTTCATACTGACATCGATCTTAAATGATGAACTGGTTATAATGTTAATAGGGTACAAATAATGAAGAATAGATAAGCAATATACCAGTAATGCAACAAAATTATTACAAGTAAACTCACCAGAATCAACTGCCCAATGTATACAGACACGTCAAGCTGTGTTTTCGTAATGAGCAACAGGACTCGCCAAAGTAATACAACCTGATTTCGAATACGTATTATCAAACAGGAAGACTTCCTTGCATCTATATGGTGGCCAATGAAACACTAACAACTCAGGGTAACAAATCAACGTTCTTGTGTTCAACCAATAAAATTCATTCACGGACACCTGATAAAAATCCCTTGAATTATCAGTGACAACTTGCTAAACTTTAAGCAATAGTCACGTGATACATAATTATAAATATCACCGTTCTGCGCATTGACACCAATATTTGTCGGACGGTATCTGTTTCTGTAAATAGTTTTGATCAAGTTAAACAGTTAATATCATAAATAATGCTGCACCTAGACTTTATGACATAGACGCAAAATGCCGAGAGATGACGATATTGCTATAGTTGGCATCGGATGCAGGTTTCCTGGTGCCAACAACATAAAAGAGTATTGGCGTGTGCTTAGCAATGGAGAAAATCACGTTAAAGAAATTCCAAAAGAAAGATGGAATGTTGATGCCTTTTATGATCCTGACCCAGATGCACCTGGTAAAACATATGCTCGGAAAGCAGCATTTCTAGAAAGGTAAGAGGAATTTTAATTCAGGTTTTAAAAAGCACGAAATCGTTCCATCAGGTGAAACAGGTATTCGCTTAATTAAGCAAATGTTGATTGTCTTGTTGTGTTGTGTTGATTTTATCGACCGAAGAAAAGCACTTAAGGACAAAACATCTTTTTTAAGGACTTTCGCTTCATGTTTTGTTCTCAATAACGGATTTTGTTCAAACTTTATGTATCAGAAAAACACGTTATTTCATGCTAAAAATGAAATAAATAAGCTGGGTCACCATATCCATTTTGATTTCATTTTAACTCAAGTCGTATGATTTCGCATTTTTCCTTAACATCAAATTTTATTGTAAACAAATGGAAGTAATGTTCTAAATTTAGAAAAATTTTCATGATTTATATTGGAAATAATGTGTACTCTAAAAAGTCTGGTCAGTGTCACTCAGAAATGGATGACCTATAATTTGTTTGCCTTTTCTGGAAATTCCGGGTCGGCTTTTCCCCCATATCTTTGGCCATACGTGTGTTACCTTTTCCGTTTTTTCTGCATTACTGCATATTAGAAATTGTTAAAACTTCACAATAATTTAGTTAGATATATTCTCAAGCCAAAACTATCAACGAAATTAGTTTAAGTATTCTGACTGATTTCTTACAGTAGGTGTAAGCGCAAATGTGATAAAAGCTCAGTCATGAGCACATGCATACACTATTTAAAATTAAGCAGAGTTTGAACAATGCTTAAACCAGAAGTTGAGTACTTCCTAAATTTAAAAAGATAAAAATCAACAAATGAATCTAAATACAAAATACTCAAACCTGTGCTGGCAATCAGTATTGATAAAACGCACTACCATTTCGACAATATAAATCAAATTTTCAATTTATTTTAACTTCTGAACACAAACCATGTGTCAACAAAGACCGTGATATGTCATTCCCATGAATGGTCCCAACAGACAGGTTTGATTATACAAAAAAGTTGACAGAAAAACATAAAATTCTGTGCTTAAAAATTGTCATAAAGACAAGGTAACACAACACATTTTCTAACTGCTATCACAAACTAACCCTTACTTCATTATTTACAATCATATTTATATGAAGACATCAGCTATCAAAAGGACTAAAGTTAATTAGGAAAAAATTTGACAGTCTGAGAGTAAAAAAAAGACATCTTTTCCTAGATTCTTAGTCAGGATCCCCACTGAATGTCGAGTTCAGATAAGAATATTGATATGTAATTTTTCAGAAACAAAATGATGACAATGTGCAAGAACTTACTTTCCACTATCAACTAGTAACATATTTTCTAGACGAATTTTAGTCATGGTACGAGTTTATTGTAGTTGTTTGCGAGTACATGATATAGAGTCTATTATTATTTTGGGTCAAACTGATCATTTGATTGGATAATGGTGATGTCGGTCAATTTGATTGGTCAGTCATTGGATTGCCTATTGATTGCGTAACTTTATATGTTTGACTGAATGTGTTCGTCTGCTCTTTTGTTAATGGTTGAAAGTATGATGGGTGAATTCACTATGTTAAGATAGTCATGTATAAGGCTAGACTCATGAGTCATTGCTCTGTGATGATTACTAAAAAATACCCCAAAAATGGTAACTGTCCACAACAGAATCCTCAAATATTATTTTGGAGTTTATAAATGTACATCAACACCAGTAATTAAAGATGATACTGGTTTAATACCACCTCATATTAGACGAAAACTATCAATGTTACGATTATTGAAAAGATTAGTTAACATGAATGAAAATAGAATTACTAAATGAATATTTAATTTTAAAATTGTAGAAATAATTGGTTTTAAAAATATTAAACAAATATTTGACAAAATTGACAAGAGAGAAAACTTTGTTAACAAATCCATATTTCATAGGATAATTTCATAAAAAAGCTGTAAGTATACTTTTAGAAAAACTGAAAGTGAAATCTATATAAAATGAATATGCAAAAGCATTTGAGATCTGTCCTTACTCAACTCCAATCTGGTACATTACCTTTAAATATTCAAACAGGACGTTTTCTAAATATTTCAAAAGAATCTAGGATATGCAAGCAATGTACGAGGATTAGTTGAAACTGAGATTCATTTTATTTTTATCTGTCAAAAAGTTGCGATCTTAATTTAATACTCTCGCCCCTAAATATTATCAATTTCTATGACACTCTTAAGAAACTTTTTTGTATTCCAGAAGCTATTAGAGCCTTAAGTATGTTTATCAACAAATGTCGAATCTAATTGTTATAAACATTCTTCTTTAAATCTTTCCTACACCATAAATTTTTCATTTGTTTAATAACTTTATTTATTCTATTATACCTACATTCATAACACATTTAGTATGCACATGTAGTTACAAACTGTGTCTATGTAACTTAGCATAAATATTTTTTATATTCCTTTTCATTCTGTGTTTCTTGTTATGTTTATATACTAAATGTTTTCATATAAAATGTATTTTATGAATAGTATAAGTGACTGATAAGCCTTATTAGGCTGTTTTTTTTTGCAAAATATTTACGTATGTATATAACTTTGTGTACTTTTTTATTATGCCTGTCATTATAATAAAATAAACCATATATAAGTGATTGTCCATTTGATTTTCTATTTGACTAACATTTTTATAATAACAGTAACGATTTTTTAGTATTTATGTACAATTATTAATTTCTAAATATGTACGGATAGCATGTTGAATATAAACACACAAGTAAATTTAATGTAATAATGTCTGATTAGATGTGTAGCGCGCATTTGTATTCGATTTAGGTCAATATTAACATATTTTCAAAATATAATTGTCCCATAGCAATACAAACTGCTCTTAAAGTTTAAAAAAGATGTATAGAAGTATTTTGCAGTGTCTTACTTTTAGCATTCCCTTAACATATCGAACAAAACTGATGCCACATATAAGTGAAACGGAGCTATGCAGTTTTCCCGTTGCTTATTCAAGAGTTGTTCTGTCGACAATCTGAGTAAAATCATATCCTCAAACCCGCTACGCTATGAGGATCTGAAGACGACCTATAGAAGGTCACCTCAGGTGACCTTTTCCACTAGCCAATCAGCGCCTTACTTTCATAATTCTGAAAGTGATCTGATTCTATTTTTAACCGCAGTAAAAACAATATTTGACTTGTAGTTATCACGAACACCTATTCTTACGCAACTAAATGTAATGATAGCGCCCATGTGACATGCATGTTTATTAAATTTTCTGTACTACTATGGCCGAATCGATCTGGATTACTAAAAAAATCAAAACGCGTTGCAGACAAACATGTTATACGTAATTTAATGTTTACTAACGTTTAAATAACATCGTCAGGTAGAAAGTTCATTCGGCCAAAGTACCGATGAAACGAGTTATACGATTGGCTGAATTATAAATAGATATAAATAGTGATCATGGAAATTCCGACTTTTGAAAATAGAAACTGGTATAGGCCATCATCAGATCTTGCCGTAAGGAAGATCGAATACTTTAGTCAGATTGTCCCGTCGATTACGTACAACAAATCTAAGAATTTTCAGTCATGTTATCGAATTTATGAATATAGTAAAATGTAATTTCTGAAATCCGGACCCTCTGAAATCCGGAAACGTCTGAAATCCGGACGATTTTCTTGGTCCCGAAATTTCCCCCCCACTGCTGATTGGTAAACAATTGAAAGAGGGGAAAATGACATTTTGCCGCAGGGTTTATAATCACAGGACTAATTAAGGTTGACAATTTCTGCACTGTCCTGATTTTGGAAGTAAAATTGCACTTACATAAACCAAAATTTATGAAAATATCGTCCGGAATTCAGAATTCGGAAGTCTAATTTACATTGAAATAGAGGGGGAAATTTCGGGACCAAGAAAATCGTCCGGATTTTAGAATTATCCGGATTTCAAAAGTTAAACTGTGTAATATTCACAACTATGCATACTCGGATTTGCATAAAGGCGAAGTCCAATTCGCAAAGAATTATAATCTACGAGACAACAGTGTATAATATACGTGACATCATTTTATTCGTGTGATAAGTTCCATCAGTTTGTCTGACGAGTAATATATTCGCTTTCACCATCGTATGCATATGCTTGTTTTCGATAAAACATTTTATTTCACAACTAATTACCGGGTTTCTCGAAACTGAAGTAAAAATTATTGATATATTTTCAAAAAGCATGATGTGGTCGAAATATTTCTAACTCATGGGGGGAGCGGGTGAATGGCGAGTTTATATCATAATTTATCTTATATCCTATTTTGCACAGATATTTATTGGTTACTTGTACAAAAATGATACAAATTCAAGCTACTATCATGGGTACTGTTTAAAAACTGCGGTCCAAAATACAACAACAATATATGCTGCTAAGGAAATAAGAAAGTTCTAGAAGTACAACAAAAAAAATGTTTTTTTTACCCCAATCGTCCCAATTGTGTGAGAATAGGTGTTTAACTTAAGTTTGAAGAGCTCCCAGTCGTGTATAATTTCATCAAGTTTTATTTGGGTACGTTCATTATGGTTGGTATTAAAGATCCTCTACTGTATGGGTCATCAACATGCTGTTTCTAGATCATTGAACTTCACATTGATAATCCACTATTAATAATAATGGATTTTATTATGTGATGTTGACTAAATTATTTTTCGACGCCCTTTGATGCTTAGCATCGATGGTTTTCTTGTTTAATCTTTTACTTGCAATGGCTTCAATTATTGAACCGTAAACGATTTGCGATTTTGTTTGGCCATCGAAATAAAAAGGGTGCATCAATTAATCGAAATTCGTTGATTTCATGAGCAGATAATGATCTGACACTTATTATCTATCAATTGGCGAAACTTGATTTGATCAGTAAGCAAATCAAGATACATCAATACATGTATTTGCAGTATTGACGAATGGGACTACCAATGCTATGGTATCAATGCTATAGAAGCAGAGTCAGTGGACCCCCAGCAACGACTTGTTCTCGACTGTGTACATATGGCTTTAGAAGATGGTGGAATTACGAAAGAAAGTATTGAGAGCACAGATACAGCGGTGTATATAGGTAATTGATATATATAGGGTCGTATACTTTATATTCTACAACAGTATTGCCTTTTTCTTCAAGAGTCATCAAACATACTGTGCCAAAGCACCACCGTATCTAAACTCACTAAAACTTGAAGGTAAATCCTACACGATCAGCAAGGTGAGAATGTTGCGTATTTATTTCTCTTTTTTTTTGGAAAATGAACGATAGTTCAGCTTTCGATAACCGTCACTCGCTCGGCGCGCATGAATTGATGTGGACAGTTCTACGTTTTTCTACAATCGCCTTGCAATTATTAAACTAGTTCCCGTTTCACGTTGCAGTGCAGGTCTACGCGTAGGTTCTGTTTCCATGAGTGCTATTAGTACTTTGAATAGAGTTTCACCATTATATAAATCCTTTATAATGTTATTGAAATAAGAATTTTGCTTGGTGATGAGTACTCCGAAAGTGGTCTGTTTGGGTCAGGTAATTCTTTCTTTGCCAGATATCTTAACCATGCCGATTACAGTGACACTTTGCAAACCGATAAAATGTATGTACGTGATAATGTTTAGAGGAATACTTATATAGCAGGCGATATGCAGTTGTTTGAGGTCAGTTAAAGGTTTTACGTTGGAATATATTTGAGTAGAAAGAACTTTTAAAAAAGTGATTGTATACGTTATTTTGAATTCGAAGTACCCTCGAGTAACCAGTTTCCGTGAGGTTAAGGAAACATCGAGGGCACTCAATAACAATATTGTTTCCAACAAAATTTAAAAACAACGTATCAATAACACAACTTAATATGTATAATCTCGCAATATTTTTAAAAATATTATTCACTTGCTAACTCATGGACGCAGCCAGTTTCAAACATGTACAAAACCAGACTTCCATTAAGTATGGTAGAACAGTTTTCGTGAGGTTTAGCTAAATGGTTGAATTAAACGAAATTGGCGATATTGCAATAAGAGATACCATTTAACACGTAGTTTTATGTATTTTAAGGTTTATTTTGGATCCGTTTTTTAATTTAAATTATATTCATTTTGTAGTTTATTTTATCTTTTCTTTCGGCATAATTCATCAACAGTTATAACCTATGTTAGAATTCTTGGCGAATACTGACTACAACATATGTTTGCGTTTTGCTTGGTGTGGGCTAGTATACCATATATATCTAAATTTGTATGCCAGATTTAGGTTTAATGTGGCTCAAACATTATTTTGATGTGTATGAGGGGGGGGGGGGATATATTTTTTATTGATAACTTATTGTATTTGGGACAACATACTACAAGATGACTTTTTTTTAATAAGTGACAAAACATTAAATGTATGTGTCTCCAACCGTATAAGGAGGTAACCTTTCCTTCCATTTCGTTATTTAAATATCAGCCTCGGAATCAGTCATCCAAGGTCATGACGTAACTGTCAAAGATGTAAACAATCGGCTGCTAAAGAAATTTTAGGAGAAAGATTGATATATTTTGAAAAATAAATGTAAGATGTAGGTTTACTGATTGAATTATCTTTTTTACATGGTTTTATCATAGCATACGAAGGGAAACTATTTTCTTATTCTTCCAAGAGCTATTCGAAGCATTTGATATTGCCGACAGCGGTTTGTCGTCTCTGCACATGGCTTCCGGGGTATGACGTCATTCAACTAAATATAGCGCGAGCTTTATGTAAATATTTCCGGTATAACGAAAACGAAGGTATCACGATTTAGGGTTACTCGACGGTATATGGATTTCACTTGGAGAACCGAAAAATACCCATTTTAAAACACTTTTTTTCATTATTGAATAGGTATTTCCTAACTAGGATGCGCACCCTAGATAGAACTATTTTAAGACCCCTGCCAAAAATTAAACCTCGCTTTCAAAGCTAGGTAAATGCACGAAAACTACATGTTATGGTGGTGTTTAATAAAAATAAATAAGGCAAATATATTTTAAAACTTAAGGTAGGTCGCGGGTTTCCTTCCGAAAAGCGTTCAGTTTCTAGAAGTCAACGCACAAGAAAACCTTTTTGCAGGAACATCCTTCAAAGTATTGGCTAAAGCAAAAATGATGTATTCAAATGATATTTCAAAAGAAACCGCTAAAAAAACGGCCACCTAGTGGAGCGATATGTTGTATATGTTATTTTCGCGTTATTTCTTGTACTGCTCCGATAATTTTGTATATGAAGCTATGAAATTTACTGTGCACAATGCTGAATCATTTACAAATCCGAAAAAGTTAATATAGCTTCATTTTGCCGTCATTAAATCTTAAAAGGTTTTGATCGAACTCTGTAGTGGTGGCAATTTTTCGGGAGGAAACCAGTGACCCACCTTAACTAAAACCTCGTATTGATAAAGAAGATTAATTATAACACGTTTTTCTTACTGTGCACGGACTGTCTGACATGTTTCGTTGTTTACATAATAAGAAATACAAGTACACATTTCTAAAAATAGACCGAGGATACCCTTTCGGTTTCAATACAACAACGAGTAATAAAGGTTTCCTTCCATAATTAATAGCAATCTTTGCCGAAATACTTCAGCATGTGCTAAATATTGTCCAAATCAACTTTTCCGTCAGTTCTTTTCTTCACATGCATAATTTGAGAAAGGAAAGCAACTGACCCCCTTTAATTTGGTGATTATATAAGTACTAGTATTATTTTCACAAAAAGTCTTGATTTCATTTTAGAGAACTATTGAACAATAAATTATAATTTTATAATAATTAAACAAAAATTATATTTCGATATAATTTTTGTTTGGCATAATAATAAAATTGTCTATCATTTTGTTCGTTAACCAAATTAATGATGTTTTCGGTATTTCGAATTTTTGAATAAGAATAATTGCATAATTTGTCACATCTTTTACCAAATTTAGATAAATCAATATTTCGATATATATTTTTCCTTGGCATGATAATGGTTACTTCATATTTATCACATTTTCGGTTAAAAGAATAAATACTATTTTTTATTCAACAATTAAATGATACTTCCGTTAAGCCATTAATGAACACAACCCCATACAACTGTTGCTTACTAGAATTGACAATCTTACAGGTAATGGATGTAGAATATTTCTTAACATTCTCAATAAAAATTCAGCTATAAGTACAGCCAAAATAATATGGCAAACAGAAATGAATGATTTGTCTATTTGAAAAAAAAACAAGCTTCAAAATAGTAACGGAATCCAGACTACAAAGGCTTATATTTAAGATCTGAGTATTTTGAATGGGATTAAAATGATGATATTTGTACTTTTTGTTGAAGCTCATCTGAATCTATCTCACATATACTATTTGAATGCTATATTGTTCAGGCCTTTTGCAATATTTAGAAACATGGCTTTGTAATGAATGTCCAGGAATTGCTTTAAACTGGACAAAACTAGATGTAATTATTGGGAAATAGTACCATACAAATGGTAACAAACAGTCATTATAATGCAAAGTTCCATATACACCAAAGTAAAATGAGTTGATCACGTACCAAATATCGATATATTTAAGAAACAATTCCTTATTTTATTCAAATCAGAAAATTATAATGCCATAAAAGTATTCAGTTTGAGTAAATTTGCTTTGGCTCAATTGTATAACTTATATTCAGACTTACCTATACAGGTAATTAACTATCAGTTGATATTTGAAATACATAATTATATGGAAATGATTTCTCTTTTGCTCTCATTTACAAAAGAAAAACTCGCTCAAAATTTATCCCCGCATGGCTGCGATGGTTCAATCTCATCATCCACCAGATGATTTTGACCATGAATTATTATCCCAATTCTTTTTTATTTTAATATATTTTGTTTGTTCTAACAGGAATTTATATTTTGTGTAGTCCATACATATTTTATTTCCTTTTTAGACTTTTCTGCATGTATAGTCAACAACACATTGGATATCCTTGACATTGTTTTATTTGGATCAACTAAAATAACAGTTCTGTGTCTTAATTTTCTATTAGCGCTTGTTTAGATATTTTTTTTTATAAAACACGACTGTATCTAATTTACATAAACAATTGATCACTTTTATGTAGACAATTGACAACTTCCTAATTTTAAGAACTTTGGATAAAAATAAATATGTTTGGCTACTAATAACTGGTAATATTCATTTGCTTCATTTATTTCTATATTTATAAGGAACATTATTATTAGTTGGAAAACTCTTAATGTTAATCATTAGATTGCTTTGTATGATTTCTTAATAGCAATTTAATTTCTTTTCTGGTTCCTACTAACTATTTCAAGTGAAATATTTCCAAGAAATACAAATATAATGATATAAAAGAAAACATAGTTTAAATACAATTTCTCTCATTGAAAATGTATTAATTGCATATTGTATATATCACTTGGAGTAATTTAATAAAAGATAAAGAAAATAAATAAATAAACGTTATTTCGATTTTCCATAGAAATATTTTTTATAATCTATCACTTTTTTGACAAAATTACATGAATAAATGATGTTTCGATTTTTTTTATCGTCTTATTACATTATATATTTTCATAAGCATTTTTCTTCAACAATTGCATATCATAAGCAATGTTTATATCCTTCTATATATTTATCTCTGTACATTCGGATATCCTATTTCTTTCTTGTCTGTGTTTACCCTCCTATTTATATGTCTGCGTTTTATAGAAATCAGTAGGTAATTTATCTTTTTTCAACATTTATACAATCATTTTTAGTATCCAATTCATCATTATCAGAGCAAAAACGACTTGAAATTTTGGATCATGACTCAACTGATAAAACCGGTGCACTTGAGAGATTGTCAACTTATGCATTTAGATGTCCTACATTTATAAATGTAAACTGACTATTTCCTGTTTGAACTAAATCGAAAATTATCTCTAACTCAATAACGTATGTACATATGGTATGCAGAAACAAATTGTTGTTTACCTTTTCAAAACATCAAAATATATGTAGATGTCGATAAATACATCAAACGTAGTCACAATAAGCATAACATGCGATAATTTCTGTACAAATATGATGTCATTGTTCTTTCATGTGTACATACCGCGACACCTACACTGCTTGCAGGAACGATAATTCACTTATTTAGGAAACTACATTCGATTGTTCTTCCCCTTCGTAGAAATGAGAGCGTATCATATAAAATGAATGAAGTTAAAACAAATAATATGTTCTAAATTATAATATTGCATGTGCTACCTGATGGCTTACCCAGACATTCAATTTTCCATTTTTAACATTATTTCAGTTACATCGTGACTGGCAGTTATCTTAACCCGCCTCCATGGACTTCATTTATAGTCCAGTCATCATAAATTTTTTGGGGAATTAATTAGTACATAAGCCATTTTTGGTATGTTGGTTCTGTTTGTGGTGAATAACACCCAGAAAAAAGTCCCCAAGAATCCCATGGTGCAAAAGCAATATTTTGGGGCTAAAAGTTGAAAAAAATAAATCAAACTGGGAATTTCAGGAATCGATGTATAACTCAAAAACTATTTGGCCAAATGAGTTTTAATTTTCCAAGATGATGTGTATTGATAAAAGACATCATTTTGATTTAGTTTTACTCTCGAGTCGCATCCAAAATGGCCGCCATAATCCAAAATGGCCGCCAAAATGTTGTTTTTACTGTTTAAATCCAAATTTGACTGATTGTCTCTTATATCAGTCATTCTAATTTCAAATGTAAAAATAATAAACGTTACTTTTATCTTATTTATGATGAATTTATTAAAAAAACAAATAGCGAAACTTATAAAAGCACACAATGTAATTTTGGGCACGAACTGTATAAAAACCCGAATATGACATTCTAGAGCATTCAGATTTATGCCCAAGACACTTTTGATATTGATTAATATTAACAACTTTTGTATTTTAATGAACTTGATTATTCATTGCATAAATCCAATATGGCCGCTCCAATCCAAAATGGCCGCCAAATTGTTTTACTGTTTAATTCCAAATTTGACTATTTTGTCATATTCTAATTACAAATGTAAGAAGAAAAGAAATTACTTTTATATTATTTGTGATGAGTTTCTTTTCAAAGTCAATATTGAATTTATAAAGCTCACAATGTAATTTTGGGCATAAACTGTGTAAAACACAAAAATGACCTTCTAGAACCACTATAATTATTCAACTTTAGAATTATGCCTAAGACATTTTTAACATTTGATATTGATAAATACTGTAAACTTTTGTATTTTAATGTTCATTATGCATGATATAAATCCAATATGGCTGCTAAAATTATAGAGTCGATAGGTCATACAACAAAAATACACAATTAATCAGACAATAATGAAAGATGCCAATGCAAAGACCTATCTACATCCTGCAATAGGTTCCTAAGTCTCTTCACTTTAATCTTTTCTGAATAGTTCTCAGATGAAGAATTTTTTTAAAATGCAGTAGCTAGTGCTTCTTCCTGAGGGTAGGTAGTCTGTATCATTGTTGTCAACAGACAAATGCTTAATTGGAGATAAGTCTTCTCCATTGACTTTGTGGACCATACCTACGTTTTTCTAATCGAGGTTATATTATTCAGTTTTGAGACAAAGTCTCCCAATTATTTTAGTGATTTTCGAGCTTTTGTTCTTAATATACAAAATGAGTTAATTAAGATTGTCATCAGTTAGTATCAGTTTGAATTTCCTTAGGGCTTCCTTGAGGGTTTAGGTAGCCCATATATAGTCATCATTATACCATACATTTGTAGTTTGTCATGGCTTCTAGAGTTTGTGGAGGTCTGAGGGATTGAGCCTTCAGCTGTCTCCATGGGCAGTGAAGTAACAATGTTATAGACACATCCTCACTATTGTCTAACTTTTCATGAGTAATCATAAGTCAGGTCTCAAAGAAGTTTTTTTCAAATTCGCTATTGCTAGCTTCCACAGTTTGGATTGGTCTTAGACAGACGGACATGCTGATGAAATAAGCTGGGAAAGCGGTCACTTCCACAAGTGTCATCTCCAACTTTTCATGTAAAAGTATCTTAGCAACGTTAATCTAGGCTACACAGAGATAGATTTGTTCAGGCACACAAGACCTGGGATGAGAGAAACAACTTAATATCTCTTCCAAAACCAAGAGAAGTACAATTAAATCCTCTGGTCCAGACAAAGTCCATTATCAATTAATTTCTTAAACGCCCATTCATACTCTTTCTCTTTTACTTGATTCGTTTAATAATGTATGGGAATCCGGATGAACTCCCTTTTTCTTAGCATTGCTAATTCCTATTCCTAAACTGGGCTTTCACGCAATACTCAGATGCCACCTTCCACTTTTTATTGTGGCTTTCTTCCGTGTCCAAGTGGGAAACTCTCTTTCAGATCCATACAAACAATAAATGGTTGTGCAACAGGGCTGTATCCTGTGTGTCACCCCATTTAGTATCAAAATTAATAGTGAAGTTGAAATTCTAAATCCAGGAGAAGACTGCTCCCTTTATGTAAATGGTTTTACTTGAATCCTTTGATATTTTGAGTCGAAAAACAAGAACCTCGTTAAAAGACGGCTCCATCAATGATATACTTGATAGGAAACTTTGTCGGATCAAAATGGTGTCACAGTTTCAATACATTTTTAAATGCATCCGGAACTATGTCTTATTATATGGGCAACACACCAATTCAGGTTGTACCAGACTTTGATTATCTATAGTGGTTATATTTGACTCCAGACTTACATTTATATTAGTCATATTAAATCACTCAAAAAAGTAATTGCTAGAAGACTCAATACCTCCTGAAAGTTGTCGCTGACTGAGGATCTAACAGAAAAGTACTAATACGTTTATATCGGTCTCTTATCCATTCAGAACTGGAGTACGGATCTATTGTATATGAATCAGCCTGGAAATCATATCTAATAGCCCTTGAATCACTACATACTCATAGTTAAAGACCTGTCCCGGGAGCCTCTATGTTGAGGCAAATGAAATACTAGTAATAAGTATCCCTTTTTTAACAACAAAAACTTGCCGCCCATTATACATTTGTATTTTAAAACTAAAATTAAATTTCTTTAACAATACATACCAAGTTGTTAATTACACTTTATCAAAATATATCTTTGAATGTAATTCCACCACTTGGCACTTTCCAAACCAAATACCAAGAACGAAAGAAACATATACCACATGCACCAACCCATGTAATATGATGTTATATAATCTGTATCACTATAATATAATACAATGTAAATGAGATTAGTCTCACACACTCTTATTTTTTGTCACTACACATCAATTGCTACTATTTCATTTTACATTTTTAGTTGCGCTTCAGTTCTTATTAACATGACTATATATCCTTTTACCAATCTGATAACATACTTCTTGACGTCCTCTTATTTAATTTCGCTTTACATGACTGATGTTGTCGATGCGCCGTAAAACATTAAACATTGCATTTCCAAGAGTGAAAATTAATATAAGGATTTATTGTAATAAAAAGTAATCACATAAAAATCACCACCACTAACATATCCATTGTACATTGTAACTACTAACCTCCACAAAAATGCGTCTGAAACAAAAGAAGTCCAATACATTCTTGCTATCTAGAACTACTTCTTGATTACTAAAGTACCAAATCTATGTTTTTGGAAGGTGATACTTTCCTACATCATCATATTCAAAATAGTTACCCTCGGCCCAATAACAGGACAGAAAACAGTACCACTTGTTGTATATATTGCAGAGTGAGACTTTTGATATAAGCTGAAGTTATTACTGCAGAAATATTATGTTATGGCAACTTAAACTGTAAAACTTATAAGTACAATGTATAATAGTTAAGTATTCAAACACACAAAAGTTTCATTCATAAACAGTTACAGTTGAGGTAACAATATTTACTAATATTGAAAATAGTTTCATTCACTATTTAAAGTTGTGGTCGAACATATGGTGGTGATTTACGCCACGTCGTACGAGTTTTCGCGTTTTCGCCACGAAAATGCTAAAATACGACAAAGTTGACTTTCCGTCAGTACTTCCAGTACTTTGATTAATCTTTATAATGTAAATTACTAAAATATATTGATTAAATACTTTTCAATGCTAAAATACTGGAAAAAGCTACTAACTTGACAGTTCTTTATTGCAAAAAATGTTTCAAATATAGTATACGACCATTCAAAAATTAATCTTAAACCGAATGAAGTTTGGGCGGCCATATTGGATTATGGCGGCCATCTTGGATTCTAAGCCGATATAAAATACATTCAAAAAGATGCTGTTGATAAATTTTTACCAGTGTAGAAAATTTAAAATGTCAGGAATGAACTGTTTTTGAGTTACACAGGGATTCCAGAAATTCGCAGTTTTATTCATTTTTTCCATCTTTTAGCCCAAAAATCTCGTTTTTGCACCAAAGGATTCTTGGGGACTTTTTTCTGGTCATTCTCTATCACATAAAGAACCAATATACAAAAAATGGCTTATGTACTAATTTATTCCCCAAAAGGCCAATTTTGAACTTTAGATGACTGGTCTATTAGGCCTTAACCAGAACTAAAACACATTTTATCCGCAAGCTACTGCCAAGCTACCTGACATTATTAGAGGTGCAGGACAATGTAGGATGTAATATTTTCAGTCAAATTTGTCACGGATAGGGTGGGCCTCGCCCGGAGTTCGAACTCACAACCTCTTGATCAGTAGACCAACGCTCGTACCACTGAGCTAACCGGGAGGGCTTTGAATTCTGAACGCAAAGAGTCTTATTACTTGAACATTGTGGTGGATTATGTATTTCAGCATATATTTGTTTTTTGAATACATTAAATTGCATATTGTACTTGTAGGATCAATGGCAGATGACTATAAGGGTCACGTAATGGACCATACGCTTGATAGTGCCTACGCAGTAACAGGCACACATAACAGCATAATCAGTGCACGAGTAGCTTACGTGTATAATCTACAAGGCCCCGCCCTTACAATTGACACAGCGTGCTCTTCATCATTGGTAGCTATTGATTTAGCATCACAGGCTATAGGAGCAGGTAAAATCATAAAGACAGTGCTACAATTATACATCGAGTTTAGAATTAGTTCGTTGTTTTGTCACATTTTCTTCACAAATGCTCTACAATTACAATCATTCTATAAGTAATGAAAATGAATCAATTCACCTATCAACTGCATTAGATTTAAACCCGAAAAGCTTACACAAGTGTTTTGTTATTTCTCTTGTCTTTGTTGTGTTTTGGTTTGTAGAAATGATACGTAAGTGCAATACAACATCTGTAGAGCAACACACTGTGGGAGCTGCAAATATTGGCCATTGTTTAGAGGTTGTTGCTCTACAGAGGTTAGATTTATAGTAAATATCTACTTAGGGAAATTTCGAAGGTGTTGTTATAGAGAAGTTGTTGCTCTACAGACGGCCGCTCTGTGAGGTTGTACTGTAGTACATAAATTATTAACACATTTCAGGAAAATGTTCGACAGCTATTTGTGGTGGAGTAAATGTTCTCCTTGATCCGCAAACATTCGTCGCTTTGGCCAAAGCACGGATGTTATCACCAACTGGACAATGTCAAACATTTACCGCTAATGCTGATGGTTATGTCAGAGGAGAAGGTTGCGGTATCGTTATATTGAAAACTTTACAAGAGGTAAGACAATTGTAACAATCAACAGGAAGAAAAGACTGGTGAATACTAAAAATGTCATAACTGAGGCAGGAAAAGTCTAAGAAATGTATAGTATTACTCAAATAAACGCAAACAATGTTTGTGATACTGATGAGAATCGTTCTAAAGGTGATTCATGTAACATCATCACAAACTGAAGGTTAACAATGGTCATTTTAACAAAAGGAGACAATTGGAACATTAGGAACAAGAGGGCCTTGTAGCTTTGGGATGCTCACCTGAGAAACGATTTACAGCAATATCACTTCCGAATTTGATTTACAATTGTGCTGCAGAAAGTAACTTTTTCGGAAAATAGACTTCATGCAAAGCATCTAAGCTCCAAACCTTGTGCTTACAAATGGAATTCTCTAAACATTGAACTAAAGGACATCATTTTACCAACTTTGTTAGAGGATCTTTAGACGTATCTCCATACCAAATATTAAACCTTGTGCTTTTTAAATAATTTTCTTTATAAATCCATGTAAAAATGTGACCCTAGGAACCTTGCCCTTTCGGACGATCAGAAGATTTTTTATATTTCCCTTTATTAATTTGTGTAAAAATGAGACCCCTAGAGCGGGGCCAATTTTAATGGTTCCCGTTCCATGTTGCAGTGCACCAAAGGAACAGGTACGGTCTAAAATATACGGCGCTCTGATTGGTCAATCCGTTTTAGCTATTTGATTGGTTGCTGTTCATCGAGAAACAACGGGGATTTTTGTATATCTGATAAATGTGCGCACTGATCTATACCCTTCTAATGCTAGAAGTTATTCGCTGAACATTCGTGACAGAATCAAAATAAAGAGATTACCATTGTATAATCAACGGGCACTCTTCGTATTAAATAACAAAAAATAATAATTATAAAAAAATGAATTACTTTAAAAATTGATGTGTATTTTTGTTAAATCAGAAAATTCATATGAATATACATATTATCAGAGACATGTTATTTATGTCTCTGATAATATGCATCGATCGGTATTATATGAATCAATTTCTTTATTACATATATTCTTCTTTTTATGTGAATGTACATCTGTTAGTCAAATGACATTTTAAGTTATTTAATTTTTTGTTAATTGAAATTCTTTTGTGATATAACCAGAAATAAGATAATGGTTCATGTTGTATATTGTAAACGTTGTATCAGACACAACTTTATGTATTTCATCGACTGCGTGATGTTTCCCCCCCCCCCCTAATATTGTTGGTCTGTCCGTGTTTATTAAATCTAGTGTTTTCAAAAAGCACTGCTAAAAAAGACTTAATAAATATTTATTACATGTAAAGTAGCAGATGGTGTGTATTTAAATGAAACTTTATTAAGAAATTCACTTAGAAAGACCAAGATCAGATAATAACTATCCAGTTATATATATGTACAATGTATTATATCATTTAAATTACGCGCGAATTGTTAATCGATAACGCAAAGTCTCGTGAAATCCCCCGGGCAGAATTCTGCCCGGATTCCAATCTAATTGACCAATCAGCGTCCTGGACATTTTAGGCCGTACCTGTTGGCTTTGTACACACAAGTCAACGGGAACCAGTTTAGGGCCAATTATGACCAAAGGGACATTACTTTGGCAACTTAAACGGTCTCTACATGTTGCCTCATACTAAATATCTAAGCTCTAAATCTTGTGCTTTCAGACAAGAGTTTATTTTATAAATCTTTATAAAACATGTGACATTAGAGCCTAACCTAATTATGACCCTAGGGACATTATTTTAGCAACTTTGATAGAGGGTCTCTAGATTTTGCTCAATGCCAAATATCTAAGCTTTAAACCTAGTGTTTCTGACGAGAATATTTCTTTTCTCATTTTTCTTTTTAAAACTATATAAAACATTTGACCTCTTTGGTGGAACTATTTATGACCCTTGGGAGGGGACATTATTTTAGCAACTTTATAAAAGGGAATCTAGATGTTGCTCCAAGATAAAAAGCTAAATATTTGACCAGGCGTTTTAAGACAAGAAGATTTCTTAAGTTTTCTTTTCCTTTGATTGTCATTGAAACAAACCAGAGTTCTGCATGGAATGACATTCGTACTTTTTGCGTAAAATATATATTTTATTCCTGTGGAGTTTCTTGACATTTAGCAAAGCCGTTACAGAGAAGATGTCGTTTGTGGGCAGCCAGACGGACGACGGACATACTAGCATACTTACAGCAGTCTAAGCTTATCAGAATCTAGATTTATGTTCGTATTCTAGTTAAAAGATAGATAGATAGTTTATTTCAGATTGATTAGGCCAGAGGCCTATGTGAACAGATATACAACATATATCGACTATACGTGAGTTACATGACTAATATGACTATATGACTTTACGTAAGTTACATGACATAAAACATAACATAACATGAAACTACAATGCAAAGAAGTATCAACATAAAATATCAAAGGCATCATATTCTAAAAGTTACGAGGAATAATCCTAGCCGGATTTAAGACAAATGTAAATCATAGAATGTATTACAAAAATTCAGTATAGAAATATACTATTTCATTACTTTCTTAGGCTCTAAAAG
The DNA here is from genome assembly GCA_964023205.1 of Lutraria lutraria. NCBI lineage: Eukaryota > Metazoa > Mollusca > Bivalvia > Venerida > Mactridae > Lutraria > Lutraria lutraria. Next base: position 11,473,133 of record OZ026834.1, on the reverse strand, counting down.
ATGGAAACAAGATTTGGGGAACTATAAAGACTGGCACAAATCAAGACGGGAAAATGGCTAAACCAATAACAGCTCCAGCAGAGGAGCAACAGAAAAGCTTAATAGAGCATTTGTATAGAAAAGCTGGCATCAACAAAGGTTGCATTTCACTCATAGAGGCCCACGGTTAGTGCATTGATTTACATATCTTATGCCCTTTATTAAGACAAATATCTCAGCTATTCAGTTACACATGCACTTCATTGTAAAGTATATAAATACGTAATACTATATCCGAAACAGCAATTATTAATGTACAGATTGTAAAAAGATGTAATAACAATTATAGTTACATTCTCTGTATTGTGTATCTAAGGTACTGGAACACCAATAGGTGACCCGACAGAAATAAACGCATTGATTGCTCATTTTGGAAGAAACTCACAAGCTCCGTCTGATGTGTTTGTTGGCTCTGTGAAAACGAACATAGGACATCAGGAAGCTGCAGCAGGCGTGGCCGGTCTCATAAAGGTTCTTCTTATGATGAAATTTGAAGTAGTGGTTCCGTCCTTGTGGTATACAAAGGAAAACGAAAATCCTAAACTTGAATTATCTAAGCACGGTTTCCAAGTGCCAACAGAATGTTTGCCGTGGAAAAATATCCATAAAAGGGGAAGACTAGCCTGTGTAAACAGTTTTGGATTTGGTGGAACAAACGCCCACGCCATTGTTGAACAATATTGCTGCAATCAAGATATTTCGCTACCAACCGCTTACAACAATACATTGCCACATCGAGTTGTAACAATATCATCATTTGATCATTTGGGTCTGGTCCGCAATGTTCAGGCTCTCTATGATTCTTTAGAAGAACATGAAAATTGCGATCTTGATGAGCTTTCATATACCTCTACATGTAGACGAGATCACAGACAGAAACGAAAAGCAGTACATGGAAAAACGCTAGAAGAGATCAAGTTATCATTGAAGAGTTACCTGACTTCGTCTGAAGACCCTTTAAACGCAAATACCAAACATGTTGTATTTGTGTATTGTGGTGTAGGAACCGCATGGAACGGTATGTGCGTGTCGCTAATGCGATTACCAGTATTCCGTGAAGCTATTGATACAGTAGATACACATTTGCAACCTTTAACAAAATGGAAAATTGCCGACAAATTTGATTCATCATGCGATTTGCTGGCTGACCCTTTTTTATCACACATAGCAATATTTGCTTGCCAGGTCGGTTTAACAGCAGTGTGGAAGACCTTTGGAATCCAACCAGTTTCTATTTTAGGTCAATCCGTTGGTGAAGTTGCGGCGGCTCTTGCTGCTGGATATTTGACCATAAAAGACGCAGTGAAAATTATCTATCTCCGATCACAATTACTGGCTCTTGTTAAGGAAGGCAAAATGGTGGTTGTACGCAATATCCAAACAAAACGTGTTCAACAATATTGTGAAGACATCGGATCTATCAACGTTGCTGTATTTACAAGCGATACATCATGCACCGTATCGGGTGATGAAAGCACGTTAACCAAGTTCAGAGATATACTCAAGACAACTGACGCAGACATAATTAATCTTGATGTTAAATGTGCTTACCACAGTCAGTTTGTCAGACAGGCGGCGGAACAATTGGCAGCGAAACTGACGAACATCGAAGAAAAGATAGGGCATATACCGATGTTTTCAACAGTTACAGGTAAAAAAGAAACAAATGGAGTATTTAGTACTCCATCATACTGGAAGGGAAACGTTGAAAAACCCGTGGCTTTTTCATCCGCAATTAAGAATGCTGCAGACAAAAATGGTCATGTTATTTTTCTAGAAATTGGTCCTTCACCTGTCTTGAAAGCGCATATCGAAAGAATATTTACAGATCAAAATATGTATACAGTGTTGTCGTCATCGAAGAAACAAGATGACTCAAGGATACTGGCAGGGTCGATATGCAAGCTATATGAATTGGGTTTTAATTTGAATTGGAATGAAATCGCACCACAAACGAAAAGTATGACAGATGTACCTATGTACCAAAGACACAAATATAAACAGCTACATATGGGCGCAGCGGCTAAAATGAAGATGCAAGGTGTAGAAAATCACGGATCCCCACATCTGTACATACAATATTTAGCAACTAAGGATATTCGTGCTCAATATGGCATCATCATAGATGAAAAAACAACACCATTTGTGTTCCAGCATATAGTAAATGGTGTCGTCATCGTTCCAGGTGCAACATATGCAGATATTGGGTTCGAAATTGGTCGAGCTGTTCACGGAAAGTCAGCGTCAGAAGCATCCGTTTCTTTGGAATTTTTGAGACCAGTGAAGGTGGATAATGATATCAAATCTACTATTGACATATCAACAATATCTCAAAAAGATGAAGAATTATTTTATGTGAAACAAGACCGGGTAGCAATGTGCAAAGGATGGGTTAGATTAATAAAACCAGAAAACAAATCTGTTCGGGTGGTAGATGTTGAAAAATTGAAAGTGGCTATTTCGCGCCGAACATGTAGAAATGTGCACGAAGATGAGTTGTATGGGAATTTGAGGTCTATGAAATTCCAACATGGACCGAGTTTTCAAATGATGAAAGAGTCATGTACAAATGGGATCGAATGCTTCACAGAAATATCCGTACCTGATGATGTTTTGAAAGATATTAACAAAACAACAATTCATGCTTGTATACTAGATACAATGATGCAAACTACTTCTAATGCTATAACAGACGAACTTTTGACGTTGATCACGAAGGAAAAACTGTTTTTCCTTCCAGTTGCAATAGGCGAAATTCGCGTGTTACAAAAACCTGTAAAGAGAATGTTTGCGTACACCAGAATGATTAATACGACAGTTTTGGAAACAGTCTGTCAAATTCATTACAACGTTCTGCTCTTTACTTCTGATGGCAACGTTGTAGCTGATATGCGGAATTATACTACATACAGTAAACGAAATCAGTCATTTGCTCCTTGTGAATTACGTTACCGACTTACATGGCAACCAACAGCTACAACAGAAGTTGAGAAAAAAGATGTGGCAGTTCCGAATGTTCTTGTGTTGACAAACACTTACAACACAGAAACCAAGAAAATGTTTACAAAATATAAACACATCACATTGTGCCAACCCGGAAATGATAAATATGCATTATTTATACAGAACGCCTTCACCGCTTCAAATCTTCAAAATTATGATGCTGTGATACTCCTTGTTCACGAAAACATAAAAACTTCAGACATTGATTGCAATGCTGCAATCGAAATGCAGCATCTCATAAAGCACAACTGTTCGGTAATGGCAGACCTGGTAAGGTTTATGGCAGAAACCGGAATTTCTATTCCACTGTACGTTGTTACGCAAAATACGCAAACGACAATTCCATCCGAATCACCAGTAATTAACTTATCCGGAGGCGAACTTTGGGGATTTGTTCGTTCAATCCAAATGGAATTAATATATGGTCCAATTACCTTGGTTGATGTCAGACCATCAATAAAAGAAACAATGGAAACATTACTGAAAGTTGTATCCATCTCCTTTCTCAACATAAGTAATCTAAAGCCAGAACTTGTGATTGACTATGACAAAGTATACGGTGGTCAATTCATAAAGGATGAAAGATATCGCATAAATCCTTCATTGAGGAATGAATATACAATACCAAGGACATTAAAGATGCCTCACAAGGCTTTGACCCGTAGATCAAACGGTACTAAGGTATCATGGTTTGTTGAAGATGATATAGAACTGGACAAGAAAAGCACCGACTATTTCAGTGTTTGTGTAAAATCAGTATACTGTCATCCAATGAGCATATGTCCACGAACTACAGAAGGCATAAGACAAGATCAAGATGTATGGGAAGAAATAATGACTGAAGGATATCAACTATTCGGTTTAGAATATACTGGCTATCCGTCAATACCTCGGAAGAAATCAACTTGCAAAAGTCCTCAGGTACATGAAGAAATAGCACATTTTGAGAATGAATGGGACCATGTTTGTATATGGCCAACTGCGATCAAATCCACAACAGCAGTTCCAAAAGGTAATGTTGTAAATGTAAAAGAATTAGGAGGGCTGTACGAACCAGGTATTCTACTTCATGCTGTAATATGTTGGTTCCTAGTTGAGAAAGTACCAAACAAAGCTAGCGTAATAATCTTTAGCAGTTCACCCCATTCTGTACAAACTACCATCCTCGCAGATATGTTAAGTACGCGAAAACAGGCTCAGATTGTTGATCCGATCGTGGAATCAAAACAGATGGAGATAGACGTTTTAATATCACTAGAAAGGTTTGACCCTTGTTTCCCCGCCTCAAAATTTTGCAAAGAGATCATTTGTTTAGATGGAAACATCCCGGAAGCACTTTTGATTGAAATAAAGAGGTCAGACAGAAAACCTAGTTTAACAACGTTTGATGTCTTAAGCCTTATCAAAGGAAGGGTATCAAAAAAGTTACCAAAAATTGTGTTATGGTTACAGAAATTTAAACAAAGATCACGCATAGGAAATGCAGAAATTGGGAGAATTTCGTCTGAAAATTCATCGTCTATTTGCAAGGACATAGGCCACATAGAAACAGGTCAGCTAAAATTGCCAGTAAGACGCCCTTTAAAGGCTTTGTTTAAAAGTTCTGGTGTTTACATCATTACTGGAGGGTTGACAGGCTTGGGCTGGGAAATGACAAAACTGATTGCGGACATGGGTGCGGGAACCATTGTGACTTTCTCCAGAAGACACGTTTTACCACAAAAATTGAGCGAAATAAATGAAATTGAAAGAAACACAAATTGTAGAATAATTGGAGTTAGAGCAGATGTCACCAAATATGAATCCGTTATTTCTGCGATTCAAGAAATCCACTCAAAGGTAAAAAACTGTGATATTAAAGGCGTGTTTCATTGTGCAGGTGTTCTTAATAGTAAGATTGTTTTAGTGTCAGAGGACAGTCAGATGGACACAGTCTTGAATCCGAAAGTTATTGGTACAATCAACATGCATATTGCTACACGAGACTTTGAACTTGATTATTTCGTTGTATCTTCATCCATAAATAGTGTGATTGGGTCACCTGGACAGAGCAGCTATGGGGCAGCTAATTGCTTTATGGATACCTTCATTGAGTGGAGGCGGAGGAGAGGGTTGCCCGGTCAATCCATAAACTGGGGTGCTTTGTCTGTTGGAATGGCTATTAGAAACGAATTTGTAGAAAATTTTGAGAAACACGGATTCAATTTGCTAACGGTGTTAGAAATCCGAAGCTGCTTGCAAGAAATTCTCATGAGTAACAGAACTTCAATTATTTATACCAATGTCGATTGGGATATGGCAGCCAGAAATTACGTCAAACCAAATATGACTCGTCTGAAATTGCAAATGGACAATTTGTTTGAACAAACATTGTCTGTAGTCATTGAACACGAAAATGATAAGGCTGTTCCTGTTTCTTTCGATGTCACTGCGCTTAGGGCTGCCGGCGAGGATGTTCAGCGACAAGCGTTGAATCAGGTTCTTGGTTTTATACTGAGTAAAGTTATCATCGGCGATACCCAAACCATCGAAGGTAAATCGACTTTAGATGAGATAGGATTCGACTCGATGTCAAAAGTCATTTTCATTAATTCCGTACATACTATTACAGGATACCGCATTGCAACAAAATTCATGGCAAATCCTAGCCTAACATACGATGTTTTGGTTGAAGACATCTTCTATGGTCTGTTTGAACAATCTGATGAATCAGCAACAACGTATACTGTTGCAGAATACCAAGGATATCAATTTTAGGCGTATGCTAAATATTACCTCATTTATTATCTATAATGATTATTTGCACTACTATTTATTTAGACACTCATTTATGTCACGTACACTGGAAATTTCATTATAAGGATGTGATCGCGACGGACAGTAACATTTTGAGAAGCCAATATATGGGACACAGGCATGAATTTTTAAGTAGAATTTAGTCAACCTAGTTGAAATATTTTGATGTAACATATCATGCTATTTACATTTATAGTATATGTACATGTATTGTCATTTTCTTTGTTCTGTGATATATAGAATTTTTATAATACGGAGAGGCCCATGCTCTTAATTGTGACAACTAAGGTGTTGAATACTTTTGGTTGGATCATTATTGTTTTAAGTTTCATTTTAATTAAGTTTAGGATTCGGAGATTTTTTTAATGATTACCTATATCTATTACGGTATTTAAGAATCATTTGCAACTTACTTTTACTATTCGGATACTTTTTGTGTTTATAAGGTAATGGAGAGATACTTTGTGATTTCCAATACATGTTAATTATAGTATCGAAAATGATTAAATTGTAACTATAATTGAAATCAGAATTTACGAATAAAAATCAGACAACCTTTTACATCTCTTATGATTTATGTAGATGATATTTAAAGTCACCCGATTGGCTTAAAATGTAGGATATACATTAAACCTTGTTATTTAATAATTACAATTCGAATAAGTGGAACTGAATTATAAAGTTAGAGTCGACTTTATCTTATACACGATAACATTCGAGGCATTGAACAACAACACATGTATACTGATCCAGTCGTCAAATGTTAGCCAAACAATTACTCATTATATATTGTACAATCACGTATATTTTAAACTTTCAAAAATATTCAACCTCGAACTGTCAAGGAAGAGGACTGATTGCATCATGTTACTACAACTATCACGCCTAAAATGCAGAAAAAATCCATAAACGTATGCCTTTAAGCAGCGCACACTTCAAGCCAATCAATTCCAAACAATTTCTGTTCTAACGGTAAACAACAAACAAGTAAAATGAAGAATTTTGTAAGAGGTGACCTCAATGTTCGGGTCCGGACACACCCTCGCCGATGACCAAAAATCGAGCAAACGCGTTGATCCTACATGCACATCAACATGGCACAAAGCGGACGATTTTGAAAGTTGAGCGTATAACATTATTTCATTTTATGCAAATCTCACCATAGACATAATCTCTCGTAGCCAGCCACAGAATTCATCTTTCTTCAACTAATTACGTTTATTCTTTAATTTGTATAATTACACTCATTCTTAGATGTGCCTTCTTTGTCACAATTGTAATGTGAAGATGTAAATTGATGCAGTATGTTTATCACCATCGGAATATGAAGTAACACCTTACAGATAAAAAGCTAACCTACATATTGAATGCATACATGTACATATTTTTCTATGCTAATGTAGATTTTAACTTACTTAACTCAAACATTGATTGCTTCGTTTATAATATAACCTTTGGACTAGATTACTTGCTTTTAAGATTAATGGAGGGAAGATTATGTTTAAAAAAAACGAAATATACATGACATAGGCAAAATCCAAAATTTCTTCTTAATTTCAAGCATTTTATCTACTGATATAGAATCGGCTGGTTACAGAAGTGACTATTCCTTTATAAACATATTAACTATTAAAATGAGTATTTCTAAGAAAGTGGAAATTTACCAAACAGCAAAAGATACTGACTTTGTTAATCATGAAAAAATATATATAATTAAATGCAATACGCAGTTCTTTAACAAGATTCAGATTATACATGCAAGACATATAAATTAGGACATAAGAAATAGGCTTTTTTCGAAATACTTTATGGAAATCCGGGAACTTGCTATTTTCTATGCCTCGTACAAAAAGAAATTGGAAACAAACAAACCTACAAACAAACAAAAGTTTATTAAAGAAACATGTCTTTGACAAAAGCAATACAATGATATTTTTAATCTTATTAATGAAAAGAAAAAAGCGAAAGAGAAATTTTTAGAAAGTCAAATGATAAGATCTCGCGCTAAACGGATAACAGAGAGGGAACCCATAAGTTACTTTTGTAATTTAGAATAAACAAATTATGTTCTAAATCTATGTCAAAATTACACTTTAATTGGGTATATTTTTACATGATGTATCTGCAATTCTATCTGAAGTCAAATATCATTATGATTATGTTAAAAAGAGACATATATGTAGCACTTAACAATATTGTGTAAATGGACAATTCGTAGATGCAGAAAGTCAAAAGTTGGAGGGCAACTTGACATTATGAGGATCAATTAAATAGGCTAAAAGTAGCTCACCAAGAAAACTCATTGATGCTAGGGGAAAGGGTATAATCTAAGCAACGGAGAAATAACCAACTTGAATTGCGTGAACAGTCAAGGTCATTGCGAGGTTGGATGACATAGATAGTTTGAGAATGGTCATAGGTTGAACAAAGCATCATAGTAAGCGGTGTTGGAGCTAGATACAAAATCAAAATCAAGTTGAACAAGAGTGTCAGGTCACAAAATACGCCCCTCAAAAGGTTTGGGATATAATGAGTGCATCAAATTAGTACCTGGTGCAATAGGGATCTCATGCCCGTAAACATTTCCACCAATTTTGATGAAGATCGGTTGATGATTGGTCGATTTAAAGGGTGGACAATGCATTTTTTTGTCAATTTTCAATATATCAAGGGGCATAACTCAGATGTTCAACGGATGATTGCGCTGGTTATCAAGCTTGACTGAGATGTCATACCCATAAACATTTCCACAAAGTTTGATGAAGATCGGTTGATAATTGGTCGACTTAGAGAGTTAATTTTAATGTTTCAAGGGGCATTACTCAAAAGTGCCTGGCGTTATAGGTTGGTTATAGAACCTGACCGAGATCTTATGCCGATAAACACTATCACCAAGTTTGGTGGAGACCGGTTGATAATTGGTCGACTTATAGAGCGGACACTGAATCTTTAGTCAATTTTCAATGTATGTAACGGGGGTGACACGGCTGGTTATCGAACTCGACTGAGATCTAATACCGATATACATATCAAGGGGCTAAACCTATAAGTGTCTGGGCCGATTGGGCTGGTTATTGACCTTGGCTGAGATCTCATGGCCATAGAATATATAAAATTGTGACAGCATAATTACGACACATTAATATCATGCTAGATGGTTACATTATTATAATTATCTATCACGATAAACAGTCTACAAAATTGAAATGAGACAACATAATTATGATACCCAATTGTTGCAACATGAACTCATGTTACATGTTTTACATAATCATAAACAGAATTGAATTGAGACAACATATCTTATTAATTACACGGATTTAACACTAATTTCAAAAACTTTAAAATGTTTAACTCCTAAAATAATTTTAACTCCTAAAATTCGTTAGTACCGGGTACGGTCTTTCTGCGTTTTTTATGGATACAAACCGTCGTTGACGTAATGGTTATTGAGTGTTTAATTGAGTTTGTGTAATTAAGAGTAGTTAAATACTGATTTATACAATGTCAAACATGCGTTGGTTAATCACAGAATGAGATCTTTTGCTTTCCGGAATGTATTTTTTCTTGATTTCTACCAGTAAACAGTCAAATTGTATGTTCTTGTAATTTGTATGCAAAGAAACTTGTAATCAATATTTTAGGTTTAACTAACACCCTAAACTAGATGGTTTAAATTATATAATGTATCATGAATGCATCCGAAAGAAATATCTTACACACATATCTTCAAATTCCCTTCATAAGCATACCTATCCATAATAGCATGTAAATTACAATAAGTTGACTAATGTCCCAGTTCATATTACAATCATTGAAAATGGTTCCGTAAGACTTCTAAAATCGCAAAAAAATGAGTTTTCATTCATTTTACAATCATAAAATCCTTTTCCTTTCTTACAACCGAGATCAAATATTCCCATGAACTTTTCAAATTCTTTATCACGTAGTTGTTCGGAACTTTCATTCACATCTGTAATTACATGCGGCTCTTTGTGGTGGAAAATAAGCAAAATAGATGAGTTGTGATCTGAAAAGAAACGACTGTACTGATTATATCATGCATATATTATTAGTTTTTACTATTTCTGAGAAGATTTTGTACGTTTCCCTTTCTATTCTTACTAAACAACATGTTTATGAAACTGGAACAAGTTGTGAACTTTTAACAAATCATTAATCATAAGTATGAAACGTATATAACGCATACATGTTTTAAAAAAGAATTACGAGAGTTATCTGTATAGTTTTGAGACTGGATGTGTGGGTAATTTTATGTGTGCAAAGCATTTAGGTTCTAGCAGTGTTGCTTATGTAATTTGTGGCTCTCTTTTTTCTCATATCATTCTCATCGATTTAATCCATGAGCCAAATTTTAATTTCGATCATTATGTTTTAACTTTTTCATTAAAGGGTAGACTTTTATGTATTCATGGGGATGTTAGTAATTAGTAGTAGTGAAACATTTCAATCTGATTTGTACAGGTTAACATCAATGTTTTTTAATGCGAGTACATGTGAATCTTGGAAATTATCAAAGTAATAAAAACCGGAAAGGATGTTGTACCTCTAGATCAAACTATAAACGGTTAATTAGAAATAAAAAATAACCCTGGCAATACAAAAACAAATAAATTAGAATAGATGAACAACGCCAAAAATTTGGAAATTATAAAAGCAAGTGTATGTTAAAAGGGATGATAAATTCACAATATCGAAATTGAACACTATTTTAAAGCAATATATGATCCAGAATAAACTTTTTTTCCAATCGGATAATGAAGTAATTCTTTTTAATTCTATAATGCAACAGGAAATTTAAAATATGTTTGATGAATATAATGTACCATTTACTGGTAAGGATATTAATACGGTGTACAAAGAACACAAAATCCCAGATCGGGAGATCTGACTATACTCTACATGAAATGTTTAAGTACGGCTTTCAGTATTAACAAACTTATCCATAGTCATTCTCTGTAACAAAATATTTGACACAGGCTGTTTTCCCTCTGCTTTGACTGAAAGGTATGCTATGCCATTATTTAAAACAAGGTATGTAAATATGACATGCGGATGATATTGCTCTATTTTCTAAAACAGAACAAGGTCTTCAAAAAGGCTTAGATGTTTATCATTTTACTCTGATGATCTGTCATTAGTTGTAAAAAATAAGAAAACCGAAATTCTGATTTTTAAAAAGGAAGAAACCATAACAATATTTTCTTAAAGCCCCATTAGCTTTTTGCTATAAAATAAATATGCAAAAAATAAACAATTGCTGATATTATCCCAAGATAATTATTACCGACGAAACGAGCCTTTTTCTTCTAAACACACTCATTTCGCTATGAATTTTGCTTTTGTAAACTTGAAATATATAGAGCGCGTGACTTCACTTGATGCCGTGTGCATAATATGACTGCGGGAAAACACATGTTCTATAAATAGTATTTATTTCAACGATATTGAAAAAAATACGATAGTAGTTTTGGAAACATTTTTTCTTGCTATAAAGTATGCGCGGGAGGAAAACACACCGGATTCGTCTGTTATAGAACAATCAGAAACTATTACGACGGATAAATTTATATGCTAATGGGACTTTAACACATTATAGGTAATATTGTTGAAAATGCCAATCAGTTTATCTATATAGATATGGTATTTACATATAGTGGTTCCATTTGAAAAATAAACTTTTAAAGCAATGTATGGACAAGTCTGATCTTAACAAGTTTAATAATCTAAGTATTAGTCATTCTTTATAATATAATCCCGATTCTAAATTATGGATCTGAGATTTGAGGATTTCTAGGTGAAAGAAAAGAGAAGAATACGTCCATGTACGATACTGTAAACAGTTATGTGATACAAGAGGGCTATGATTGCCCTGTATCGCTCACCTGAGTATCTTTACTCTCTAAGATAACTTAATGGAAGGACGATTTTTTGTCATAGAGAAGAGTTATCTACCCCAATTGTCAAGAAACCAACTGTTGATATTACTGAACTTTTGAATCAGTTGCACAAGTAGTTGTTAAAATATAGATCAAAGGGGGTTATTGGGCTATCATGATACTAGAGGGCAAACACTGTACAATTAATTAAAGGATCTTGGCCAAGATCTTGGGATTATACATGATATATTGTACAAATATCATTAGCACTTTACAGTATGCATATCTTGACTGTATGAGTCCATTTGATGACAAATGGAAATTTCAAACCAATCAAAACATCAATTGCAGTAGATATTCTTATTTAGTGATAAAGTCAGCTTTCTACAGTGGCATAAAGGGGACATAGGAAGTATTTTATTTACCGCGTGCGCACGTAGTAGATACTAACGGAGCATTGTTGATATCACGTACGTACGTGATAATTACCACGTGCGTACCTGATATCTACTGCATGCGAACGTGGTAATTACCACGTGCGTACGTGATAGCTTTTGCGTGCGCACGTGATAGCTACTATGTGCTCACGTGGTAGCTACTACGTGCGCACATCATAGCTGACCAATAATAATACGTGTTAGCTCTGCCATTTTGATAACGGACGGGAATCGCTAATTTGTAGTAGCTATTACGTGAGCACACAGCAGCTATCACGTGCGCACGCAATAGCTATCACGTACGCACGTGGTAATTACCACGTTCGCATGCAGTAGATATCAGGTACGCACGTGGTAATTATCACGTGCGCACACTGTAGTTATTACGTGCGCACGCTGTAGCCATCACGTACGCACGTGGTAATTATCACGTACGTACGTGATATCAACAATGCTCCGTTAGTTGATCCATGAACATAGTAGGTCTATATTGCATAACAGTCCTTTCAAATTTACATTATAATACATATTTGTCTTTTATGTGAATAAATTGTGAATATATCGTAACATTAAGTTTTCCTTATAAATGGAATCTCAGAATTTTACGGACATCCCTCGTATTACCTTTAACATCTTTAACAGCATTTGAAGCATCCGTCTTAATCCTCGTAGTGGGTACACAAATAACAAACAATGGGCTATCTGGATTGATGTCGCCTACATCTTCAACCTTGTTAAAACAAAACTCATTTGGTCTTTGTTTGCTTTTTAAGTGCCTGATCAGTTCGGAAACGAGATCTTTGATTACATTGCTTGAACTTTTTCCTACATACACCTGAACTTCATCTGTATGAAACAAACAAATATTCTTTCAATAAGGTTACATCAGACTTAGCAAAATATTGATATGTTTGCCGGTAGCTAAATTTAACATTGCCATTCGTAAATGCTCAAACAGTTGCTTTAATTGACTAATAATGTAATAAAGATAAATAATTAATATAACTAGTTCATTTTATGAATTAGACAGGCATTGTTTTTTAACTTGTCTGTTTCATTTGCTCCAGTTAATATAATAACTACAGGGTACCCCTTTTTCATAAACCATTTATATGTTGTTTTCACGAAAGATATATAAATACGGCACATTTTGAAAAATAAATAGAATAGAATAATAAATGAGTATTTTATACTTGGTAATAATGTTAACGAAAAGTAATTCCACAATGGGTATTTGATGTAGGTAAAATATCAGAAGAAACTTCACTGCCATACTTTTCATACATACTTGGTCTTTTGTGTTGCTGATGTCCATTTTCCGTAGGTCCAGTTTCGTTACTCACATTTTGGTTAAAATAGCCATGCGGAACTTGTGAACCACCTGAAATCTTAAACGTATCGGCATCGCAATCATCACTAGAAGCATGTGTTCATATTTAGACGATAAAAAATGGAATACATAATAGTTTTAGATCAATGATATTAATACCTTAATCATAAATAATTATTATATTTGATATGAAAGCAACGATTTAACTACAGTATACTTTAACACGAGCTGAACATTTGAATGAGTTGTGCATTGAATTTAAATGGGAAATGATATAAATACCTTTATTAAGATATATCTTGTTTGAAAAGCATAACGATTTGACTATTTTAACATAAATTGAGCATTCGAATAAGCTGTGCATTGACTTTAGAAAAAATCGTTCATATATCATTGAATTAGTATTATATATTAGATGAAAAGGGACGTGAAGAACACATTTACCTTATTCGGGTTGTTGCTACCATTTATCAGTCGTTTATAGGACTGCCTCATCTTACAGATGTATACAATAATGACAATGTAAAAGATGAGGAAGACGACAGAGAAACATATTAGACGAACAAAAATAAAGCACCCATTATTATCATCTTGGCAGAAAAGAATGTTTGATTAGCAGACATTTTCTGAAGTGGTGACGTAGCTGGTCATATCAGTAAAATGTAAATATATTTAGAGTTTGTCCTAATTTCTCGTCCAATAAAATGTCCGCATTTCATTTGAAATTTGAAAAATATATCGCATAAAATTTGCCGAAACCCTGATATGGAGAAAATAAGTCGAATTTGTGTACGACATGACCAAGCGCTTAATAGGGCGGTGCAACTTGCATCAGTTTTATGTATTAGTTATCGTTCATATTTTGAATTTTATGGGATATATCACAATACAAGCGTCGCTTGTGATATATCCCATACAATTCAAAATATGAACGATAACTAATTTACAGTTTGTCCTCATTTCTGTCGCGTACGCATATTTTGTCGGGACAAAAACTGTCAATCATCACTATAGATGTAATTTGACACCGCCCACAAAGTACCTCGGTCATATACTATTTAGAGAAAGCGGGGACATTCAGTGTGCTTTAGATGCGTTAATAAGAGCCAACATTTACCTGTAACAATGGATTTTTTCTTAGCTCAGGACGAATTCTAGATCTATGATTGTTTTATTCTTGAGGAACTGGTATTGTGTTAGTTATTATATAAACAATCAATATCCAGCAATGCATGATTTCAATGTTTCTTACCATTCTTTCAATTTAGACCATTAGGCCTATGCACCTTTATTTTACAGTTTTCGACCGTTCTGTTTCGAGAAATACTTGTTAACAATTACAGCATAAAGCCCTGCCTTTTCCCAGTAAAGTAAACTATTCGTTTTACCATGACAGTTCTAGAATGACATACTAGGCTATACGTGGCTTACGAGTATATTGTGCTTGTTAATCACGGCATCTCACCGCTGGAAGTTTGAGTGTGAGATAACATATATTCGCTAAACTGAGGTGTCTAGTACTGGCATATCTAAAACTTGTAATCTATCTCTGAGCTCAAATCTTAATTCCATTCCCGAAGTATTACGGTTGAATATGTGGAGCTGATTATTAATTTACAAAATACATATTCAGGTCGATTATCATGTTATATTCATGTACATGTGTATCAATATTATGAATAATGTAATATAATTAATTTAGAAACATCGAAAGACAAGCTATGATATTTGATTAACAGTTTCATAACCATGGGACCTGGTACTACCAAGGAACGATGGTAAAATGAACTGCCCGCCTGTATTTTACTGAAATTCTGTTGTGAACGGGTGTCAAATTCAACAAAAATAACAACAAGAGGGCCATGATGGCCCTATAAATGCTCACCAGGAGAAAAGGTCATTTGGAGATTAACATTGTTGAAGTTTTCTATACGAGTCTAAGTAAGATCAAGTGACCCATCTGGGCCGTTTTTTATCCCATGGCCATTATATGAACAGATTTAAAAGATGTCCATTAGAAAAAGCTAGATACCAAATAGGCCTTGTGGTTTCGGAGAAGATTTTTTTAAATTTTCCTATATAAAATAGAATAAACCCCAGGGCGGGGTTAATATTGACCCCGGGGCCATAATTTGAACAAACTTGGTAGAGGGCCACTAGACAATGCCACATACAAAATATCTAAGCTCTAGGCCTTGCGGTTTCGGAGAAGAAGATTTTTTGAATTTTCCTATATAAGTCTATATAAATCAAGTGACCCCCGGGGCGGGGCCAATTTTGACCCTAGGGCAATAATTTGAACAAACTTGGTAGAGGTCCACTAGACAATGCTACATACCAAATATCTTAGCTATAAGTCTTGTGGTTTCGTAGAAGAAGATCTTTTAAATTTTCCTATATAAAATAGAATAAACCCCAGGGCAGGGCCAATTTTGACCCCGGGGCCATAATTTGAAGAAACTTGGTAGAGGTCCACTAGATAATGCTACATACCAAATATCTTAGCTCTAGGCTTTGCGGTTTCGGAGAAGAAGATTTTTTAATTTTCCTATATAAAATAGAATAAACCCCTGGGCGGGGCTAATATTGACCCCGGGGCCATAATTTGAACAAACTTGGTAGAGGTCCACTAGACAATGCCACATACAAAATATCTAAGCTCTCCTTGCAGTTTCGGAGCAGAAGATTTTTTAAATTTTCCTATATAAGTCTATGTAAAATCAAGTTACCCCCGGGGCGGAGCCAATTTTGACCCCATGGGAATAATTTGAACAAACTTTGTAGAGTTCCATTGGACAATGCTACATACCAAATATCTCAGCTCTAGGCCCTGTGGTTTCAGACAAGAAGATTTTTTAAGTTTTTTTCTATTTGTTGCCATAGCAACAAGAATGTTTAATGAAATTTAATTTTTTGAACGACTTTGAAAGGGGACCACCAAAGGATCATTCCAGCAAAGTTTGGTTGCAATCGGCATAGCGGTGTAGGAGATGTTGTTTTAAGTAAACATGGACGCCACGTAATCGGACGGACGCACGACGCACGATGGACGCAGGGCGATCACAAAAGCTCACCCTGAGCACATTCGTGCTCTGGTGAGCTAAAAAGCATGGAAAATTCGTATGCTAAAGATACGACTTGGTTCAGTATGATGCAATCTCTTATAAAGTCTATGATGATTAAACTCCGCCTATTTTATTGAGGACTGTGCCATTGCGGTTAATGATGACGTATTTTGTACCGCCCTAATCAGCGTTTGGTCACGTAGCTCACAAACTTGACTTATTTTCTCCGTATCAGGGGTTTCGGCACATTTTATGCGATATATTTTTCAAATTTCAAATAAAATGCGGATATTTTATTGGACAAGAAATTAGGACAAACTGTAATACGTCATCCTAAACCGTGCAATAAAGTAGGCGGAGTTTAAACTACTCATTGACTTCGTGGGAGATTACGTCATTCGAACCAGGTCGTATAGCATACGAATTTTTTTTCGCATGGTTTTCGCTATTTTTGTTGAATTTAATGCACATTTACAACAGAATTTCAGTCAAATACAAGCGGACAGTCCATCTTGCCATCGTTCCTTGGTAGTAGTACCAGGTTCCATAGTTAAAATAATTACTCATGAATAAATGTAGTTACCTGAATCTTACATCATCATAATCAACCTGAATGTGAATTTTATAAATCAATCAGCACCTTATATGTATTCAACAATAATACTCTGAGAATGCAATGGATTTGATGCTCAGAAGTCGATTGTAAGTTGTATAACATCTAGGCCGGTGCTATAGACACCACACTTGCAAGGTGTTCCGATCTAAGCCGGACTGGAATTAAACATGTGCAAGAATCCAAGAAATTTGGCAAGAAACAGAACGGTCGAAAACTGTAAATAACGCTGCATAGGCCTAATGGACCAAATTGAAAGAATGGTCAAATAGTACGAAACATTGAAATCATGCATTTCTGGGTATTGATAGTTTATATAATAACTAAGACAATAACAGTCCATCAAGAATAAAACAACCATAGATCTAGAATTCGTCGTGAGCTAAGTGAAAATACATTGTTACAGGTAAATGTTGGCTCTTATTAACGCATATAAAGCACACAGAATGCCCCCGCTTTCTTTTTCAACTTCCCTCAAAACGGAGGTACTTTGTAGGCGGCGTCAAATTACATCTATAGCGATGAGTGACAGTTTTCGTCGAGACAAAACATGCACACGTGACAGAAATTAGGACAAACTGTAAATCAGTTATCGTTCATATTATAAATTTTATGCGACATATCAGTGCGCTACGCTTCGCGTCGCTTGTGATATATATCCCATAAAATTCATAGTATGAAAATAACTAATACTTAAGAAAAAGGTTCCCTAGAAAAAAAATCCCATCTTCCTTTAAAAATACTTCTCCCAAACCCCCCAAACCAAATCTTGTTTTGACGAATTGATAAAATACGAAATGGCCGGTATATATGTCACATTAAATGTGTTTAAACTATTATACCATGATTATGTGCGCTATCATGGATAACGGCATTCTGATGTACACAACGTATATTCGCTTAGTTTAGAAGAATTAATCACAGACTACGTACAAACCCCACATATAGTCTAATGTTCATGTCCGCGGAGGTGAAATTACCTAACATTACAACAAACAACATAAGTCTGTAATTGGTGATGTTTCAGTTTCAAACCATGATTTGAATATCAATGTATCTAAAACTGCAATTGCCTGGGTATATACTTCTAAACACGTAAAAATGACCTTGTATTAAGGTATATTAGTGACAATGCTAATTCTGATTTTCATAAGTGTATCAGAATATGGCAATGTAAATAGTCATGTTTTGCTATTAACTTTGTGACCGATATCTAAAGCACAGTTTAATCTTTAGCTTCTTTAATATAACATCTGATTAACTAGTTTCGCTTTTGACTTAAAAGTACATAAATGAATCTTTTTTTTATCGAATTGATTGGAAACATTTCAAATTGCTTATATTTTTAGAATTCAAACTATAATACTTAACAAAATCAGTTGCCTTTCTCAAAATAAACAAGCATCAAATGGTATATGAGAAGCTTTCATCAATGAATTTAAGTCCGAAAGAAAATGAAGCTGAAATTAGTTTAAAAGGAAATATGTGAAAAGACGTTCCTATCTAAATACTGATCACGTGATATGTTCAATAAAATAAAAGTTATAATTGATTTTCTCACCTTTATGCACAATATTATATACGTCCTTGCTTACCTCCGTGAAATCTGTGTCAATACTAAGTCATATGTACTGGTGCACTAATCATAACTGATAAATATTTAATTATCCAGTTTTACGAATTGATAAATTAAATATGAACTCGTTTGTCGAGAGTGATGATCAAAATTGTAATTCACACGATATACAGTAAAATTAAATGATTAAGTATTCTTTGTTTTGTATTCAATGTATTTCAAGGAGTTTTAAAAAAAGACTCTTTTGAGGTGTCCATTCTTCGAATGTGGTCCTTTCGAAGACAGTTAATCTTATCATTTCGGTGTTGATGGCTGATTTTTAACTATGTAGGTATTAATGAGTAAACTGCAAATATATGTGCTTTTCAGAGTATACGTATTTCACCAATCAGTACTAATAAATAAGAACTAATAAATTAAAGAAAAACAAGTTTATATTTTTTTTAGTTTTACACCCCATATAAACAACCAGAATTAAATGAGACAGACAGTTCATCTTGTGAAGAACAAGTACTAGACACCCATCCGCAATAAACAACTGCCTACTGTCTCACATAAAGACACATGGTCGGTAGCGGGGCTAGAACCCACGGCCCTCAATCAGTAAGAGGTTACAATGATTTTAAAGTCAGCTAGCACGGAGGCGGGTCCCACAAGTTTATAGGATTGAGTAAAGATTTATGAAACCGAGCTCGGATTACTGAAAAAAGAAGGAAGTAGTAGGATAAAAGTAGTTTGAAAAGCACGGACCGAGGATTATATACCTTGGAGCGCAAAGAAATCACTGGTTATGTGTATTTGATTATTTACATTTAGAATAATGACCTTGTTGAAGAAAGGTTATTATATCTATATACATACATATGTACATGCATTGGTGATAACGTGCAGACGTTTTTATAGGGAACTGTGCAACAATACTAGATAGTAGATAAAGTAACGGTAGTGTTTACAGGATGATAAAACTTTTGTGGAGATGTTTAGTTTCGATGTATGTACATATCATTCCTAAATATGAATGGTTGGTACATTATATTAGTCATTACATATAGGGCTAATAATTACATGCATGTTTGTCCAACCCCTCATTCTTTAATCGATTACTTAACCTAATATTGAACAGTGTATACTCTTATCATTGTTAATACTGCACATTATCAACCTATAACTTGGCCTATTTTTATAACTTCCTATATTTCAATTTAACAATGAAACTTTGACCAAGTATGTATATATAGTTTATTTTGAAATCAGTAGGCACTGAGGCCCATGTGAACATACAATTACATACATGAAATTACAAATGACGTGACAAAGAAGATGGTTAACATGAAAAATAATGATTTACGTAATGAGATATAACGTTGTTTTATGAAATGTAATGCCAATGGATGAGAGTAAGCTAAGTATTTAAAAGAACATTTTGCCTCGGTCTTATCATTAGGAGTGTAATTGAGATGATAATTCAGAACAGTGGCGGAGAAGGTGTATAATGCTATTTTTTTAAAAATAATTTCAAATATAGTAAATTGATAAAATACTATCTATTTGTCAAAATATTATAAGATATGGAGTGTTTCTGAAGAAATGAAGCAAATTGAAACATCGTAACATACAGCCATATGCGGTTTTAGTGAACTCGGATATAATAAAAAGTCGAATAAACCTTTACATCCAGTCTGTTAAGATACGTATATTGTAGTGCTTTAAGTAATCACTGCTCTCTTGGGTCTTTTATCTTGTGGTTTTATACACATGAGTATGTAGGCTGTCTCCTCACAGTCATTAACAAGTCGTTAATGTTTAGCTCCATTTACACATTATCCGTTTTATTTAGTCTGGATGTATCCGTCCATCAAGATTTGCTTTTTTATTCGATCGATGTTTTCCAGCTCCTCAGAATTCTGGTCCATGAGCATGACGTATTCACAGTGTATTATGTTATGTATTTGTATGTATATCCTGGTATCGTCATTGACATCTAAATATATTATAATGTCTAAATGTTTGCGAGGGCTCTTACACATTGCCGATGGCTCCAGCACATTGTCGATGGCTCAATCACATTTGCAAAATATGTGAGTATTTCGTTGTAAAGCGAGTTTGTGAGCTATTTGTGTCGATGCAAAAGGGAAGTTGGGACAATGTAGCATTCACGATTAAATGGTCCAGGTTCCACTTCACGGAAATCACTCCTGTCGTGTTTCCCCGTGAAAGAAAACACACGAGTTGATAATTTCTAAAAGTGTTAGCGATGTTATTTTGGAGTACATGTATTTCTACTCGAAGATGCATGCAAAATGGCGAGAAAAATGTTCTGGGTGGTGGCATAGCATTCTTCGATTTTTGAAAAACAAGCATGTGCTTTAAAAACGGATATTTTTATAAAATGTGTTTACCTGTTTATACTTGATAATGATCGATGGCTCTATAACGGATGTGTCGATGGCATATATTTAACAGACCACAAAAAATGTGAACGAGCCACCATGCAGTAGGGGTGAATTTACGGCAACGAGTTAGATATCAATATTTACAGGAATAGAGTCAAAATTTGAATAATCAAGCTAAAATTAACTATTTTATTCGATTTAAAACAGAATTCAGTTTTGAAAAATATCTTCATAGCATTACAAATGAAGATATTAGAATACAGATGTCTAGGTTTAGGTTAGAATCGCACCATTTAGAGATTGAAAATGGAAGATACAATAACATACAAAGATCGGAAAGAAAATGTAAATTATGTGCTCAAAATTTAGTTGAATCCGAATATCATTTCCTACTTTGTTGCCCTCTTTACAGAGAATTACGAACTAAGTATTTCAAATATGTATCATGGGTCTCCTTAAGCAAATTTTCACTCATTCTTTCTTCAAATAACACTAAAACCATTATAAATACAGCCAACTTTATATACTATGCTATGAAATTAAGACATGATTGCTGTTTCATTACCAATACTGTTATACTGTTATTTATGCGTTTTGTCAGATCGTCACCTTGGTATTGAGAGGACCTGTCTTGTTCTTTCACATTTGCCAGGAGGGCCTTTGTGATGCTAAGGTGACGAAATGGTGTTTAGTCCTGTTTATATTATTTATCATATAATGACATGTTCGGTGTTTACACAGGCCATATTTCTATTTTGTTTTGTAAATGGCCAAAGGTATATTGTAAATGTAAATGGTATGTTTTCACTGTGGGATAAGAAATATGCAAAGTGCATGGAATGGGAAACAACTCTCACGTACATACTAATCGCACTTGCATAGTTCTCACCCCCGCGAGTGAAGCTAGTATTGTACAATGTAGCGTGTTTTACTTACTCCATGAATGTTTTCAACTGTACACGCCAAATTGTTTTGACTTAGGTACGTCAGAGATGAAATTTTCTGTCAAACATATTTCCCAGTTGAGAAAATACATGTCCCACTCTTACATTGTTTGAAAATCGACTGCAAATTTGTAGTAACAATTTTAATGTCGAATTAAAGTTATGTTCTGTTACGATATAAAATTAAAGTTTATGGAAGTGGTTCCGTATACATGAGTATGTAAACTAAGTACCATAAAGAGTAATTGAAGATTTTCTACAAGGATAAACATTCCTTAATCAATCACAGAATGAGCAATACGTATTAAATTATTTTATATAACTTTAAGGATGTTGTTTTTCGTTTATGTCAGTCTACACATCAAACTTGTAAACGTAATTTGGAAACAAAGGCATGGTAATCAATGTTTCAGTTTTAACAAACACCCTGGGGTAGAATTTTTAGATTTTATTATACAAATCATGAATATATTCGATAAAAATCATACAAACTCCTTCATCTCAAAGCTGTCCATTATGCCATGTAAACTGCGATAAGACCACCGAAGTACCAGTTCATATTACAATCATTGGAAATTGTTTCGCCTTAAAGAACGCAAGTGTTCTAAGATATCGGATAATGAAGTTCTGTTCATTTCACAGTTATATATCCCTTTATCTTTAACACAAGCGATGTCAAATATTCCTTTCAACTTCTCATATTCTGGACCTACGAGTTGCATTGAACTTGATTGTGCAGGGAGTGCATGCATCTCTTTATGGTGGAAAATGAGCAAAATCAATAATTTGTGATCTGAAATAGAACGATTGTGTGATTATGCCACTTGATTTACTTGTTTTACTATTGTATCGTACCGACGCAATGCACAAGTTAGAGTTTGTTCGCGTTGAAAATAGGTGCAGTGTTTTTTCTCGTTTGATATGAAAGTATGTTAGTAAATCTTTCTAAATGACTTAAAATATTGTTTACGTCTTTCAGGGTATTTAATCCATTAGGATACCTTAAGCATACTCGATATAAGCAATTGCTATGATAACCAAAGAAAGATTCCATGAAGCAGTTTTAATGTATTGTTCTTAAAAGCTTTGTTCGATCTAAAAATGATATGATATGGACTTCGAACATAACGTGAAAAAAACGTGACGTCAACTGAAGGTGTGTTGTATGTTTGTCTTAAATTTTGACATCATCGCACGATAAACAACAAATAAAACGTATGTATTATTTATGTCGAAAAATGACGTTGAAATAAAACGTTTCGCACGGAGCAGCATGCTGTCAAGCACTATACCAGTGAAGGAATGACACCAACATATACCTGTAAGTGTTTTATCGTGTGATGAATCATAAGAAAAGTAATCGGGGTCACGTGTATTTGAATTACATGCTTATTCTTTTGCTCATGGGATTTCGATATTAATGTTAAAACACGTACAGAATGCCATCAGTTAAAGTAGAAATGACTATTTTGGATTTGAATCAGCCGTCGCTCCGCGCCATTTGATCATAACCAAACTTTGAATTACCGTCTTATGAAATCAGATTGGCCATATCTGAATTTTAAGAAATGATCAGTTTGGACAAATATTTAGATTATGAGTTAAGATAATTCACACATGTATGTACACGCTTGTGGTGAATATCATGAAAAGTAGTCAAACGTCGTAACGTCTTTTTTCGTGCAAAGTAGTCTGTGAGTTAACACTTTTTGTATTTCGTAGCATTAGTTTTCCCTTATAAATGGAGTCTCAAAACTGTACTGCCACCTCTCGTATTACCTTGAACATCCTTGACAGCATTTATAGCATCTGTCCCAAGCCTCGTAGAATTAAAGCAAATGACAAGCAATGGTCGGTCTGGTTTAATATCGCTTACACCTTCAACCATTCTAAACCGAAACTCATTTGCTCTTCGTTTGCTTTCTAAATGCCAGATCAGTTTATCAACAAAATGAGTTGCTGGACAGTTTCCTATATATACTTGAACTTCATCTGTAGGAAACAAACATATATTCCCCTTGATGTGGTTAAATTACTTAACATACCAATTAAACAAAACATATGCCAAAGTAGTTCCTTAAATATGTTTATAGTGGCCGGTACAGGCGACTTAAAATGTGATAAATAAAATTAGTGATTAATTCACTTCACGAATTAGATAGTCATTGCTCATTTCTTTATTTTTTAACTTGCTTGTTTAATTTGAATTAGTTTATCAAATAACTTCAAGGGACATCTTATATCCCAGTTGTTGGTTGTTTTATACCCGTATAGCCTTTCTAACTGGTACCACTTTGAAAGAAATATGCACACGTTAAAGTTTGCAGTAGAATAGAATAAGAACCGCAACCGTGACCGAGTGGTTAGGGTGTCCGCCTTCGGAGCGGGAGATCGAATGTTCGTATCCCAGTGAAGAATGGACCGGAACTGATGCGGGCAGTTGGTGAGCCGCCAACTAGTTAAATAATGGTTACCGTAGGTCCATCTCAACCAAATAGAGAAGGGATTCGGAGGTACAATGTACTGTGTAAAACAAAAGATTTCTCTTAAGCGAACTTGGATGGCCCTTTCAATATGGAATAAACTATAATAAACGAATAATTTACCTTTCATATTTGGGTATATACGAGTATGTGGAACTTGAGAACTACCAGAAATCGTAAACATATCATCGGCAACGCGGTTTGACTGAATTTGGAGAGAGAGTAATATACATAAAATACGTTCATTAATATGCACCAGCAATCGGCATTGTGCAGTGCATACATAAATTATCAAAGCTCTGAAGATCCTGCTGAATTTTGAAAAACGATCGATAGTTCGCACATGAATTTTGATGCAGACATAAGTACTACGAACGCTTTTTCTACACCCGCTATGCAGTTGCTACAGTTGTTCCCGTTCCATGTGCTTTCAGTATATGAAATTCCCCTCTGATCATCAAACGTAGTTCAGCAATTAGCATGATATTATATAGTCTATATTACCTGCCTCTTTGAATACTCAACTTATGCAGAATTTAATATGTCATACATGAAGACATACTCGAAGAAAAAGATAAACGTTATAAGCATTAAATTAATCGATTAAAACTTCCCAATGAATCACTTTTTATTGTTCGGTACGAACAATAAAGTTATTACCGTATTTCAGAAATCGCTCAGCTTTCATTGAAAACCTGCATACCGAACAGATTCCATTAATTTAACCTTCCGCCTACGAACATAGTTCCATTTTTTTCAGTTCAATGGCATAAATACAAATTCAAATATTACGTTAAGTCAAAATCAGATGGCTATGCTATATCGTAAACGAGCAATACTAGACAGTCGTAAAAAATCTAAACAATCCTGTCCCTCGGATTACTACAATATTTACTATCAGTACACACATTTCAAGGAAGGACGACGTCATAATCCTCGTGCTTTCTATGCTAATTTGTCTGGTTCCTAGCTTCTATTGTAAACGTATAGAAGTCATCATTGAATTCATGGACGATGCGATGATAACTGTGTGTCAACCAGATATTTAAAAAAGTGGTTCATCGGGAAATTGTAATCGATTGATTTAATGCTTGTAAAGTGTAACTTTTTCTTCGAGTGTGTCTTCATGTGTGAGATATTACATTCTGCAAAAGTTGAGTATACAAAGAGGCAGGTAATGTAGACTATATGATATTATGCTATTTGCTTAACTACTTTTTGTGATCAGATGGGAATATAAATCAAAGTACTGAAAGCACATGGAACGGGAACAGCTTTAACAACTGCATAGCGGGTGTAGAAAAGCGTTAGTAGTACTTAAGTCTGCATCGAAATTCATGTGCGAACTATCGTTCGGATTCAAAAACTCACCCTTCAAAGAAATTCAACTTTTGACTGCTTTGTAGTTCCGAACAACAGCAGTACCTTCAGAGCTTTGATTAAATATCTGATTGACTCACAGTTATCATCGCATCTTCCATGAATTCAATGGTGACTTCTATACGTTAACAATAGAAGCTAGGAACCAGACTAAATTAGCATACACAACACGAGAATTATGACGTCATCTTTCCTTGAAATGTGTGTACTGTAATTATTGTAGTAATCCGAGGAAGAGGATTGTTTAGATTTTTTACGACTGATTTGTATTGCTCGTTCACGATATTGCATAGCCATATGATTTTGACTTAAATGCAATTAATATTTGAATTTGTATTTATCCATTGAATTGAAATATTGGAACTATATTCTTAGGCGGAAGCTAGGTTAATGGAAGCTGCTCGGTATGCAGAAAAAGTGAAAACTGAGAGATTGTTGAAATACGGTAATAACTTTATTGTTCGTACCGAACAACAAAAAACGGTGTCATTTCCGAAAACATTTAGATCAATAATATGAATACATTAAAATACAATATTATATTTGATATGAAAATATAACGATTGAACTATCTTAATACGAGTTGAGCATTCGAATGAGATGTATGTCGATTTCAGAAAAAATACAACGTTCGTTTACTTTACATTTCCGTTACTTTAAATAAGAAAAGAAGTTCGTAAACTCATTTACCTTGATCCGTTTGTAGCTATTATTTGTCTGTCGTGCACAACATTGCATCCTCTTACAGATGTATATGATCATGGCAATGTTAAAGATGATGGACAGGATACATATTATACAAAGAAAAATAAAGCATACATTTGTATCATCTTGGCAGATGGCGGAAATAAATGTTTGATTAGTCATTTTCTGAAGTCAAGACGTAGCTGGTTATAACAGTGACTGAAAATATCAAAATATGACAATGTAATTTAAAAGTACATGTGTAATAATACAGCATCCTTGTGTCAATACATTAAAAGCCTTGGCACTGTGACATTATTAAGAGACTAAATTTCACTTTTCACTTCCTTCCATCAAAAGAAAACCATAACAACATTATTTTTGAGTTTCATATCTAAAGCCCGCTCAAAACAATACTCAAAACAAGTTGATTTATTCTATAGCATTGATGCATCGTGGTATATAATCAAAGATAGGACATTTTTGTATAGCTGACAAATCTGAAAAAAACACGATGTATTAATACGAGATAAGGAAATGAGTCCTAGAAAAGACCATATTCAAAAAATCCAATATTCCCCAAACATAACATCTCCCAAACGCCTCAAACCCGAAAGCCACACACTGGATGTAGACCTGCTTTGGAGACTTGAAGGGTTTGTTTATTTGTTTTTAAATCCTTATTGATTAAAAACAATAAGCTAATTGACTCGACAAATTGATTGAATACGCAATGACTGATAACCGTTATATTGCACACACTCATGTTTAATGCGAACATTCTACATTTTTTACATTTGTACGCATATATACATTGTCAATGGCATGGAATAATATATATGTAATAACACATTTGTTACGGACTATGCCTTATTGAGTAACAGAACAAGATTTAAAGTTTTCGAAAATCTATTTACAAAAAGATATCAAAAGAATTTAACATAATTATGACTAGATTACGTAATAATGAAATAACGGGACTTTCAAACCAGCATATAAAAGAAAGAAAACAATTCAATTAATAACAATCAAATTATTAGAAACCACAGAAATATCCATGAATGTTCATCACATAATGTAAAGTTAATTTAAAACGATTGTATATTAATCTATGTATTTAACACTGTTCTTGAATGATAAAGTTATTCTAGAAATATAACACTGTCCTGGAACTTGATACACTTCCAGAAATATAACCGCTATTCTGGAAATAATTATGTCCAATATCAAAACTGGTCTTCATACAATATATCCATCGAACTTCTTAATGTTGATAGGAACTAATTTGTTGCGTAGATTAGGTACAACTTCTTATGGTGATTAATTATTACTTCGTATGCTCATAAATGGCTTCTTATGTCGGTTAAAGAAAAAAACCTCCCCTCTTGGGATCTTGAATCACTATTCAAAAATCCCCTTTAGTGTGGAATATCCAATATTGATGCTATGCACTTAATTATAGCAATACATGAAGATTTCAATTCTTCAGATTGAATTATTTTATTAGCTGAAAATTCCGTGGACAAACCACTTTAAAATTTGTATATAACTTTTATTTCTTTATAAATGTTTTAGATGTTGATGGTCTGGCCAAAATCTTGCTCTGAGAACAATGGTCATTAATATTTGCTAAAACTCCCACATTTACTCCCAAGAAACGGAGAAATTGGATCTTGTCGGGGTTTGGGGGTTAAGAGTTGATAAATCAGAATGCCAGAACACCAACAGTATAGGATAGTGCAGACAGAAAGCGAATGATAAATTGGTTATTTATTAACCACAGAACTAGGCGAGTATTTATGAAGCTAAATATTTACAAGGGTTAAGGGATGGTTACAGTATCACACATTGAATTATATATAATAAACGAGCATCATATAATTTATTCATATAACATTTATCAAAAAATAATATAGATCTTTATATTGGTTGTATATATTAATTAAATAAACATTCCAAGAAATTTGTCCTAGCTTTTGATGAATTATTTAATTCTGTATTCCAAATTTGTATATTATTATCTTTAACTCTTTGTTTAAAAAATGACATAAATGTATTTGTATCTACTACTCCTTGGTTTATCCAAACTTCTGCAAATCTTAATGTTTCCAAAATAGTTTTTACAGATTTTCCCTTAGTCTTTCTTTCTGGGTGTAATTCTAAATTTTTAACCATTAAGTTATATACACATTTAACATATGTGATATCTGAACTTATAATGATTTTAACCAATATCTAATAACATTGATTATACATAGTATTTTTAATGGGTATCTACCTATCTCTCCATACATAACTTTTTTGGGTCCGGGTTCTAACACTTAATAATTCCTTAAAAAAAATAGTTGAATCTTTCTAATTGTTTTGTGTCATAAACACCCCATACTTCACTACCAAAACATAAAACAGGTATCACTAATTTTTCATATAAGTCTAATTTATCACTAAACTCATCGAGGGAAATTTAGCAAAATAATGTTTTAATTTATATAATGATTTCATAGCTTGTCCAGACAGTGAATCAAATGTTGCTTTAAAAGAACCTCCAGTTGAAAACACTACACCTAAGTATTTAAAATTATTCACAATTTCTGTATCCTTTCCATTACATGTAAATTTCAGTCTACTTTTAATTTTACCAGCTTTTCTAAATACCATAATTTTTGTTTTTTGCACATTAACTGTTAACTTCCATTTATTACAATACTGTTGTAAAAGATTTAGATCAAGTTGTAAATCTGATTCACTATCTGCTACAATGACAATCTGATCAGCATACTAGTATAATAACAAAGACAATTTAAATATTGTTGTATCTAAGCCTAAATCCATTTAATATAAAATATTCCTCCATATCATTTAAGTACATACAAAATAAAAAAGGAGAAAGACTTTCACCTTGTCTTACACCTAGTATGCAAGAAAAAATCATCACTTAAGAAGTTATTATATTTTACTCTACATGTTGTTTTATAGCCATAATAGAGTTATCCCCCTGTAATTATTAGGTTCATTAATATCACCTTTGTTATAAACTGGAATTATAAATCCTTCTGCCCATTGTTTTGGAAAATACCCTACTTCAAAATTTTTATTGAATAAAATTTTCAATCAATCTAAAAATTGAGTAAATTTTACACCATTTTTTAAAAATTAATTTAACATTTGATCATGCCCTGCTGATTTTCCATTCTTTAAATTTTTACAAGCCCTTATAATTTCCATATCTGTAATATTTATATTTAGTTCTTGAGCATTCACACACAGATTTTAGTAGTTTCCAATATTCTTTAGCATTTTTTAACTTATGATCTTTGAGTTTTTTGGTTTGTTTCTTTTCATACTGATATTCTTTACTTCTTATTAAGTGTTTGTAATCATATTTTCTCTATTTGAGTCAGACATATCACTTCTATATAAATCTAAAAAATCATGAAATTCAATATGTTTCAGTTTACATTCACTATCATACCATGGTTTATTTTATTGTTTAATAGGACTACTACATACATTTTTAACAATGGTGAAGCAAGTTCATCCATACAATTGTAAAAGCTCAATAGATTTTGGTTAATATCTTCTGCGGTACAAGAAACTTTTATATCATCTATCATGTCAGAAGATTTCTGGGTAAAATCTAAAGAATTTAATCTATTTACAAACAAATCTTTTTTATCAATATTCCATTTATATACATAAGACAATTTTTCACATACCTTTTCATCAATAGCATTTTCCTGATGAGTACAATTATTAAAATCCTGTACATTTGTTTTAATTGTAATTGTTACAAGGCAGTGGCCAGATATAATGTTTGGTTTATGTACATTAAAATCACACATATAGTCAAACATATCATTTTAACATAGAACCAAGTCAATAACACTGCTGCCTTGTGTGTTTACACATGTAAAATTACCAGTTTTATCAAAATCCTTCCTACCATTTAGCAGTTAAAAACCTGTGGCCTTGGAAGAATCAAGCACAAATTTACCATATTCATTAACTTTTTTGTCTAAACTATTTCTAGGTAGCACATCATCCATTATATAATTATCAGAGAACATATCCAAGTTAAACAATGAGTCATATTCAACAAAATCTGGTTTTTCAGCAACTCTGGCATTGAAATCTCCTGCTAGGATAAATTTACAATTATTTTCAAACAGACTTTCATAGTAACACATGTCATCTGCAATGATTTCAAAAATATTTCTATCAACAAGAATTTCTCTGCTGCTACCTTTTGGGTAAATTATAACACAAACAGAATAAAATCTCATCATTACATAACAAAATATCCTTTGTCAATTTTAACCGAAGAATATTATCATTAACAGTTTTCACAAATTGTACATTGTCTTTTAGATGATTTTTTTACATAGATGATTATACCATCAGTATTTCTTTTGCATTTTTTCTTTTATTATTTCTGTTGAACACATAAGAAGTAAAACCATTCACTTCATGATTTATATCATTACTCAACCACGTTTCTGTAAACATAATAATGAACAATTTTTTTGTAAACACTGATTTTATGTATTCATTTTCAAATTTATTACATATAAATTGCTCTCTTTAGAAGTATCAATAATGGTCAACCTACAAGCCAGAACTCCAGTCTGCATGTATATGCAGGTGACACTGTCAAGTGCATTCATCATACTATTGTTAGTTTCGCTTTCGTTTTCAAGGTCAAATGCATTTCCGTGAGCATCAAATTACCTTATCGATTATG
Source organism: Lutraria lutraria (assembly GCA_964023205.1). NCBI lineage: Eukaryota > Metazoa > Mollusca > Bivalvia > Venerida > Mactridae > Lutraria > Lutraria lutraria. The sequence continues at coordinate 11,441,749 of OZ026834.1, read as the reverse complement.
AATTCATGGAGAAAATTTCTTATCGCCTATACTTTGACTTTCATAAACATCTGTTTCTTACATGGTAAAGTTTGATGTACCTCACGTCAATGTACAAAAAGAGGAGATATGATTATGATAGTTCCGAACGAAAACGAAACTGAAATTGAGTTTACAAAGAAAGATGTGAAGTAAGATAATGATCATATTATGTTCAATAAATTAAATATCTTATATGATTATGACACCATCTTAATAAAAGTGTGCAAGATTATATAAGTCTTTACTTACCCCCGTGAGATCTGTGTCAATTCTATTCGTGTGTACAGTTGCACTAATCGTAACTGATAAATATTTAGTTATCCTACATAACAGATTGATAATACGAAATCCTTTGGTCGAGAGTGCTCAAAACTGTAGTTCACACGATATACATTGAAAATTTAATACGTCCTCTTTGTTTTGTACTCGACTAGATGTATATCGTGGTGTTTCTATAATTATTGTTTTCGATGCTTTGTAAAAGGCTGTTTTGGTGTGTCCTTTCTTCGAATGTAGACCTTTCGAAGACAGTAAATCTTATCAGTCCGCCGCTTACAGATGGCTTGTTACTATAGATATTTATTATCAAATAAAAATGTAATAAGTGTCTAGAATTACCTTGCACAACTTACATCTTGAGTTATTTGTAACACTTACAAAGCTTTCATTCGTTTTGCATATAGATGGTATATATGTAATCAGTAAAATACTATTCCGAGTGCTTTACGTTCTTACTCCGTTCCGTTTTACAGATTGATGTACGGATCGATAATAATGTTAAAATTTGTACACAATAATGCAAGTTCGTACTGAACACTGTGAATTAATACTTGGCGTTTGATAGTAAACAGTAACTACCTTATTCATTATTTAATGTTCATTGTCTTTAAAGAATTCCCTGCAGTTGCTTATTCTTCAATCCACTTGGTCATTATTGTTTTCAGAATCAATGTCCACTTTAATAACACTAAAGGGTCAGAATGTATACGAAATAATTAAAAGATATATATTGAACATTAGTGGGATAGTAAGTGCAATACGTAATCGGTAAATATATTTATGTTTATATAAACAGTAATTTAAATATAACAAGGATTTTCACAGATTTCGATATTTTGTGCAAATAAACAAAATCAAACAATACTACTCACTGAAACAAACAAATAGAAACATTATTTAATCTGCGGATAAATTTATTTTGTTATACTAAGGAGTTGCACAATTCAACTTTATTTAGATGTTTCTTTTCCATTTCATCAAGTTCTAGTTGGTTCATCACTATCTTACAATATTGGGACCTGTTTCATAGACATATTTAAGTTTAGACAGATGTTTTAAGCTTAACATTCATGCTACCCCTCGTATGTAAATAAATGTTGTTATATCGTGTTGTCTGTTTTGGTGGATCTATAATCAGCTATTCATGGTAATCTGTAAAATGCACATTTATTGCAAATATTTGTTTTTCAGGGTATTCTGAATTCACCAATCAGTGTTTTATAAGGAATTATAAATTCAAAGAGGAATAGCATTATTTGATTAAGGATTTATGAAATTGAGCTCGGATTACTGAAAAAAGAGATTTTATAAACTAGTTTTACAACCTTAGATACGGAAAGCATAAAACAAGGATAATATACATCGTACCGCAAAAAAATCCTTTTTTATGTATATTTTATTATTTACATTTAGGATAATAACCTTGTTTAAGACAGATTAATATATTTATATACATGTACATTCATTGGTGATAAAAAGATTTTTATAATCAGAGTGTTAGGGAATTCACAACGATATTAGATTAATTATCGGTAGTGTTTACAAGATGATAAATGTTTGTGGACACGTTAAGTTTCGAAATATATACATGAGTATCATTCCTAAATATGAATAGTTGTTGATTTCTTTATGTGGTAACTGTTGATGTTTGCCATGTTTGGATTGATACAGATATGAGTCATTGTATTAGCTACATGCATGTTTGCACAATCGCCAATTTTACCATCGATTACTTTACACGATATTGAACATTAAGTTACCTCATCATTGTTAATACTACTCATTATAAACTTATACATTGGCCAATTTTTAAAAATATTTCTATATTTCAACTTAACGATGAAAATTTGACCAAACATGTTAAATCGTAATATACAGCAATACATGGTTTAAGTGAATTTGGATATAGTAAAATATCGGATAAAAGAAAATAAAAATTTAACAACTACCGATACATTTCAAGCGCAGCGATCAATTATATTAATTCGAAAAACATTCAAATCATTACTCACATTACAGAAGCCTTCTCTGTACGATGTTTTTATTTTAAAAAAGTCGGATAGATTAAATTGTAAATTTGAACTAATAGTATTCAATAATGTTTCTGTTTATCTACCTGTAGCCTCAGTAACTAGTACTTATTCGGGTAGTAGTATCTTTATCAAATACAACTGAAATTTGATAACAACTTGAGCATATTATTATAAACCGTGTCCGAAAATGTGGTGGGACTATAGCACACCTTTCACTGTAATGTTTCCGTGTATTTCCTCAATATTTCAGCTGATAAAAGAAAGACAGATTTTAAACCTAAAGCGAAAATAGCTAATGAGAGCTATTAGCAATATTTTTCACACTGTAATGTTGTACAGAATCTTGATATACAGACCATATAAGGGACCAAGAGTGGTTTTTTAATTGATGTGTTACCATCATCACGTGGAAAAATATTAAAACTTAATGACACTTTCAAAATGTGATCGTTATAATCAAATGGTCTTAACTGTTCAAAGTGGTCGATGGGTTACTGTAAATGTCATAATATTGTGTCAAGAAATCGAATTGTTAATTACATAATGTACAACAAATTTGCAATTGTCTTTAATACTCATTATGGACAATGAAATATATGTAAGGGTTGGTAATATCCGGTTGACTGAGACTGAAGTACAAAACAAGATGGTAGACCAGAAAGAAGGCACCACAATGATCGGTAAAAAATATGATACTCGGGATAAGAATAAACCAGTCAATATAAGCGCAAAACCATGGAAAAACATAAGAAAATCGATTACAATAAACAGGTAAAAAAGTAAAAAACTAAGTCAGTTTTAAATTGACTTTTATCTCATATGCATTTGTTGTGCCACTGATTTATGTATAATATTTTTTTCTTATTGTTCAATATCTTTCTGAACAACAATTCCATGTACTTCGAAACGTTTACTACGGAAGTTCACAAACACCAGTCATCTGAATTGTTTGTCAATTTAGCTAGGCCTGTACATATTGGTTCTAGGATTCAGCAATAAACATATATGAACATACTAATTGTATACATCAGATGTATTGTCACTATTTCATTAATATAGAGAAAGCAAAACAATGACATAAAAACAAATTAAGAAATAAAAATACCTTACATTTGTATATCCATTGTGGGCTGGCATAAAGAATTGCCCTGGCCAAGCACAAAAAAGTGCATTTGTTTTTAATAAACACATCGCAGATAATACATGTTTGTCTTACTAAAATTTGATATCACAATGAATTAAAAAAAATATATATAAAGTTTTAAAGAATTGTGTCCTTTGTCTAAAATTTACCGACAAGTTATTCCATAAAATACAAACAGTAATCATACAAGAAAGATATTTAACAGGAACTGGAATTAGTGATTAAACAAAAACACAAACAATGCTCTCTTCTGTAGGGTCAAAATTATTAACCTTAAATTGGTAAGTAGCTCCGTATAAAACATGGCCTGAATCCAATCAACGACCACATACGCACTCGCTTTCGGCATCATATGCATTACTTGCTTTCTGTGTCACGAACAATATATATCGAGAGGACATTGAGTTGTTATTTTTCTGCTTAGCTGTTTGCACATAAGATAGTTACACCAACAATTTAATTTGGACATGCGCCTTATGCTCTTGTCAAATGAATACTGATTGAGTCAAGAATGAGTAATAGGAAGTATATGTACCCATACAACTTAGATAAAGCTTCCATTTCGCTTTATATGTGAACTAAAAATATTAAATACATTTACATCTAGTATTATCTATACGTTGGTATAACGGTTATTAGTATGTAGGTTATGTGTAGGTATAATAAAGAGGTATTATACAGCTTGATCCAAATGGAAAGAAGAATTACACTAGTCCAGGATTTACAAATAGCGAAGAAGTTTCAACAATTCACTGTGTTGTTGTTGTGATGGATTCAACAACGGTAGAGACAATGGACCCTACAACAGATGTTGTCATAACTATTAAACAGATGCAGACTCTAATGAATATTCTTGGTACGTTTATATTCTTATTACATGGATGATTGAAAAGCCAATCATCATACAATATGACAAGTTAGAAATGAACGTATGCGGTCAAACATTTCATTTATCTACAATGATTCAGTTTGTGTTTCAGTAAAAATATTAGTCAGTAATGTTAATTAAGACAATTTAGAACAATGTCATTGAACTGTCTCATACGTAATTACAAAGTATGAGTTTATTGAAAATTTTGCCTTTTCCTTACAATCGCATTTGTGTTCAGTATGTTGAAACACTGACACATCCACAACTCATAATGGATTACGTATGGATAAGATGTTCTGATGAGTGAATATTTGGCCGTAAAGAAGGAATGCTAGCGGTACTCTTTATAGGCAGATGTCATTATTTTATTTATGACTGTCATTTCAGATGAACCAGTAGTTGGAGTGCTTACCCAAGTAGATAGACTTTGCGCAGACACCAGCAATGATGTGTTAAATGTATTTACTAGCAGGAAAGTTGAACAAAGCGTCATTAAGGTATTGTTGGATTTTTATGTTTAAAGAATAATTTCTTAATAATATAAAACAATACGTCCATAATATTTCAAGAATTAACAATTACTCGAAGCAATCATATAATTAGTGATTCTATTTTCCTTTCAGTTTTCACAAACTTTTGGTATTCCAAAACACTCAATATTTCCTATCAAAAACTATGACAAAGAAACTGAGTTGGACGTTGGTGTAGACATAGTAGCGCTGTTAACACTGAAGGGCATTCTTGACCATTGCGACGCATTTCTTGTTAACCGATTCAAGCACATAGTCGACGATGCCTCGCTTGACAAAGCTATTGAACAAGAAAACGCCAGGATGCTTGAAGTTAATGAAGGCCTACGCTCAAAGTCGCGCGAACTGAAAGATAAAATGTTAAAAATCGATGCTCAAACTCAAGAACTCAGCATAGTGCAAAAGGAACACACGTCTTAAAGTTGGAGATTCCTACAGTATTATATGAAACAAGTGCTTTTGGTTGGCAGACAGCTAGAATTGAGTGCGGAAGAGAAATATAAATTGATAACACTGTGCATGAAAAGGAATGTGCCAGACGAACAAGAGTTATCGAACAAGAATAAATTAACGTTTATTTTCATTTCAACGCATTTTACATTGCAACAATCATCGAAATGTACACTATTTTCATTTTCTGTTCAATGTAAATATCCCGAGTGGTAGCTGGTTTTTTGTTTTACCGTAGCAATAAACAACCTCAGTAAATATCTTACATTCAACTACTGTATGAATTTGTTCTGCGTTTCCAACTTCCAACTGCGTCATTAGATTACCAACAATATGGCAGATAATTGTGAGCCCATGGAAATTCAAACTGGTTATCAGTAAGAAACTATTCCACATGATAAAGGCCATAAAACCGATAACGGGTATTGAACAATTATATATAAATGACATTGTTTAACTTAAAATAATCAACTGTTGATGCAGTTCTAGTCTCTGATACTGATTCATAGAAACTTGCTAACAGATCTGATTAAGAAAAGATTGTTAAACATAACTAGTTCAAGAGGCACACAATCTGACTAACATAGAAAAACAACGGACAAAATATTTTAATGAGCAGGCTGCAAGTCGATGACTCCGATGCAATATATCGTCGTATGGTGATTCGGCAGAAAACTCAAAACAAAAAATGGCAATATACTGCCGGTGACGATGTTATATACGAGAAATTAAGAAAAATCAGGGAAAATGTGTCGGTTCATTTTAGTATTATGTAAGTCACTTTCTTTTTATATATAAATTAAGAATTGCACGATAGACATTGAGGACGGATACTTTTTCTCGAGTGTTCAAACATGATACTTACTGTTGTCGTAAAAAATATTTATATCTATTACGTAAGAAACTGCAATAAAAGTCAGAAGTTACATAAATAGTGTCATTATTCATTTCTCATAATTATATTTTCAATAAGTTTTGTTTGAAACATTATGTCTACGACAAGTTGGCAGTTACTTGGCGGTAGGGCTGTGGATCGTTGGGTAAGTGGCGATCCGATCCCATCCACGATTCAACACTCACGATCCACAAATCGAATCACAAATCTTTTTGTTATCAATTAACCCATCTAAAACTTAAACAGCTAAATTATTTGTTTATTTTTTGGAATAATGAAGTAAATCAATATGGATTGTTCTAAGGCTTAGATTTATACATACCCCTCCCAACTAGTTGATTTACCAGCATCACTATCTAAAGAACCGACTGGACATCTTGGCAAACGAAGTAGTCCATCATGAGACAATATTTATTCATAGAAAAGGGATTTTTAAGAACAAAGAATAAACTTTTAATTTGTCAAAAAACTTGATCGCGAACCACGAATCTTAGTAGTGACGATTGTTCATACTCGATATTTTAATTTGATTCGTGAATATCCGAGTACTCGGATACTCGCCACAGCCCTACTTGGCGGGTAGGTACTTGTGTAGAGTTCGGAAAACCGGCAAGGATTACGTGTGTATACCATACTTGCTTTCAATATACAGTAATCAGTTTTAATGACCGTAATCTGTTTATCTGTATCACGTAAATTTGTAAAGCGCTTTTGAGCGTTATTCTTTGACAAAAAACAACAACGCTGTAATATAATAATGATAATAACAGACAAGAATTAATGTGGAATTATTGATATAAATTGAACATATCTGCACGAGCGCTTTTGTTGAGTGTATGTATGTGCGTGTGTGCGTGCGTGCGTGCGTCCGTGGTTACGACCAATTGAGGGTGCATGCGATTTTCCTTGCATGTGTGTGCAGTAAAATGTATACAAGAGTACTATTCACATAAATGTTTTGGAATAGGATGGTGATTAAAATTACTTAACATCTATATATCTAAGTAAAGACGCGTTATTCAGTCCATTAAAATTATTCATGACTCAAACATTTCCATGGCCGGACTTTTGTAATGTTTATGTTTACGGATTTTTTTTCCAAAAAAGAGCACCAGGAGGGAATAAAATTACAAATAATATAATAATAATTTTATTATATAAAATCTTAGGGCAGTTGAGACATCGAAACGTGTTTAATGTAAAATAAGATAATTTCTCAAGATCAGTCAACACATGGACCGACATGTCCATTGTCCAGATCACGCCTGAACCGATTCTGCTTTGCCTGTAAGTATCAGACTTCGCAAGAGGTAAAAGTTCTGTCAGAAGGGAAAAAAAAAGTCAGACAAAAAGAGAAGTATATATTGACTCGTATAAATACTGCAATATATTTACAAATGTAGTTTTTGTCTGTTATCATGTATATTTATTAAAGTTTAAACAAATACTTCAGCTAAAAACTTTTTAATGATATACATGTACATGTACTTGAACTATTTAACAAGCCAAAATAAACGTAAATTATACTAAATCAAGTACATGTATTAATAATGCCTCACGTGATATTTATTTTTCGAAAACTGGTTTCCCACCCTTATATCTACTTTCGTTTTCATAAATTGGAAAATAGAAGGATAAGTAAAATATGTGACTGCTCTTTTCTAGTCGTATTTATATATAATTAGTCCTAAGTGAAGGTTTTACTGTTCTTATCAAGGTGAGTAAGATCACATCATGCCATTGTTACATTATTGACTGGTGTATTAGATTTTATCGTGTGATAACATAATCTTTAATCTGTAACGGAAGTGTTTACAAATTTCTCTATTAATTTCATTTACACAGTGTAAGTTACATATCTGTATACATCAAGATGTACAACTTTATATTCATTTCACGCCCAGTGAACAATTATGTTATAGTGCGAAGTATCATTCAGTTTCCTACTTTCGTTTTTGATGTTTATCAATCATAATATAATTGTTTGAGTTTTACTCCCCTTTTCAATAGTCCGAGTCATAATTATGTGGCGAACAGTTCGCCTAACTATCGTTCCATGGAAGAACCAGTACTTGACTCCCATCCTCCGTAAGCAACTGCCTATTTTCTAACATAAAGAGGCATGGTCGGTACCTGGGCTCGAACCCACGACTCTCTATCAGTGAAAGGTTATGGTAATTTGAAGTCGGTGACCTTTGTCATTCGACCACGTAGGCAGATTAAATAATTCTGTAGGTAAGATATCCGTTACGAAAAGAATTTCAACATGTAGATATTACAGTACGTAGGCTATATTGTTAACATCAAGCTATAGCATGATAAAGTAATGTTATATTCTATCATCTTTTGTTCAAGTAATTGAGTAATGGATGACTTGAAAGACAGCAAACACCTATTCGTCTTACAAGTGGTTTTATACATATCTGCAAATCGTTAAACTATGTTAATAATGTAAGTTATGTCTAAATAAACCGTATGTATACGAGGCAGAAAAGGCTGTTAAAAATATTTATGTGTGATTATTGAATACATTTGTATATTGAAAATAGAAAGCAGATGGTAATAATGAGACGGTCTTAATTGAGTGGTCACTGGATCACTGTATGTATATTATACATTGATTCCAATAATGTAACATGACAGCGTAATGAATGAATTGTAAATTACATAATTTACAGACAGTTTGCATTTGTCTTTAAAGACTCGATCATAATGGACACAGATGTAGGCGTTAGTGTTGATGATATCCGGTTGACTGAGACTGAAGTACAAACCAAGACGGTAAACCAGACTTGTGGTAAGAATGAACCACCTAATATAACCGCAAAACCATGGAGAAAACATATTAATATCAAGGACAAAAAACAGGTAAAAATAGGCTTAAATGTCATCAGTTTTATTTAGAAACTAGTCCATGATATGACGGTATGACGGCATTGATACTAATTTCCAGGTACATGTATATGAGGGTATTCGTGTTAAGATATTCAAAGTATATGCCTATACTTTTCTGACATATCTGCCAAATGCTACACGGAAATGTTAATGTTACAAAACAAGTATGGCCAAATTATCATTATTTCTATGATATATAGTTTCCTTAGATACTTCAGTTGCCTTAACTGAAAAATAGAAAATATTAATCAATGTTTCCAAAATCTGTCTGCTCCAGTTTGAGATAATTATTTTGGGCACTCGGCTTCGAATGCATTAATGTTAGATTTAGTCGTTACCGTTCCGTCCTCAAAATTCATTATGTTTAACCTGTCGTTGACGTAAGTTAGTAATACATGTAATTAGCTTGTAAACAGAATTTTGATTCTGTCAAGTCCTTTTAAAAATATTCTGGGTCGGCCTCATAATGCTATAAAAAGTATATAATTCGATGTTTAACACAACTAACGACAAATTTTATACAGACATTATTTTAAACAATGAGATGGAATGCACAATTAATATGACAAAAGCGGAAAAGAGACACTTCACTTGATTATTACATGTTATATGACTACGATTTCTTATAATAGGTCAGAGAGAAATTGTTGGCACAAATCACACGCTACAAACCCTTGGATGGTCTGTTCCCGCCCGATACGAGATTTCCTTACGTAAACATATTGTTAATGGGGGCTATTGGAGCCGGGAAATCTAGCACCTTTAATACGATCATGTCTATATTTATGAATAAGATATTTGCACCAGCAAGAAGCGGAACGTCTCTGCATAGTTTAACCAATAAGGTATGTATAAATTGTCTATTTCATTCTAATTTAAAATAGTGGTAGGCGTACATAAAATTAAACATTAATACAGAAATCTTGTCAGAGACCAAGAGCTTAGATATTTGATCTGAAACTTTTTCTGTCAGACCTCTGTCTCTACCCATCATGACCCAAAGCTCATACTGTCCGTGTCCCGAGTATCACTTACTTTTAAATAGGCTCATATAGATAAATATTGAAAATCTTCTCCTATAATACAAGGCCTAGACCTTTTATATTTGGTTTGCAGAGAATCCCTGCTGAGTTTGTTTCATAACATATTCGGTCAAAATTGGTCCCGCCCTTATCACCACTTGATTTAAGATAGGCTTATAAGAAATGATTTACAAATCTTCTTCGTGAAAATTACCAGGCTTAAAGGTTAGATGTTTGTTATATAGTATTGAGAAGTGAACCTCTACCATGATTGTTCAAATCATGACCCCGGTAAAAACAGACTCTGTTCAGGGGTCACTTGATATTACAAAGGCTTAATTTTTGGACTTGATTTTTATCAAAATCAAGTCCTTTGTAATCAGTGACCAAAATTTTGTCGCTGGACTCCATTACAACTTGAATGCCGCATAAAGGAAACAGTACGCAACTAAATGGTGTGATTATATAGAAGTATCTAGAATCTTTCCCCAATTAAGTGTGTCGGATCAAAATATATTTCAAATCATTTTATTGTAACTACATGGACAGAGTCTTGTATTTAAATAAGTGCTTGTCGGTATATACCTGAGATATTCAAATGCGTAGAATTAAAACCGCGTATCCACTGTCCAATAAAACATCTTGCCGTAAAAGTAGTTATACTTTCGGTTTTCGTTCGATGGTTTAGAAACATCTCTACGGACGTATTCATGCATTTGCAACAATCTACCATCGATGTATGTGTTTTGTGCCTTTGTAGCATTTCTTAATATTACAAAGCGAATTCTCATCTAATCGTTTTTTATAGACTCACTACCCGCAGTGGTTAGTAGCGAAGCGTAACCGGTGTGGGGAGTTTGATTTATTGAATGAATTCATGTCAGGTTGAATGTTTAAACTGCGGCTTACGAATAATAATTTGAGTCGCTAAATACGTAACGTAAATTACCTGATACGTGCTTTTAGAAATTACAGTTTAAGAGTTCCTTTTACGCCAGATTATTTAGAATTACATAATCACGTCTAAATTTCATGCAACATCAGGTTAACTGTAGGTCATATAGGTCTTACTCTACTGTGTCAGGACCTTTTTAATTTGAGTGATCTTGATTGTGTTCAATGCGTCGATGTTCTGTTGTGTTAAAACCAGAAGAATCAAAGTTTGTATTTACTGTTACTGGAGTGTTGGTCACTAGTTTGTGTACAATAAAGAGTTTTTAATGCAGTTAAATTGTCTTCAATTAATTTGCCAATCATTAAACTTTCCAATGTCTGGCTTTTTTCATTTAAAATTTGGGACTAGTAAAGCACTAGCGTATGTCATTTACCTACATGCATTTGACCTGCATTACAATATGAATGAAAAATCGGTCCGTAAGTGAAAATGTTGAAAATATTTGTATGGGCACCAACGATGTGGGAACACATTTCTCTCTTTTGCCTCGTATGGTAAAAATCAAGTCCGACAGTACTTTCAGTACTTTGATTCTATTATGACAACCATGGCTTGACGGTATAACGCTCTCCAAATCGAAAATGTAGATGAATGCAATCAGTGTTTTCTCATTTGAGCGATTATAGGGCCATCATGGCACCTTTGTTAGTAAATATGTGATAATATTACAATAAGATACTCTTTATGTATACGTTAAAGTCCCAAGCTTTTTGCAATAAACAAAATGGCTGATATCATTCCAAGACAATAATTACCGACGAAACGAGACCTTTTATTTCTTAAAACACTCATTTCGCTTTGAATTTTGCTTTTGTAAACTGGAAATATATAGAGCGCGTGACGTTATTTTATGATGTATGCATAACATGACTGTTGGAAAACGCAGCTGTTCTATAAATAATATTTTTTAAATGATATTGAAAAAAATACGATGGTGGTTTCGGAATCAATTTTTCTTGCTATAAAGCATGTACGGGAGGAAAATACACCGGATTCCTCTGTTATAGGACTAATATTAACCATTAATGACCGATAAATTGATATGCTTATGGGACTTTAAAGTCAAATTCTGATATTACATGCTGAATATTGTTGTTGCAGTTGACGAAACATACAGTGAGGAATAAAGACAGACAAGAGCTTAACTTTAAGATTTGGGACATGAGAGGCTTAGAAGAGGGTCACTTTATGAAAGCGGACAATATGAAGTTTATACTACAAGGAAATATACCGGACAAATTTCATGTAATGCATTCTATTCTGTCATAATAACGTCCTTAGTACATAACCACAGGTCTCTCTAAATAGTTCTATTTCTAGCAACATGTAAACATACGTTGAAACATATCTGAATACTCTTTTTGAAACACGTTGTTAAAGAAAATTGCTGGATAATACATTATGCATTCTAATCTGGATTTATACATAAGTATGCAACTGTTTTATGTTTTATCGTGAAGCTTGATCCAAGTGCAGAGGTCAGTTACAATAGTCCAGGATTTACAGACAGAGCAGAAGTTTTTGAAACAATTCACTGTGTTGTTGTTGTAATGGATTCAACAATTGTATACACGCTAGACCCTACAACAGATGTTGTCATGAATATTAAACAGATGCAGACTGTCATGAATAGTCTTGGTACGTTTGTATTACTATAAGATCGATGGTGGAAAATTACAATCATCATTCACTAGATGACCGTTTGTATCTACATGTCAATTATGAACATTTCCCTTTTCATTTATTTACAATATTTTCTTTCTTTCTATTTTACTACAAACTCATCGGTATAGATAATTAAGACAGAAAGTAGCAGTCAAGGAACTTTCTAGCATGCATTTGTATGCGTCCAATGCTCAGATCATTCTTTCTGTGAATTGGTACTAGTATGTGTTTCTTCAACATTTGCCTTTTGTCAACAACCGCTTTTGTGGTAAATATTGCGACTCACTGGTACATGTACATGTATATCCATAATGTATAAATAAGATGGTCTGAAATCACAAATGAGTATTTGGCTGTAATGACTGAGTGTCATTTCTTCACAGACAAGCGTCATTATTTTGTTCATTACTGTCATTTCAGATGTACCAGTAGTTGGAGTGCTTACCCAAGTAGATAGACTTTGCGAAGACACCAGCAATGATGTGTCAAATGTATTTAATAGCAGGAAAGTTGAACAATGCGTCATTGAGGTATTGTTGCATTTTTATGATTAAGAAAGAAATTATTATAAATTGATCATACAACCTTTTGTTTAATTATCCCATGCTGATTCGAAATGAGTACATAATTAGTGTTGTATTTTTCCTTACAGTTTTCACAAATCTTTGGTATTCCAAAACATTCAATATTTCCTATCAAAAACTACGAAGAGGAGACTAACTTAGATGTTTGTGTAGACGTAGCAGCGCTGTTAACATTGAAGGGCATTCTGGATCATTGCGACGCGTTTCTTGTAAACCGATACAAAAACATAGTTGACGATGCCTCGCTTGACAAAGCTATTATAGAAGAAAACGCCAGACTGCGTACAGAAAATGAGGGTTTCCGCACAAGGTCGCGCATGTTTGAAAACGAAATTAAGGAAATCGAGGCACAAACTCAAGAACTGAGCACAATGCAAAAGACGTCTGAACCTACCGAAGACCTAGAGAATCAAATTAGAGCAATGGATGTTCAGAAAGCTAGGATTGAACGCGAAATAAGCGATTTGATTGATGAAATTACTAGATCAAAAAAGCAAGAAGAAGGTACATGTTTTACTAATGAAACATTTCTACGTTTTGAAATAATTCCAACTAACATTATTTCCATTTTCATTCAAATGTCTCTTACTGTATAAAACTAAACAAAATGCATACCATTTTTATTTCCTATTCGAGGTAAATTAACAGTGTGGTAACATTTTCCCTCTCTTTTTTGTTTTGCCGATGTGTTTTGGCAACATTATAAGTGTATGGTGTTTGATCAAATATATTGAACCACGAATGCGAAGCATGTGACTTATAGGGAGTAATAAAACAAGAGATTAGACTCTTGTGGATTTGAGGGGTCACTTATATAGTAGATGATCAGTGTCTTTAATGTGCATACTCGTACTTGCTGCAGTTTCCTAATTTCTGAATCCTATAATTACAGACAGTATGACGGATGTTGGTGAGCTGGTGGAAATTCCACCTGAATGTCAAGAAGAAACCGTTTCACATGAAAAAGATCGTAAAACTATTATAGGTAATGGAAAAATAAGTAACATTATTTAACCAAAAAGTCATTTAGTTAACAACTTTAATCATAATGATCTCTTAACTGTATAAATGATTAAATATTAACTGCTTATGTAGTTCTAGCCTCTGTTGTTGATTCATGTAATCTTGCAAAAAGTTAATTATACAAATAAAGTTCTAGTCCATGTTTCTGATTAGAAGAACTGTGCAAACTGATATAAGACTTATTAAATAAAAACAATATTTGACACATATAGTTCAGATATACTGCAAGAGGAACCAACTTCTGACTGACATTGAAAAAGAGCTTATAAATGCCTTGACAAGCCGACTGAAAGCAGATGACTGCGATGCAATATATCGCCATATTGATCATGTAAATGAAGTTACTACAGACAACCCAATGCTTGTTTTATGTGCAACCACTAGCCGTATAGGTACTGATGTTGACAATGCTATACATGGACTTAATCGTACGTATTAAACACCGTTTGATCACATTATCATCATAACAAATAGAAGATACACGAAACAAAATTCTCTATTTGTGCACTTTGTTCGAAACCTATTTTTAACTGACTGTTGCATTTTTTCCAAATAAGTAAAACGTTGATTTTTGCGCTGCTGTACTTAAATAAATATCAACCTCCTTTTTCTAATGCCATATGTACCATATTGTAAAACTGTTTGGTAAAAAACTTCTATTTCAATATTTTAGCTAACAAGAGAACAACATTACTGATTTTCCATCACAAAGAGGAAAGGTCATTGCCAGATGAGTGCAGTTCACGTATGCTCACTGGGGATTATATAGAACAATTTGGGAGCATCATTGATATGGCTTATGTCACCGACAAGGGACTTTACCAATGTGACTTGAATTTGAATGGTCTTGATATGATTGTGAACTTCGTACAGAATAAGGTTTAGTGTGCCAAAATTGTGATATGTGTGCGGTATTGTGCATGGAAATTAGTATACCATATTGATATAGTTTAGTTATGTTTATCATCGTATTAAGAAATGTTACCTAATTGTCTCATTATTTTGATTATTAGATAATTGTTTCAGGTTGTTTGATTGTGATATATGTATACTAGGGGCTATGCAGTATATAGAGTCTGTGTTCTCGTTGTATATTAGGAATCTTGATACTGCATGACTGGTAATATTATGTACCGCAGTACGAAGTCTCAATGACAAAAGATTCAATGGCCACTAAGTGGCGGGTATATCTTTAAACTCATTGATAAATGCATTCTGATAACGGTTTGGGGCAAACCAAAATGATAAGAAGTGATACAAACACAGGCTTATGTAATATAGGTAATGTAATTTGGTACTTGAATAATTGAATATTCTTTTTTTCCAACGCCTTTCTGTCTTTTTTTCTGACATGGTATTTAATGTGTCTGAAAGTATCAATGACAACCTATACAGACTCAGCCAATATTAGAATCATATTATTTCAAGGAACGTGTCATGGTACGCTGGTACATCGCATTATATTAGTTGCAGTAAAATATATATCAATACAACCACAAATTATCCCAAATGCATTGATACTTATCATTGATGTTCAAAAAGTCCGAGAAAGTCAAAGTGAAGCTATTGTTCAATTATTTTTGCTGCATATAATTATTCATTCAGTTATATATACATTTGTACTTTACATGAGCGAGATATTTATGTACACGTCTGTTATGAAAAAGTCAGTTCTGTATCATTGGTAATTATAGTGTCAAATTCTGAACAACAACAACAACATTGTGTCACTAGAGTAACAAGAAGAAAAATAAATCTATTCAGACAAAAATCAAACTTGTTGTAGTAATTTTGCATTTTGATGTTGCAGTGTAATTACAAAAATGACTATTATACGAGTTATTTTGTCTGAAACTGTTCAGTAAATGTATTTGTCAAGGACAAGTGGTTTTATCAATATCATGCAGATGCAAATAAATATATTTTGTATTACATTTAAACGCTATTCGCACAGTTGTGACTTAACGTAACTGTTTCTTGTGCAAGTTGGTTACATTTACCAATATAAGTATTTCTAAGGCCTAAGTTTCACGCTCATTAAATATATGGTAAGTAGATAGGGATGTTTATATATTTCTTTTTTATTATTGAAATCTGCTTTTGAGATGTCATGAATTGACTACATTTGCTTCGTCTTCCTTGGGATTGATAAAAGTCTAGGGTCGCGGGGGAAAAAGCATGGTAGGTCGGGTAACTAAAATCAAATATTTTTATACTACTAGCTAGCTCGGTCACTTTTATTCATTGACACGACTGGCAAAATACAAAATGTACACACTTTTTCGTAATAATTCGGGTATAAACATGCAAAATGCATAGCATCTGGTAAGTCTGTCTTTGTCAAAGTTTACATTACAAACTTTAATAGTTTCCCCAGTTTTACAAGGGTCAGCAGTAAGGAATTCCAAGTAATTAAGATGCCGCAAGTCTTTTATAAATGTAACAGAATAATGTCAAAACACGGTCCATTCGGAACAACTACAACTCAACCGACCAAGTTTAATCTCGGTTAACTGTACCTGGAAAGCCGACATTGGATACTACTACTTGGACACTCGATCCTGGATACTAAACTGACAAAACATGGCATCATTCACGTAAGAGATGCCTGTGTGGCTTGTTTTTGTTTCTTTGCAAACTGCTTGTTTACTTTGAACACTTTGTCAGCAGACGCCAATAGAAGAACTTAATTGATTTGGAGGTAACATTTCCATTGCAATAAATTTTATACAGAAAGGGGATGTACACCGTTCGTTAAGTATTGATATAGAACATATAATGATATTTATCTGGACTCGGTTATGTATAATTCATAATGGAGATTTTCCTGTGAAATTGTCTACAATTATTTATAGGAGTGTGTATGAGTTAGCTAGACATATAAATAATGTTAACTTAAGAAGGTCCGTGGTTTTATCAAATTAGACAAATACTTATCAAATGTGGACTAATGAACATGTGGAATAATGATAATTTTGTAAATGACAATTGGCTGAAAGCAACTGTAAAACTAAAAACTCAAAGATTTATTTAAAAATATCAAAATGGTAATCATTTGTAGAAAATTCTAACAAGAGTAAAATATATGAGATATTTAAGAAATCATTTGGCTTCGAAAACTACCTGAAGACAACTCCATCAGTCTAACTTTCATAATATGATTCAATTTGGACAAGAAATCATCGTTTTCATTACTTTTTTGAATGTACCAAATATACAAATGAAAGGAAACGTTTTATCAAACCATACGTTTAAAGAAGGCGTAACATGTACAAATTTGAACGACTTATGTCGACCAGTAGTCAAATAGAAAATATTAAGTTATGTAAATTCATTAAATGTATTCAGGCAGGAATAAGAAATTAACATGTTTATAATATGTATATTTCATGATCAGTTATATATTTATTATATAATTATGTGAGTATATACGTACAGTATATACAACTATGTACGTACATGTACATGTATGATATAGTTTTCAATCCTCCATTATGGAGTGTATAACATATTTACATGATATGAGTAATACACATATATTGACAATCATGAGTATTTGACAAATGAATAAATTCATGTATATAGTTCGCAAGCACATGGTAATATCATACCCAACATCAATCAAATAGAATAAACCCTAAATGTTAAAAAATTCACCAGAATCTGCTATGATACAACCACATTGAACTTCAAATAGCATTTCAGATATAATGCCACACAACAACTTATCTAGGTTAAACATCACAGAGAAATGCCTACATGATTTACTTACCTATCAACTATAAATAGATTGAGTCATCATCATTAGCCAATCAAATGGCCAGGATTAGCCAAACTAGTAATAGACACCACACTATATACTTGCGAACAGCTATAATAAACTAATACTCAAAAGCATACTAGTTTCGTCTAGAAAAAATAATGACACAAAAATTGCCTACCCTATATGCATTAACCAGGTACCAGAAATAAGCAATCATAATTTTATGTTACCCAGATTTCAAATTCAGGCAATAAAACCAAGAGTGAGTATATGTATTAAGCATTCCACGGAATTTACCAAAAGTAACATCATTTGTTTTGGTAAAACGTGCGTGGTGTCAGTTGAATAATATTCACCTAGTTACACATTGATATATTTAAACATTCAAACACGAAACTGTTTTATAATAAGATCCAATCATTTTTTTATTATACATATTAAACATTTACAACCTTGTCTTCGATACTAAGGCGGTCTTTAATTGCAGCTTGGAATGATGATAACGCGCCTCATATCTCGCGCCGCCTATGTAAAATATGACACGTAAATGGGAAAACCCAACTATTTTTAGCCCCAGTTAAGCACACGGTTTCAGCGTAATATTAACAAAATCGTGATGAGTGCTTTATAGCGACTATTGTTCACAAACGATATCGGTAAGTATCACATTATCATTGTTATCTCAGGATACATGTATTGTATCTGATAAGATACATTAATTTGCACAACCTAATGCAGTCTGAGATAAATCAAAGGTATGTAACTACGTTAAAAGAATTTGTATACATTTTTTCCATGTTAAATCGAAACCGAAAGTAGAATTAAAAACAAAAGAAAAAGGATAATTTTGCTATTCTTTATTACGTAAGCAACATTATTTTATTTCATTTTATTGTTTGGTACGTTTAAAAGCAATGATTTTGTGCTACATACATTTCATTCAGCAGTTTTCTATAATTCATATTTGTGACTTAATATGACATAAAAAATGAAATTCTGAATAGTATCAAATAAAAAACGTTAACGTAACTAATCAATCAAGCAAGTGCCAGAAAACATACTCTTTTTGACTGGAAATAAATTGTCGACTGTCGAACATTATAAATGATTACCATTGAAAATTATAATTAAGAACAGCACAATGGGATCTTACATTTAACAATTATATGCTGACACAGTGAGGAACTTCAGGAAGTAAATGTTGAAACACAGATGAAATATAAATACACATGCTCTGTTAATTTACCTTTTTATTGTTTCACAAATGCTCTGTTAATGTACTTGTTTATTATTTCACACATGCTCTATTTACTTTTTTATTATTTCCACAGTAATAATTTGCCTGTTAATCATTTCTTACGAAGACAATGTCTGATTGTTTGTTACCCAAACCATGGAGAAAATCAAAGTATTTCAACTCAAAAATAAGGACAAATAAGGTAATTGTTTGTTTATTTACTTACTGAAATTTTAGAAT
This sequence comes from Lutraria lutraria, assembly GCA_964023205.1. Classification (NCBI taxonomy): domain Eukaryota; kingdom Metazoa; phylum Mollusca; class Bivalvia; order Venerida; family Mactridae; genus Lutraria; species Lutraria lutraria. The sequence goes on along the minus strand of OZ026834.1, from coordinate 11,422,142 downwards.
TTTTTAAAAAATGTATGCTCTTATGTGAGACTTGCAAGCATTTTTATATTAGTCAAAGCTCACTGATCAAACAATGGGTGTATGCATCGGGATCCTTGAGACAGACAGGTATTCTTACATTGGTCAAAGCTCACTGATCAAACAATGGGTGTGTGCATGGGGATCCTTGAGACAGACAGGTATTCTTATATTGGTCAAAGATCGCTGTTGCAAAAGTCATTTATTTAGAACAAATTTACTTGTTTCTAGGTTGAAATACGACAATGGTTGAAAGAGGACATAATCAATTATAAGCCACTGCATGAACTCATGCCAGTTCAGCAGATGTTTCCTCGAGTCAACTTACTGTTGTTTGGTCCAGTAGGTGCTGGAAAATCAAGTGTATTCAACACCATAAGTTCAGTATTTAATGAAAAGATATTTAACATAGCTAGATGTGGACGTGCAGCTGAAAGTGTCACTAAAAAGGTTTGTTAGCTAATTATATTCCATGCCAATTTTAAAATCAGCCAGATTTTTTTGGGTTCGTTTCTGGTTATACATGCATGCATGCATTAATAAACAAAAGAGAAGGTACTTAATTAAGTAGGTTGGGATTCTTTGTTCATTTTTATTTTTTAAAATTTTTATTGAGAGCATTGAAATTAAAATGCAAAATGCAAGTATATGAAATAATAAGGAAGATAATAATAATTATTATATTGTTACTTGTTTGGGTACAAAATAAACTTTACATACTTGAGTCTGAACAATTTTAACCTTAGTTCTTACTTACTGATTATATGACTGATCTCTGTCTACCGTAAATGCTCAACCCCTTTTCTCAGCATTTTTTTGACTCACAATATTAACATTCCATTTCTTATTCTGTCAAGAATAAAGACCTTTCTTTCAAAACCATCATGGAATAATTAAAACAAAATGACCTCTGAATAAAGACCAGTGGTCAATAAATGTCACTTTTTGTCATTCCCAAGGTTGACATTTGGTCACGGATTTGACTCTATATGTATTTTTTTTAAATGAAAATGTTTTTGTATACTTATAAGTACATGTATATATTTCTGATAGCTTACAAAGTTCCAAGTCATGTATGGTGGTATTGGAGAGCAGTTAAGACTTAGCTTTTGGGATACAAGAGGAATAGATGACAGCAACTTGATGACATCACACAATATGAGATACTTACTTGAAGGAAACCTGCCTGACAGATGTCCGGTATCATATGAAAATTATTCTTTGTTGTCTTGATGATATCATTTATTGGATTTCTTGGTACCCAATTCTTTCCATGCTGAGTTTAACATCACACCAACAGTCAGGGTTGATTGACAAATACCTTCCCAGCTTTTACAGTGAAGAAAGGCCTCGGGCATAAATCTGGGTAGAACCACTGACATTGCATAAGCTATCTCTCCTGTTTCTCACGTATGAAATTTGGTTCCCTGTTGGATTCAAACTCACAGGGGTGAAGTGGGTATTGAGAGGCCATATCCACTCGACCACTGAAGCCCAGTTGTAACTTAGTACATATGCCCATTTAATTAAAAACTTAGTACAAATGCCCATTTAATTGAAAACTTAGTACACATGCTTATTTAATTGAAAACTTAGTACAAATGCCCATTTAATTTGAAAACTTAGTACACATGCCTATTTAATTGGAAAACTTAGTATACATGCCTATTTAATTGGAAAACTTAGTACACATGCCTATTTAATTTGAAAACTTAGTACAAATGCCTATTTAATTGGAAAACTTAGTATACATGCCTATTTAATTGGAAAACTTAGTACACATGCCTATTTAATTGGAAAACTTAGTACACATGCCTATTTAATTTGAAAACTTAGTACAAATGCCCATTTAATTGAAAACTTAGTACACATGCCTATTTAATTTGAAAACTTAGTACACATGCCTATTTAATTTGAAAACTTAGTACACATGCCTATTTAATTGAAAACTTCGTACACATGCCTATTTAATTTGAAAACTTAGTACACATGCCTATTTAATTTGAAAACTTAGTACACATGCCTATTTAATTTGAAAACTTAGTACACATGCCTATTTAATTTGAAAACTTAGTACACAAGCATATTTAATTTGAAAACTTAGTACACTTGCCTATTTAATTTGAAAACTTAGTACATATGCCTGTTTAATTTGAAAACTTAGTACACATGCCTATTTAATTTGAAAACTTAGTACACATGCCTATTTAATTTGAAAACTTAGTGCACAAGCATATTTAATTTGAAAACTTAGTACACTTGCCTATTTAATTTGAAAACTTAGTACATATGCCTGTTTAATTTGAAAACTTAGTACACATGCCTATTTAATTTGAAAACTTAGTGCATATGCCTATTTAATTTGAAAACTTAGTAAATACGAGATATGCCTGTTTAATTTGAAAACTTAGTAAATACGAGATATGCCTATTAAATTTGAAAACTTAGTACATAATAATTATGCCTATTTAATTTGAAAACTTAGTACACATGCCTATTTAATTTTGAATGAATAATAGGAACATATCTGAACATTCGATTCCACGCAATACTAGTATACTTGAGAGCAGTTATTACTAGTTTATGATTAAAACAATATTAGACAGTTCTGAATATTCATTGGAGCATAATCATCAGCTCTACACACTCTTAAATAACTTACTTACAGGCTTTTGTGTTTTAAATAATTGGTATATTTATTTAATGGTTTGCTTACATATTACCGAAACCGTGGCCGAGTGGTTATATAGGGTGTACGGCTTCAGTGCGGGACATTGTAGGTTCATCCCCAGTGATGACTTATGTTTATCATAGACTCATTTCAGCCAGACACCGGGCAAAAGAGAAGGGGTTCAGGAAGTACTGTGCTAACAAAAGATAGGTGTCTCATAAGCCAACTTGGCTTGTCATTTCAATAGGGATGACACAATAATCAACAAAACTTTTATCTTTATTACTGAACAGTATGAATGATGGTAACATCACAGTAACTCTGATGATTATAATGGTTTGTTTTAACAGCTTAGTCCAAGTGAAGAAATCTCTTCACAATCTCCAGGCTTCATCAACGATCCATCATTACTAGATGTTGTTCACTGTGTGGTTACAGTTGTTGATGCGACTTCTGCTGATGAAATGGAAGATGATGTACGAAAGAATATACGTGAGATGCAGTGTGTTATGAATGGCATTGGTACTTATAATTCATATAACACTTTATACATCTGTTGTTAAATGGCCCATTCTTCACCTATGGTCATTCAAGGGCCACCAAGAAAGTGAGGAGAGCAGATACTGGAGAACCGGGCATTTTTATTCCTACTATTTTCTATTGCCATGATTGCATCTCGTGTAAAGCACTTGTACACACCTCACCCTTTCATGTGATTTTCTTAACACAGTTACATGGCTGGGTAGTTTTGGATTAGGATACTGTTTCATTTCGTATACTAGTATTACATGTATATTATATTATATCATATTACATTACATTATGTTATACGTATGTATAATAAATACATTTAATAAGTTGAATGATATTGTTAAGCAAGAATATAAAGACTGTAGGCTTGTGGAATAATTTAACATATTTTCAAATATATATCATTCATTACTAGTAGGCTTGCCAAATGCTTTCAACGTTTTTGGTTTTCATTTACATAAGTTAAGAGACTTTGATTGTATCTGTTTTACTATATTATGTGAATTATTTCTACTTTCACCATCCATAATGTTCAATCATTCGGATAAGTTTCTCAGTTATCATTATTGAGATATTTCTTATTGTAGGTGTGCCACATGTTGTACTTTTGACAAATATTGACAAAGTCAGTGAATTATCTCTACAAGCTGCTACCAAGATCTTCAGAAGTCAGAACTTGAAAAAGTCAGTGGATAAGGTTCGTCTGAATTCTCTCCCTTTAACCATACCTCTTCGAATGAAATTCATGAATACATACTATAATCGCCTGCTTCATAAATAGTTCATGAAGTTTGAATATCTATTAGATAGGAGTATTCACTTAAATAATCAAATAAATTCTTATGGTATAATATTTAAATCAATCTCAAAAAAATATTTATTTACAGTCTGTTTTGAAAAAATTAATTTTTTTTTTTTTTTTTTAAATTCAGTTTTTCCTTTCTTCTTTATGATAGCCATGCAACTAGTTCTACATACAAAACTGTGAACAAAGGCCACCCTTGGGGAAAACATATTGTGGTCATTATTGGCAGGTTGCCTATATTCAGAGGTCATTTTGTTCTAAATAATCAAAGGTTTTTAATAGAATGGCTTTTACTCATAAGGTGACCTTTATTCTGAGCTTACCACTGACACAGTTTTGACTACATGTGTATATTTTGCAAGTCTACATAAAAGCTGTATCTTTTTTTCTTTTTGTACATACATTAATAAAAAAGGTACCATTTGAAATAAGAAGTTATTGAGTCACTCACTGGTACAACTTGCTGAACTGGTTCCATTCAAAGACGATATAAAGTAAGCTAATTTACGGAGACCTAGCTTTACTGGTATTAAAATATTGATGGAATCCCTAACTGGGCAAGACTTGAGTCTTAGGTATATTTAAAAGAAGGTAACACCATGCTATCTCCACATGTTAACAACAACTGAAATACATTTTAAGAAACTTGTCTTTTGTTTTAAATAGATGTCAGAACTGTTTGGATTACCTCGCAATGCAATATTTGTCATGAAATGTTACGAAGAAGAATGTTATCTGGATGATGACGTTGACATCATTGCTCTTGTTGCACTCAAAGGAATCCTTGACTACTGTGATGCATACCTGTACAGAGTGTATGATGACGTAAAAGCCATTGCTTCCAAACAAGCATCAAAAGAGGAGGAGAATAAAACACTGAAGGAAGAACATTCTGAATTAAAATCCATAAATGATCAATATGAAAACCAGTATAATATTAGAGCTGCTAAACTGCAAAAACTTCGTAATCAATTTCAAAAAATGCAATTACAAGGGGATGCAAAAGTAGAGATGATGGTTTCTGAAAGCCTTCATAAAGAAATTGTTAATAAGAAAAGTGAAATTGCTGATTTGGAAGAAACAAAAAATGAGTTGTCGAGCATTTTAGGAAAGTAGCTTAATGAATAGTAGGCTTAGTTGATCTGGCAATAGTCTTCAGATCAATAATTTGATGATATCTGTGTATTACTGATTTGACAATGTATGCATTGCCCTGTACCAATTTCGAAATACTTATAAAATGTAAGAGAGACATTGTTTAGATGATTGGCCATTTTAGTCAATATTAAGCATATTATTTGATATGTTGTCATTGTTATATACAGTTTTGTAGTTGGGTAGTAATGACCAAATCAAATGGTGTTGTTCCTTACTGTACAATACCTGAATCCTGTAATGTATTTACATAATCAGATTACTGACAAACGAAATTGTGAAAACTTTTGACAAATTTTACACTTGCATATAAATGATAACAATGCTATGAAAACTATGTCTGTGTACATAAAGTAAGTACATATATGACAAGCTTGATTTATTAAGATTTCTGCGCATATATGTCTATAGGAATAGACCCGTAGAGGCAAACATTCATTATATGTTGAAAATTCATTGCAATTACTGATGATTTGTAATGTATACTGTCTTATTTACTGAAAAAAATTATCCTGTGTGATAGGTTTTATGTATTGAAAAAATGTTTGTGTATGCTTGTATAATTCGTCTTAAAACATTAAATTATAGTCAGTCGTCATTATTTTACGTTGATATATTTATTTTGTTTTAAGTTGGCCAATGAATTGTCGCACGAATTGTTTCATAAGTATCAAAGTAGTAAGAAACGTCAGCCTTATGGTGCCTTGTGTTCATGTTGTTAAAACATCGCCATTGGCTGGACACAACGGGTGACTGCGCAACGCAGGTTAAGCCATATCAATTGAAACATTAATTGTTTTCTGTTGCGGTTAACATCAATCACTCAAAGATACATTTGATAATATTTATATGACTCTGGACTCTACCATACAGCTAAAATATGCATATTTTGTATCCATAAATAAATATATAAATATATTTTGTATATTCATAATTTTCTAAATAATACATGAACATACTTGTAATAAACAAAACGTCATGGAAATAGCATGCTTATATTAATTGTAGATGTATTGCAATAAAATAAACCGGAACAAGAGAGCTGTTCTGACATACACTATTGGTAGTTCACATACCAGCATATACGTATCAACGAATGCATTCTTTCTGTTTGTATAATTTCTTTTGAACACACAACACCAAAGTCTGTACGAATTACATCTCTATATAAATAATCTAGTAATGTTCATCAAACATTGGACGTCTCACACCGACCTTTTCAATAAAATTGACTAAACCAATTAAGCTTGTGGAATTCATGCCGCATTCATATATTCCTTTATCACGTTGGTAGGCAATGTCAAATATACCACCAAGATGCTCGTAAGCCGATGACGTCAGTACTCCATCACTCGTTTGTTGTGGTAATGCATGACTGTCTTTGTGGTGTACAACAACCAATGCCGTATTTCCAGTCACTGAAATAACATTATTTTACTCAGCGTTAACAATCGTACTGGCTATGATATTTATTTTTTAAAAACGATTTGCAAATACTTCAGTATTGATTGTTTAAACTTTGCTTTTTAAAGAAAATGTAGTTAATTTGAGGTTCAAAAAATAAATACTCAACAGTTAATTCCTTGTATTGCATTGCCAACATCACTACCAATCCTCGACACTGTCATACATATAACTATCAGAGGTGCTCCGGGCTCCACATTTGAGCTTGTTGCACGTAGTTCAAATCTGATGTTGATTTGATCAGTATCAAAACGTAGCTTTAAACGGTTTGTGAGCTCTTCTTCAATTTTATCAGTCATTGCGGCTCTTTTGCAAAACAATACTTGCACTGGAATATCGATGTATGAATGAGAATTTATTTAAGAAATTTGAAGAGACCGAGCGAGGTAAAAAACGCAACATCAGAACAGCAATGCTTAAATATATATAATCAAACACTTGAAAACATTACTAGTTACATGCCCCAAATAAATTAATTTAAAAAAGACCTGACAGAATGTGATACAGCATCTCAACGGTGAAAGTGCTTTGCAATCCTATCATTTCATTAACAGAACTATCGTACCATTCCTCCTAACAACCTTATGCGTTCAACAACAATGTGGATATAAAAAATCCTATATTTAAGATAAAATCTGCAAGGTTTCTGACAACGAAGAAAAATGTACGTACTGCTTATTACGCGTTTACTTGTGATTTGCTTCAATAGTCGCAATTCTATTGACATCGTTTCTATTTTCTCTTTGCTTTCTTTTTTAATGTCAGCATTGTCCTTTAGTTGAGCTGACATTTTCTCGTCAAAATCCCGCTTGGACCGTTTTAGGTCATCGATCATTTGACTTTGATCTTTATTGAGGTTACTTGTTGTTTGTACCTGTTCGTTCAAATCCTGTTTGTCCCGTTTTAACTTTTCAATCATTTGAATTTGGTCTCCGTTGTTTTTAGTCAATGTTTGTACTTGTTCGTTCAAAATCTGTTTGTCTCGTTTTAACTTTTCAATAATTTGACTAAAGTCTTCCTTGTTTTCAGTCAATGTTTGTACCTGCCGGTTCAAATGTTCAATTTGCTTCGTTTTTAACTGTTCTTTGGTCGTCAAACTATCTAATTCATTCTTCTTTTCCATCAATTCTGATTTTAACTCATTCATTCGAACCTCCAGTTTCTTTGTTTGTGCTTTATACTGGCTAATAAATTTTTCTTTGTCAGTCTGGAGACGTGTTATTTGTTTTTTAGCAGCATCAAGATCACCTTTTACCTTGGCCATCAGTGCTTCTTTAGCTTTTGTTTCAGACTGTGTAAGTTTATCCTTTGTAGTTAATTCTTCATTTAATTTTCTTTTTTCGTGTCTTAATTGCTTGTTTTCCTTTCTACACGTACCCAATAATTCCTCTAGATGTTCTGTTTTCCCAATGTATTTGTCCTTCTCATCCCTCAGAGTTTTAATTTCCTTGTCCATGTTATTCATTTTCGCCTCAAGCCGTCTAATCTCTCCGTAGTTTACCTCTTCAAATTGGTTTTCAATTTTGTGTTCAAGCTCGAATTCATCTTTCAGTGTATCTAGTGAGCTCATTTTGTTATTAAAAACATCTGCAACGTACTTCAATAATTCGATAATTGAATGAAACGTCTTGTTTCCGTTTGAAACAACAGAATCCTGAAACGAAAAAAACGATAATACTTGTAACTAAATTCAGCTGACCTTATTTGATTCTGATATTAAAGAGACCATGTATTATACATCAGTGTTTGCTTTCAGCATGTTTAGTTTACACTGATTTTTAAACAACATACATGTACATATTCTTGCAATGCATTTCAATACGGTGGTTCTCACGAGATGGTATTATAATATTGACATGGTCGCCACATGAACATAAACAAATATTAAATTAATTGAACAGGATTACGTTAAATACGTTGTGTCATTACTCATTTTAGTGACTTGCTGGCTTTAAATGAAATTGTATTTCTGATATGTTTAACATTAAACAAACTTACCTTCATTGTCTGCACTAAATATAAGGATATTAAGAATTCGCTTCGTTCGAGATTAACTACATCATTCATACGTACACTCTCTGCAAAATTGTAACTAGAGCTGTCACAGAGGTGACTAATACCCCCGCCGCCGCTTTGACACTAATACTGCAATAGTACACTATACGGCTAAGTTCAGGGGGACATAACTCTGCAACGAGTGAATCGCTGGGCATCAAAAGTGTGTCTTGCACGTCTACACTTCATGATGATAACATATTTCAAGTTTCATTGCAATAGCTTAAAATGTGGAAGAAGTTCACTCCACAAACTTTATGCGGACGAACCGACCAACCGACCGACAGAGTGACTCCATTATACCCACTCTCAAACTTCGTTTGCGGAGGTATAAAAAATAAAGAAATAAAGAAATATCAGTATTTGTGTCAGATGTTCTTCATCTGCACATACTATTTCATGATAGTGACAATATCAAATGAATTCTTTATTTACCTTGAAAAAAAATAGCATTTTGAAATCATTCATTAAAATCATTTTTAGGTCTAGGCAATCTGAATATAATGATAGTTCAAGTTTTACATTCTTTTTGTGATATCTAACCACTAATGTGTTTGAGAATGAGCGTTCATCATTCGTACGAATTATTTAAAAATGACATATCATTAACAGCGTCTGTGTGTACAGTACAGCTTTGTATAAATATATGATTTACTTCGGGTGTTAGTAAGGAGCGACCGATCTGTGGCTTTCATTAATTTGAATTGAATATCACTTCGTTTTACAACAATCAGTTTGATGTAAACAATGTACTCAATATCTGCGATTTTATTAAACTGTCAAAGATGCATAATTTCACGGTCAATGCTTGCATTTATCTTTTGGTATAGTGCGATTTCTTTAACCAGTCAAAGCTGAATAATTACACGGTTGTTGGATGCGATTATTTTAGCTTCGTATCAAGGTCGATAGTTTTCGTTTATTTTACCGTTATGGAATGTTCCAATCAACGTGTTGATATAACTGTAAAACGACAATTATCGTATAACTTATGTAATCGAACCTAGCTGAATCTAAACATAAATGCAATCATTGACCGTATAATTATGCAGCTTTGACAGTTTGATAAAATCGCACTATACGGTTGGAATCGGTTATAGTGCGATTTTATTAACCTGTCAAAGCTGAATAATTACACGGTTGCTGGATGCGATTATTTTTAGCTTCGTATCACAGTCAATAGTTTTTGTTTATTTTATCGTTATGGAATGTTCCAATATAACTGTAAAACGACAATTATTGTATAACTTAATCGAACCTAGCTGAAGCTAAACATAAATGCAAGCATTGACCATATCATTATGCAGCTTTGACATGTTAAAAAAATAGCACTATACTTTTGTAATATATACAATAATTTTCGTTAAACGGTTGTTGAATGTATAATAACGTATTTAACGATGATACTGTATAAACATGCGGAATGGTACATTCCCGAACGGTAAAATAACGGTAAAAATGGGAACCAGATTAATTCTCAACCTTTTTAATAATCGAAAATTATTCGTAAAGACGAATACCTCGCAATAAGCAATCGTTCAGACAACCAACTGGCTTAGTTTCTTTTATCGAGTTTTACGCCCCCTTTCAACAGCCAGAGTCATATGAGGCAGACAGTTTACCTAATCATCGTTTCTGGGAAGAACCAGTACAAGACTCCCATCCTCCGTGAGCATCTGCCTACTTTCTCACATAAAGAGACATGGTCGGAAGCGGGGCTCGAACCTACGACCCTCCATTACTGAGAGGTTACAGTGATTTGAAGTCATCGACCTTTACCACTTGACCATGGAGGCGGGTTACAACTGGCTTAGTATTTCTAGTTACTATTGTTGTATGGTTAATAACGCGTGTATAATATTAATTAAGATAGATATTTGAAGTTTAAGTACGTACTATCAACACCTTTGTCTCTTTCCATTTGAATTGAAAGTTGTTCAGTTAGAGCATTCATTAAATTAATAGATTCTGCTAATTTCACCGATGATGCATCTAACTTGTTCACAAGATCCTACAAAAGAAATCACCTTCATATCAGTCAAATATTCTGTATGTTCCCATGACCATAGTTTAATTCCAGAATGAGATGAACGCTGTTTTCATTCGAACAAAAATGAAAAGAGAACTGCATTAAGTAACCATGGTAATATGTGTAGAAGTAAATTCCACAAACAGTTTAACATGGATTAAACACTTATATGATAATGAAAGAGGCATTATATATGTAAAAACCGATCAAATCGTACAAGAAACCATTTTCAGTGATTTCTTAGACAAACATATCACCCTATGAACAAACTGGTCAAAATCGGCTTCTCTGGAATTAATAAATTATTTGCATTGACTTGCCCGACTGACTTAGAATCAAATTACAAAGAATTCAAAACTTGAATAACATGAATCAAATAAGATGCACTGAATGTAACACGTTTAGTAAAATAACTAAAATATTCGGCGAAAATTGAGTGGAATAAACGATAATGATATAAGCGATTACCTCATAGCCGGGCAGGAAGTAGTAGTACCGTTTGGTCGACAACCAATTCCCCATACTGATGTTTGTGTTTCCGAAAGTGTTCTAGTGTTTGAAGATCTACAATTGACAACAACGGGCCAAATATAAAGCAAGTTATATGTTCTAGCAAGACACGGGCGGGTGCGTGTACTACAAAGGGTTACCGTATTAATGATTTTGGTACCATACGGTGCATACGTGGTGAATTCAACCACGTTTATGGATACCAGCTTTATTCCTGAATGCGAGGTAAAACATCTGGGTTCATAGCTTATAATTCATTCTACGTTAAGTGTCATATTTCTGAACGACGTATGTGTCTTTTGGCATTTTCATAATCAACATCCACTTAAAACTTTATTTTTACGTTAATCTGTACCTTCGATCATATTTCTAACAATGCCAATCAAAATTAGATGATTAGGCGATTATATCAACTTACAGCATTTACTGAAACAATGAATATTTACAGAAATAAGTGTGTCCGCTCAACATATAATATGCCGTTTACTGTAACTGTGGAGTACATATAATGTTAAAGTGCCCTATCTTTGCTTTTTGAAATCAGGAATTTGCAGCGGATGGGTTTTAACATCTATTTAACATTGACAAACACGTATATTTTTTTTCGGCGGGCCTGTTTAGCGTGTCCGCATTTCTGAAATCAGATACGTTAAACGTTTTATCGCCACCATGAATTAAACAATATAAAAGGAAATGAACAAAATAGGGTACGATTGTGTACCTTTAATTCATAACATTTATTAGATGTAAGCCTTTTCTTTCAGGTGTACAAACGATTTTGTCAAAACTTGAAAATATTTTAAACGGGCGTCAGATACGTTAAGCAGTTATTCAGGTTTCTTGTATGTGGCAAATTCTCCAACAAATAAATGCAAAAATCACATTAGGTACATGAAATTGTTTTAACAAATACGTTGAATTTCCCCATTTACACACTCTGTTTCCATTTGTCGCGCTATAATTATATGGTCATCGGATACGTTAAGCTCAGATACGTTATGCAGAATTATACCTACTACAGTAGGGGGCTAGCCTAGCACTAATTAGTCGAAAAAATGACACCCAAGTGCAGTATTTAGACGTCTAGACATGTACGTACATGATGTCATTAAAAATGTGTTTTATTGATGATGTCATAATAACTGGGAAATGTTGATAAATAGTGCATACATTTTGTTTCATCAAAACTAAATGGGTTCATATCGTGTGGTGATTTGATCCCTAAAATGAAAAGTTTATGATATATTTCTTTGAATTAAAATCGTTTTATCATTTTATTTTGATTTTAGTTTAAATTTTAAAGAGTAAACATTATAATACATTTGTATAACATAAACGTATTTGACGATGTGTTTTAACGTATCTGATGATTACATATTTGACTAAAATGATCACTTTTACTATTATTCTTTTTATTTTTATAGCCGTGGTATGCATGTATAAGTAATAAACAATGTATAGTATGTGTTTCTACTCTGCAAAACTTTTTAACGTTTACTAACGTTTAAATAACATCGTCAGGTAGAAAGTTAATTCGGTCAAAGTACCGATGAAACGAGTTATACGATTGGCTGAATTATAAATAGATATAAATAGTGACAATGGAAATTTCGACTTTTGAAAATAGAAACTGGTATAGGCCGTCATCAGATCTTGCGTAAGGAAGATCGAATACTTTAGTCAGATTGCAAGTGCCAGTTATGTTTGTTTAAACGTACTTATAAATACATGTATTATCTATCCATTATCTATAATACCCATCCGTAAATTCTTTGAAGTTCAATGATAGATGATACGTATGTGAAGAATGCGTGTACATGTACAATGCATGTCTTGATTGTTAAAACCGAAGACTTATAATTAACTGTATATATTTAAAATGTATTTCCAAGATTTTGTTCGCAGTTGTACAAATTGTTTGCTCAATACAGGTTACTAAATGTAATCGTAGTTGTTCTAATGAAAACTTTAATTTGGGAATCACTATAGCTTATAAGAAAGATTACAAATATGTGCAAAATATAAGCAGATGTGTAAGAACATTAATCTTGTTTTTGTTTTTTTCAATATGGCGACCTCGTCATGCGAACTCTGAAGTAGATATTATAAAAATTGTCACTAAATGGTATAATTTCCTTGTTCTTGGGTCAAGCATCTAGTTTATTGTTTCATTAATGCATTTACGTACATATTAGTGTTTGACATTCAATATTAGTGCTGATATTTTATCACAAATATATCATATTTTCGACTTTTAATTATATTTTGTTTTATAACTTTCATGTTTATTTCAGTTTGTAATACAGTTTAAGTTTCTTTAGATGACAATTTCCATAATGGAACAATTTGGTTAGCCCACACTTAATAATGAAAGAAATATTCATTGTACACACTTTAACTGTTCTAAGTGGCAAAGTCATCAATGGTTCCAGGGAGCATTACCTTAAAAGAGACCCGTCAAGGTTATACTGGTAGAGGGGCCTAGAATGGTTTAGGGCTTTGACAAGTATTAACGAGCCTGATCCCACCTGGGACCCGACAAAATTCACACTTAAGGGAACTATCCAGCTAGCTGACGAAAGGTCAATATTTCTATCCAGGGACATATATGCATAGGGTCTTCTCCCCAGTCTAAAAGTTAGAAAGACTCTAAATGACACTGGTTATACGGAGTTCTAAGAAGATCAGTTTTGTCACAACCACTGGAACGTACCAACAGCTTTCAGCTGATATATAAATATTGAAAAACGAAAGCCACGTGGGTACATTAATCTATTTGAACCGATGTGGTTAGAAACCCGATTTCATGCTTACCCAAGCGTTACGAACATTAAGTTAAATAAACCGGGCTGGAACGTTGATCCTCATATTTGAGACAAATCTGTGAAAGCACTGTGCAATGTATGAACATATCTAGACTATGGTGGGTCTACTTCTTCAGCCGTTGGAGCAAATTTACATGTAAAAATACCACGTCCTACGCGGTCGTTGAAAACGAAAGTAGAAATAAAATTGAATTCCCACGACACGTCAGCAATAATTAAGAACATAATACATGTACATATAATGTCGTATAATGAAATATAATACACTGTATAATAGGGTTACAGGGCACTCCATAAACTAATACTACACGTCATAATAAATACTATACTATGTAAATCTTAGAGTGTAATTGACTTAAGTCACATCAGTGTTTAAACTCAATGTTAATGTTAAGATGTTTTAAAGCATTACCTCAAACAGTCGCTGTTTCAAAACAATCGCAGGAAATAATTAATTGTCTTCTTAATTGTCCGATATATTTACAATTGTTTAATTTGTGAACCAATAATTTTCAGTATATAATGATCGACCGTCTAACTTGCCTCAACCATGCGTTGTAATGAAAGCGAAAGTAAACTTATTTTATGTAGGTCATCTCTGATAACTGAAAGCATGCGCTAAAGTTTAACCCACTCGTTCCGCATAGTAAAACCGGGATGGCACGTATAATCACGGTGAAACATTTTATCAGCGAATTTGATGTAAATTTCACTTACACCTAAAAGAGTTACATGTTTACTTGGCTATCAAGATTTATAGACAGGTATGTAAGATAAGATAAGATAAGTTTTATTTAAAGTCCGCAAGATAGGTAACATAAACATATAAGCTCATATACGAGCTTGTACAACTGACTAACAGTTCGATAACATAAGTTTACAAATCGAACCTAGTCCAGCGTTGATTAAACTAGCTGGTAATGTAATTTATACGCTGAGAAAGTTTGGAGATATTTAGTGATGGAATAAAATTTAACGAATGTAACCCATGTAAGGAACATATCCGAAGGCGGTCACAGCTATTTTCGAAAAATAAAGACTGAGGCACGAGTACTCGCTTCACTTGTAACGAATCTCGTATACATACTATTTTGAATAATACTTACTAAAACAAAATAATTGTTCCTGGTACATGTCGATTTAAAGCTTTTATGTATTTCTCAATCAATACATACTGTACAAGATAGCTGTTCTATTTATATCTGTGTATCATAATCATTGGAATGTACGTACATATCGGATATGTTAATTCATATTCAATACTTCATATTTCTCACCATAGGGAAAATCATCAGTTGTGTTAAAAAGGTGTCTGGGTGCGACAGAACTTGAACTATTTCATGGTTCGTTGTGTGATTTGTTCTACAGTACACTGAACGTATAAAATGGAAGCGATCTGTTCCCGGGATTCAGTTCTGTCTTCATTTTGATATTTTCCATGTAACTGGCATGGATTATAAATTTGCTGTTTTCAAGCTAAGACAGTCATACTCTTTACCTTTCAGCTAACATCACTAGATTTCCTCATTTGCTTGTTGGACAAAATGACTTGCGAACAACATCTCAGTTTTGATAACTATGAAGTAAGTGAAGTTTTCATTTATTAATATTTAGAACCTTACACTTGATGGTTTCGCTATGTTGAGGGAAGAGTCATTAAAATGGCCCTAGGTTATCTATCAGTTATTTATTATTTATGAGTCGATTGTATTCTCTTTATTGTACTTTAGAAGTACCTATAAAACCATGTATAAGTTATCAACAAAATTATTACAGGTATACTTAATTTCGACGTAGCGGCGCAACTAAAAATTTAATAGATAAACAACGGATTTTTTTTTATTTTTGTCAAACATGGGAACAAAGGCAGCCCTTGGGGAAAACAGCGTGGCCTTTATTGACAGGCGGCCTTATTTGGAGGTCATTCAATTCTAAATAATCAAGGACGGGTTTTAAAAGAATGACTTTCATTTACAGGGTAGCCTTAATTCATAGAATACACTTTATTCGGAGATGGTCACAAACTCTGGTGTGACTGAATTTCTCGAATTAATGGTATTTGAACATCAAAACGTAATCAAGGAAATACAGATGAGAGTTGTCTTGAAATCACATTGTGCCTTTTACTATATTAATACATTAAAATCTAGTGTTTTTATCAGGAATGGATAAAGATAACAGATCATACATTACTTCTGTTAGCCAAATCCATAGACGTAATGGTGACATACATCAATGAATACTTAAGAAAATTCAACGAAAAATCCTCAGTGGTTTCAGGTAATATTTGTTTAACTTGAAACGCCATCTGTGTATTTCAGTTACGTCTGATAGTTAAATTAGATAATGAGCTACATACCAGTATTAACAAGTAACTGTCTTCCGTAAATGAAAACCTACAATAGAATCGAGGGGAAAATATATTGTGTTATTATAAAATAAAGTATATGTATCTTCATTTGGAAGGATTATCATTGTCATATTTATTACATTGTACTTCATGAATAGACAGTAGTTGATGGTACAAAATGCAGTAACAAGTTGGTTATCCACGATAAACATAATCCTATGTCATACACTTTCAGATGCAAGATCTGTAGAAGCCAATGAGGCTAGCAGAAAGGCTACTGTCAGTGATTTAGAGGAATTACACAAGAAAGTAAAGGTTGTTCAACAATGTTTGTATACTAAATTATGTCCATCGTGCATTACTCTATTTAAAAACATGATTTGTTTGCTTCGGTGGGTTTAACGCCGTTTTTTTCAACAATTATTCAGTTATATATGGCGGCCGGTTCTCCTATCCAGTTATGATGTATTTTATTTTAATCATTTCTATTTTTCTAATCAACAAGAAGCCGGCAACCTCTCCACCTACTTGTATAGTGGAAAATCGACATTTTTTGGCTAAAATTTTCATAGAAGGGTTTGACCCGCCGCAAATGAAAATCGAAGCAAGATTGCCGGGTAACAATCCCATCGCCCACGACCGCGGCTTCAAAATCAGAACATTTACAACATAAAGTATGCATTTATTAATAGAACACTGAAAACTGTAAACACTTGTGCAGTTATTATTTTCCATTTTGTTCCCGGAACCCTTTTAAACAATTTCAGTCAGTGATTGTACCGCGTCCCCTCCTGGTCTTCGTATTCCCTGTTTGATTATTTCAGTATGCGGTTTACTTATATCAAGTACAATCATTATTCACATTTGGGATAGTTTTTATTCCCGACCAGTATGCATATACACAAATGTATTCGCGGAAACAAAAGGTAAATGAAGAGTAATATTCATATTGCTTTCAATTTTCATATCGCTTAGGATGTGAAAACTAGAAAGGATTTCGCAGTGTGTTCAATCGCACCAGTATTATGTAAAGCGAAGGAAGAGCTAAATAAACAAGTTTTGTACCGATCTGACGGCGCCTCTATTTGGACTGCTTCATTTCACAACATTCAACTTGAATGGTACGCGGATGAAACGAGTTCGAAGTTAAGTCAGCTAGAGGTAAATATAAAGAACAATTCCAAGTAATTATAACTGGGTGCAGACTAGATGTCGAAAACTGAGGGCCAAAAATTGCCCTTAACTTACTATAATTTGAAGAGTCAGCAAAATTTCCTTGTGTCTAATAGTAAATTTGACCCTTTGGTACAAATTCTGATGAGTCAGAAGCCTTAGTTTGCTGATTTCAGGAGTCAAATTTTACCATTTTAAGGGTCACATGAAAGCCTTTGATAATAAAAGTATTTACGCCGCATGCAGAACCATCTCTGTGAAATAATTCTATCTGTTAATTTAAACTACCAATTTGGCCGCCTTTGCTTTAGCTTTCACCTGGGATATTACCTTGGTTTTATGGATGAGGTAATTATCCAAAGACATTCTCAGACACACACCTGCAGTTATTTTTATACCGATTCAAGAGATGTAAATGTACATTTGAATTATTTGAATGAGTCTATTGGCAGTATAACTGTCATTTTATACGGACAAGAACATTTTTTAAATACTTAGTACCATCTATAGCTGTTGAGTGTTGTTCTTTTGTCTAAATGGAGAGGTTAGGAATTTGTATCTAACACACTATTTTGTACTTTCAAAAACCCGGTCCGAAGGAGGACGCAGTGGCGAATTCTCTTTCTATTGATAGTGAAGAACAGGATTTGCAAGACTCATGTGTACCTGTTAAAACACATCAACATGAAACAAGTGAACTTGCCGACGTCGAACCAACAAAAGACGATGGACTATTAATGGATCAACATGAGGAGTTAAACACGAACAGTGTTGACTCAGATATAGATAAAAGTGATGAGAAACTCAAAATACCAATGAAAGGTAAACTCCGATTCGAATATGGTGTAATGATGCTTTAAAGATTAATAAAATGACAATAACAAACTGACAATCACAGACACTGCACCATTCAAAATCTAGACTTGTATAACTTACCAGAGCATAATTATTTACTTGGGCCCTAACGCCGTTTGTCAATAGTAATTCTGTTATACAAATACCGTCGGTGAAATTCGAAAACCTCGTAAAAGTTTTTAGCAACTTTTCAGGAGAGCAAAAAACTGTTTATATTTTTTTCTTTTCTTGCCGAATGAAGTGGTATTTCACATCAACACATAAAAATGCATTCTGATTTATTTTGTGAATAGGTCTTTTGAGCATGAACACCTCTTATGCTCCATTTTAGACTTACGATAATTTTGCACTTAAGTTTGGACACAAAATGTTGACATACGTGATATACGAGAATTTTGAATTGATATAACCGTCCAAAATTTGTTTTACGAGTTATTTGAAGAAAAGACACAGTCAAGAATTTTGAAATATTGAAAAGAAAATATCATAGTTTGTCTTAGTTTTGATTCAAGATTGAACTTAATTCATTTTTCAATCTTTTAAACGTTGATAGTGTTATCAATGTATGCGACGGCACCAATGTATGTAAGTTTGAGCATAATTATACACTGAGGATGTATTGCCGTTTGCGCACTGGAGACCAAATATTATTTTCATTATATCCAAACATTACTATATATAGTTGTCAGCATCTGCGTTTGGTGTTTTTGTGAGAGCAATCAAGAAGCGCCTTCAATCAACATATTTCAAACATTTATTGACAAAAGAAATGACGCAATAACCACACATTTTTTGTTAAAGGATGCAATTAATCAGATCAAATGCGACCCGTACAAATAATATGACGAAAATATGATGATGTAGCTATACATGTACATAGTATTGAACATAATCATGTCCAAATTATGTCACTTTAAAGAAAATTACAACATTGAGAACGTAATACCTATGGTGAAATGTAGCTACAAACCTAAATGGCAAATAAAGAATCACTCTGCGTTATCGTATCAAAACTGTACCACCATGTGCTATTGTAAAAACTAAAACAAATGCACATGTGGTTAGTCCTTACTATTTTTATCACTTCGACTACATCAGGGTCACTCAAATAGAAGGGTCTGGACTCCGTAAATTAAAGCGTTGTGTAGCGATCACGTGGTCGCGCGCAAGATGGCCGTCATTGTGAAACGGTGAAGATCGCATTGAAATAGATACCCAAATATTCACAAATTACTAACCATTTTATTAGTGTAGAGCTCCACGAAAAGTTAGATCGTAAGTATCTCCTTCTAATTTGACCAATTTCTTAGGATAAAATCCATTTATTTATGTTGAAATCCGACGGTACATAAATGGACGAAAACTCGTTTTAAGCCCAGATCTAGATTGTTGTCGCAAAGCGTGTATTTTTCGTAAGTAAATATAACCCTTTTAAGTTATAGAGTGATAATGTCGGGGTTAATTTCATGTCTTTTAAAGGTTGTTGAAGTAAATCATGCAGTTACTTTTTTATATTGATTCCGATGCTAAGAAATAATGATACATGAATTTGACCTTTTTTGACGAAGTCGCCATTTTGAGTTTGACCAATTTTACTTTTTTTAGTAAGTGATTCCGTCTTTAATAATCATCTATCGCCGAAATGCTTGCAACACATTTTAGAAAGATCAATTCTCCGTTTATTCATGATTTTATTTTAAATTTTTCTATTTCTTGTTTTTGACTAAATGGAAATAGAAAATTTGTGTGTTCTCTATACACACGTGAATAAAGCTCTCCGATATGTATCGACAGCACAAATTGATGTTTATACAGAGATAAGCGCCTGAAGAGCACGAGTCCAGACCATTCAATTGAAAGACCCTGACTACATGCATTCAGTGACATCAACTAATTTAATGCGTAATGATATGCTACGTTATGGCACAGACATAATATTATCTTCATTTTTAAATACATGTAATACATGTACTTGTATGACCTTGCACTTTCTCCTACTTACTGCTATTGATGAATGCCAAATCTGTGTCGGCGTACATTGCTCAATTTGTGCCCTTGCGTAAAACTTTCTCTGACCATTTCATGTTATTCAAGAAGTCATGAAGATAATGTTCAGTCGTTATCAATTTATCTACCAGACAGACCACGGTTGGCCCTGTTTAATTTCTTCATTTTTGTTGGTTCGATAATACATTTCTATTTAAATTGTTTTTTCATACATACTCGACTGTTTCAGGAACATTAATTGTTAAATCTTGGGATTGTTCTGTTATAGATATTGTTGAAGTTCTTGTTCCGTATAATTGTTGCAGGGCATTGCATCAAGTGTTTCAGGCATAGTATCATCAAATGTAAGGTTGTCGCTTTCAGAAACGTGTTGTTCATTGTTGCAATAATCTTTATAAATTTGTCCTTCTGTTCAATCTCAATTTACCTGATTGCTTCGAATAACATATCTGAATTATCCGAATTCACTTGTAAAGTTATTTGACGTAAAAAGTTTGCTCAATTGCTGAGTTGTCTGAATATTACGAGTCGCCAATGTCTTTATCAATACTTGATATATCACTGTCTTAATGCTCGGTTTGTTACTGAAATATTTTTCGAACAATATTATCATTGCCATTTACTCAATCATTATTCTATTTTCTGTTAACTTTCATTGTCGGCTTTGTATTTTCTAGCATATATTTCCAGTTAAATGTATCCTTGTAACTTATGCCTTTCTGGTCCATTATAATCACTGTCATTTACTGTATCATATCCTTTCTCAGTATTAACCAAATTACTTTCATCGGTTGCATTGCTATCTCAAGCAGCTTGATATAAATTACTTACCTGGGCTGACTATGATCATTCAAAAAGCTCGTATATCACTTCAGAGTTGTATTTCTGTGAACTTTATCTATATGATTTTTTATGAATAATAATGCATTATCTGCAAAACAAACTTATATACAATACCAATTTAGCCCAATACATACTATACTACTTAAATGGAGATGTAGAGCACTTTTCTACGAATGAAAAAAAATTCTCAAGACTTAGATTCTACGCGATTTTCGATTTTCACTTTTGATTACCAATTGACATGCGCGGTTTTCTCACATGGTCAAAACTCGACTTGTAATAGGCTTTGATGTACATGCTTTTCACAGTTTATAAAGTTGGACCTGCTGATTCCGATGGCGCGAAAATAAAAAAAAGCGCCAAAATTGACTTACGAGGTTTTGAATTTCACCGACGATACATTAGTTCTCATATCAAGTGTCCCTTTGTGTTGTCCAGTACTTACTCGTTCCCTCACCATTTATAACAGAATGTCTATTCCACATGATACATGCATTGGACATAGGAGGCAAATATCTAAGGATATTGTCACTAAAATATGTACCTCACTTTGGTATTGTTCATTCCGATTAATAGTCTTGTCTGAAGCCGATTTAAGATACCGAAGACAGTCAAATGAATACAGAACACGAGGAGATAAAATGATATTCTTCCACATGCAATTACAGACTTAACAATAAGTAAGTCGTTGTATGTTGTACATGTTGTAGAAAGCACATTTACTTATTCCGTTTTATTCGTGAGTGTACGTAGAAGCTTGTAAAGTACAATTCAGCTATGTGTTCTCCAGCCGTAATTTGTGATTGTCCTTTTTATTATCTTAATGTAGTGACATTATTTTGTAAATGGAAATTACTTGAGTTCATTTACGAAACATCATAACACATTGGCGTTGTTTCATCCCAGTAAATCAGAAAAGTACAGACAGATTACGAATAACCCCCAAAAGATATTAAGACAATTATTTTATGCTTCACGTAACCTGGGTGTAAACTTTAACATCTACTAGTATAATATATTTGGAGAAATCGTATACTTTCCAGTTCAAATATACTCCCATCTACATGAAAGCATTTTCCCTGAGATAGAAGGTGAGCTTACTAGACAGCTTAAAGAAAGGTTAGAGGGCACTATAGCGAGTGATACAGACTTCGTTGTTTGTAATCAGAAGGATGATATACAACAAGGAGAAACAGTCTTCTTGTTGTGCTTGACTTCTTCAAGAATCGGGACAGACGTTGCTAATCTATTACATGGTTTGAAATGTAAGCATGTTACAGAGTTCTTCTGAATCGTGCTTTAAAGAAGCTCTCTACAACGTATGTAGTGTTTAATGCTACTGGGTCATACCCTGTGATGATGAAAAAAGGAACACTATCGTAATAAAATGAATGTGGCAATTAATGAAAATTTCAAGGTTATGTACTTAACAAATTCAGAGGCCAGACATGCTAAGAATGAGATACTCAAGAATAAACCTCCATGAGTGTTTTGACACTATTTTTAAAGCCCCAAATTAGCTTTTTTGGATGTTAAAATTGAAGTGGATCTTATTTTACCTAGAAACATGTCTTATCAGTGAAATTGACTTTACTTTCCATAAAAACAGTCCGAAATTTTCTTTTTAATCAGGATCAAGTATATATAGAAACATAGCACACTATTTTTTCAATGATGTTGCAAAAAATAAGAAAAAAACATTTACCAACATTTATACGAGATGTGGCTAAAGAAAGGCATTATGTAAATATCGTTTTACAGAAAATAAAATACATTTCTCATAGTTTACGATAATTTTATTTATCATTCTGTATCACTAAATTCAAAAGGCTAATGGGCCTTTAAGTGTTTAACCAGTCAATTAAAACAACAAAAAGTACTTACCTTAGTGAATCCAATGGCAACAATCGCTTACAGTGACCAGACCTGTCCCTCAGTGGCCTTGAGCTTGGATACTAGTATTCGTTGTGTATCATTGTTGTGTAGACTAGTTCTCTACCGAGATTGTTTTTAATTGAATCATGTCCATGGGGTCAGAATTGGCCTGTCCTATGACAATTATTTCACAAGGAAAAGCTTTAAAAAGTCTTCTTGTCCAAAAGCGCATGGAGCTTAGATATTTAGTACATACTAATTTCTAGTGGTTCTCTAATGATATTGACCAAATTATTCCCCTGTGTCGAAATTAGTTCAACCTTCACAGTCAGTTGTTAGCATAATTATCATCTCATTAAATTAACCAGTAGAGGAGTATAATAGGACAATCATTGAATGTTTTTAGTTGTATTACTTTCTTTAATTACAGTAACACCAGAGATGATAGTGATTGTCTTTCATCATAAGGATGAGTATGTTCTACCATCCCAAGCTAGCAAACGAGTACTTCTAGATGAATCGTATGAATGCCTTGGAGGAATTTATGATATGGCGTACTTATCTAGTAAAGGCATATACCCGTGTGGGATGAACGATAGGAGCATAAAGTCATTAACTAGTTTGATTTTACAACAACAGTCATAGCTTGATTTTATCAGATTTGTTGGTGATTATCCGTCAGTCGAGCACTGTTTGGTGGTATATTCTACTATAAATTGGAAGAAAGCTTGTTTTTTTTGTTGGAAAGATGCAGGATGTTTTACAAGACTGGACTTGCAACTGTATAATCCGGGACAGCTCATCACCAGCTGACAAACAGAACCAACAACATTATAATTGTTATGTATTTAATCTGCTCGGTATATTTATAAATAACTTCTCTCTTATATTTGTTATAAACCATTTATATTGAGCGTGAAAGAGACGTTTGTAAATCGCTGAAATTATGTTGATACAGTATGTATACATCATCTTCAAATACATCAATAATAGAAGTTTATTTGCTTTTATCTCTGATACCATGATATTAAACATATCCACTAACTTTTTTTTTTGAATCACAATTCACCGGTACCATCTTCTTATGATTGCTTTATCGATATAAATACAATGGGAAATGTGTGCGATGCGTATGGTTTCACGAGTTATCTCCCTTCCAACTGGAAGTGTAAAAAGCCATGTCAGTTGTTCGTGTTACCTGTTGTTTTGCTGCCCATTCGACAGGTATAGTCTTTTCAGAGCCGCCACAGTGAGAGGAGAGAAAAGATACATGAGAACCTGGCATTCATGTCTCAACTCATTTCGAATAGTTCTTCCCGGTCTTTTATCGGACCCGGTATAAAGCACAGATATACGCCTCGCCCTTTTACCTGTGATTTTCTAGACACAGTACTTGGTTAGGGACACTGAAAAGCGTCCCTGAGAAATCCGAAAGGCCAGTCGAACCAATGATCTTTCCTTTAGTAGTACAGCGCGCTACCACCCAACCACCAATCACCCCATGCTTTGTGTAAAAGGTATTTTTGTAAAGGAGTTCGTTATGCGGTGATTATTGTAACATCCATTGTAAGTGACTTGGTTAATTTAGGTTGTGAAACATTGTTTTAAATTAATTGTTTCGCAAAAAATCAAATAAAACAGTGAACAGACCATTGAAGCTCAGAGTGACGTCAGAAAACGTTTATACTTTAATTATTGCTGACAATGTAAATGGGTGCGAAAAAAAATAGTGATAAAAGCAAATATGTGTTATATACTTTATTACAATAAATACTAAATATGTGCAAAATGACGCTAACAAATCTTAACATCACAAAAAAGCAATGCATATATATGTTTTATTTCTTTCAACTGACTAATTAATTTAGGACATGTTCGTGTGTATCAGTACCCCATAAAACATTATATAAAACTAAACATTTTACAACAAATTTTCATACATGTTAAACCTTGAAAAATGGTAGACAATTATCGTATTTCAGGTTCGCGTTCGGAAATTTTCGCGATTTGAATCAAATGAAAATAAATATACCCTTTATCATCAAAATTACACAAGTTGTTTTACTTTAGAATGTAGCAAAATAAGGAAACAATACCCCAATATACGTTATCATAAACCATCAAAAACACTCCTGAGCATGTTTGGCAACCGCGAGTAAATGGATCACTGCCAAAATTAATCTTTTGTACAGCAAGAATATAAATATAGCAGGAATATCGCAAAAAAATCAAGTTCCAACTATGTTTTATATTATATTCATTACGTTACATCAGACAAATATATGTTACAATACCTAACAAATGCCCATTCTAGATATTGCCTATACATGTACATGTATTGTGTCATCATACAATTCAACAAGCAAGTTTTTGTGTGTCAAATTAGGACAAAAGCTGTGTAACAACATGTAGCATAAGTTTACAACACAAAATGTATGTACGTGAAGTACGTTCGCATCACACTAAGTAAAATTTAGCATATTTCAAAACAAATGTTCATACCTAAATCACACAAACTCAAATTTATTGAACACTCACATTACAGAAGCTTATCACAAATCAATTAAGATCAATCAATCAAATACTATACAAAATCATGTCCCACTAACAACGCTTAATAACTAATTTACTGTTTAAAATTTGTACATACACATAAAAGCATTTTCCAAAAACTTGATAAATTTATCGTAAGTTAGGCTGACAATTACTAATCAACTTTTCATATAGTTATATTGTATTCATTATTACCTAAATCTAACGATAAAAGCATCACACTTTCATCTATTGTACCATCAATGTACATTTCTAAACAATCATAGTATCTTAACATAATTTTGGAAACACAATCCGCCCTTAACAAGCAACAAGTAACGTCAAAATATCTCAGCAATTATACGTTAAAACTTTATAATTATGTTGCATGTAATATAAGCATATCTACAAATAAAGCGATATCACGAGAAAGTATTCAAGCCAATCTTACAAACAAGAAATACACGTACAAACCAATACATTAATTCAACATTACTCTGCAGTTATACTCTTTTACTCAAAGGATTCTAATCATTAATCATGTCACTATTTAAAGTAGTTCAATACAGTATTAAATATGCTTTACAGACCAGACCGCAATAGAATTTGTTGTTAATTCAACAACCTAAAGAAGCAAAACAATTAGTCAGTACTGTATCACTTCCGTTGCACCATAACGGGGTAATTTGATAGTTTCATAATCAGAAATATTATTTGCAGGGTTAATTATGAGACAATGCATACAGTTTACCATACACTATCACGTTACCAAAGCTGTACATCACAAACACACTATCTAATACTTCCTTTCCGACACTCCCTCTTTTCTGATGAAGCTGACAAGCTTAACGATAGTATTGGTATTTATCTCACACTGGAAGATTCCTTTTTCTTTCAGAAAAGCCATATCCGATATACAACCAAGTTTCTTAAATTCTTGTCCTGT
The DNA here is from genome assembly GCA_964023205.1 of Lutraria lutraria. NCBI lineage: Eukaryota > Metazoa > Mollusca > Bivalvia > Venerida > Mactridae > Lutraria > Lutraria lutraria. The sequence goes on along the minus strand of OZ026834.1, from coordinate 11,395,498 downwards.
CAGAACCAGTTTACTTGATTGTTGCGGGAGAGCGTGGACATCTTTATGATGTATCATCAGCAACGCCATTTTAGAAGACACTGGAAATAAAACAAACCACTGAACCAATACACAGAATTACATTAGTATCAAGACGGAATTGAAAGCATACAAACAAAATAGAACATACTTGATTGAAACTTTCGTTTAGGAACCCTCTGTAAACACTAGATGGTTTAGTAAACAATAGTAATAAATGGCCATATAATTAATCTGATAATTAGTGTATACTTAAGTACACTAATGTTATTCCCTACCAAAGGACGTTTAATTAGAACATAAAACTTAACACAATAATTACAGTTTAACCCTTGAACTGCATTCGCTGCATCTGTTCCAATCCTCGAAGCCGTAAAGCACATCACTATAGTTGGATATTCATCAGCATCAATATCTTCTGGTCCAGCGCATTGTTCAAACTTCAGTTCTTTGTTTTCCTCATCAATTTTACTTTTCAGGACGGCCATCAGATCGTTTTCAAAATCCGACATGAAATTGACTCGACGTAGACAGAAAAGCTTAACTGAAATATTTGTTTAAAAATATCTATAATCTATCCATTTTTATATTTACTAACGAGTTATCTTCATACTAAAAAAAGGAGTTCTTAAGAGATCCCTCTAAGACTGAACAATTAGACGTTTATGACTAGTCTCGTTTCGAGTTTTGCCATTTTCAAAATTGGTTTTAATTCATACAATGATCTTTGATTCGGAATAAAAACGAATATGATAGTTCGTTAGGTTAAAGCTTTACCATGTGAAAAAAAATGATTACGATTCGGCAATATCTAATGCTTTGGATTATCTTTTGATTTAATGTATTAGGATCCTAACTCCGAAAAGTGTTATCTAACTAGAAATGTGTCCATAGGACACGGACGCCCCCGCCATTTCACACTGGACACAGAAATTAATGTTATGTGGCAAATATGTGAAAACAACAGAGAGCAGGTTGCTTGGGAATGCTGCCCATAGTGGGAGGTAAAGATCACCTAAGGGTAAATACACAATTACATGTACTTTCATTATTTCAATATAAAGAATGAACATGAATATCTAAGTGTCCACTGTGACCTTGACCTTTGAGTAAGCTATAAAGTTTTTGAACATGACACGTCGCCTTAATATGATGAACATTAGTGCCAATTCATTTCAAAATCCAATCATACATGACAAAGTTATGAGCCGAACACGAACACACCCTTTTTACTAAATCCATAATAATATGAACAAACTTTTATCGTCCACTGTGACCTTGACCTTTGAGCAAGTGACACAGTTGATGTGCATGACACGTTGTCTTGATATGATGGACATTTGCGCCAGTTTATTTCAACAACCAATCATACATGACAGAGTTATAAGCTGGACACGAGCATATACATAATTATAATGCGTTAAGTGTTCACTGTGACCTTGACCTTTGAGCAAGCGACACAGTTTTTGCTCATGACACGTCGTCTTGATATGATGGGCATTTATGCCAAATCATTTCAAAATCATATCGCGCATGACAAAGTTATGAGCCGGACACGAAAATTCCGTAACAAACACACACGCACACACCAACGGACAAGGTAAACACTATATGCCATCCGCCATTTCATGGCGGGGGCATAAAAATAAGACGGACAGGTTTTGTGAATGTTTATGATTTTATAAAGATTTCCATGACAGAAAATAATTTACCATGGGATTTTCAAAAACAATGGCATTCCTTTGGGTTATTTACCCTTTGATTTTGCATTGAAGTCTATCGGAGTAAGCCATTTTTCAAAGATGATGAAAAAAGGACATCCATTTCAATAAAACTCAAAGTAAAAAGAAAAGATGCAACTAAAGCTATCACTGAAGATGATGAATATCCCCTGATGCCAACTTTCATTTTCCTTTGTAAAATGTAACAGTCAGTTTTTCATATTTTAATACCAGCAAACAGGTACCCGGATAATTTCTATATATACATTATAGAAAAGGTATAAAGGACCATAACCCGTTTAAAATTGAAGTCGTAAAAACTAGCTGAGACATGCACAACATGCTATTTATGACTTCTTTAAAGTTTATTGAGTTCCTGCAAGAAAATTTGCCTAACCGATATATATACGCAGTACAAAAAAAAACAAAGGATCATAACTAAATAAACATTTATTCAAACAAAACTACTTAATGAATGCACAACTGCTGTTACAACTAATCACTGCGGTCAATTTTTATAGAATTCCTGAAAGTAGTTGCTAAGAATTTTGTCCGGACAAATTGTGTCTACAGACGCAGGACATACCAACCGACCAACCAACGAGCGTGAAATCCAATATAACGCTCATACATTTCATATCTTGGCATAACTACACAGTATCAGTATAATTTGGTTAAGTAAAATATAGGTCAGCATGCATTATCTAAAGAAATCTATATCTTTCTTTACTTTTTAAGGAATAAATAAGTTACAGTATCCGAAGTAACTACCAAAGTAATAATGACAATAAGGGCTGAGGCAATACTTTGTTCGCAATATCAATATTTTATGTAGTATTGAGCACGAACACCTGAAAAATGGAAGTTAGGATCCTAATAATTCAACAGTGATAATCAATTCAGCACATTTTTGATATAATATTTGATATAGAGGTGGTCACTCATGAGATCGGAAAATTTCATTGCAACAAGGATGTTTCGATTCTCATTTACTTTTGAAGAATACTATATTGCCATTCAGTTTTTAGTGTGAAAAGTGTTTGTCCATGATTTAACTTTTTCGTAAAATCAGTTTTAAGAGATATACCCAAAATCGGTAATTTTCTTAATAACGGCCTTTAAAAAGGGGTAAGGGTAGAGACATTACCGAATGTTTCAGTAAATGTTAACCATATCAATTTTAAAATGTACTGGTTTTATCATTGCCTGAATGTAGAGAAACTTAAAGCATTAAATGGCCACATTATACCAATTCCTTGACATTGTACTATTTCAAACACTGTGTTATTTACCAAATTAAGATCAATAAAAAGGCTAAAAATAAGGGTTTAAAAAAACTTTATACAATTTTCACATATTGAAGGAATAACAAGGATTTTGAATGACTGAAGTAGGTTAACGTATCGGCATTGGCCAATAATCGCTTAAATAACGTAACATAATATTTTACGTTTTTTACAAAGATTAAATATTATACTGTACAAAAAATTCTAACCGAACGCTCAAAAATGGTGTTTTATTGCGATAAATACTGCACCCCTTTATCGACTTTTCCTTATCAGCGTTAAACATCTCTAACGATATGATACTATTAATTCACTTTAATGACAAAAACTTGTCATAAAATCTCTTACTATACATTAAACCTGGGCGTGGTTTCAATGATTGAACCGTAAACATAAGCGATTTTGATTGGCTATCGAAATTGAAAGGAGTGCATCAAATTCGTTTTCATGCGACCAGAATGATCTGACACTTTAATTGTTAATTGCTCAGCTTTAAAAAACACAGTAGGTGTCATTTTCGAATTTATATTGCCGTCTTATTTGATGACGGATTTCAAAGCGGCTTTCGGTATTTTGTAGCGAAAATGTTAATGTAGGGAACAGTACCTCAAAATTTTGATACTTGTTTTCATGTTTCATCTATGACGTATTACGTAATAAACAGCGGGGTTTTGTGTACGGAATTTCTTTAAAGTTAAGTATCTAACAAACCGAGGACGTTATAACAAAACTGAGGCATGGTTCCTGCATTATACATTTATAGTGATTTTAAGGCTATTTGTTGTAATATACAGAGCAGTTTTCGTTGTTAAAAAATGTGTACATTACGTGCGATATTGGTTTATAGAAGACCAATCAAGGGTAATATTTGGTTCAAATCACTTGCAATTGACTTTATACAGTGTTTTTTTTTAGTATATAATTAGGTTTTAGTTTTTAAATCTATAAATTGGTGAAACTTGATTTGACCTGATATCCAAGCCCTTTAGTTTAAACATCAATTAAAAACATGATATAAAAAGTATATTTGGGTGAATATTTTTCAACGGATGTTTTCATAATGCCAATTCTGATGTAAACCTTAACCCACTCACCGTTTTACAACAGCAAATAATTTAATATAAATATTTTAAGAAATAATCATGTTTTTTTTAAGAACTTTGATAATACATTTGCAAACCAGGTTATATAAATTTATTCATTCACAATTTAACAACCTTTGGCTGATAATACTGAACGACTTATTGTTGTTGTGTATATACAGACGAACTAAATTGACTGCCGTAATCTGGTCTGATGTCGTAAAAGCAGTAAATATTCGCGATAAAAAAACGCATTGAAATTATTTATGCATTTAAATGACATTGTTGACTGCATCAAACGATAAAAAAGATACAATAAGTTCAACTTGAATTTTACGACTGCTTTTTATCACAAAAGCTCACGAGTGACCACCGTTAATCCGTTTTCCGTGTAATCCTACATTTTAAATACAGGATCATTTAAAGACGATGATTATTGATATAAAAACCTTTCATTATTGATTTCCTCTTCAGTTTTTGAAGCTCAAGAGACAGTTCATTAATTTCCGTTCCGTACGTCTGTAATTGTTTTGTCATGTCATCTTCTCGAACTCCAGCATCCTGTACTTCCTTTTTAAGTACGCTTATACGGCCACTCAAAATTACTCTCTCACTTTCCATAGCAGAGATCTTTCTGTCAAATGCTTTCTCCCTCTGTTGAAGTTGTCTTTCTTTGGTCTGTACATCGATTTCTAATTTATGCAACTGACTATTTTTGTCACAAATATCTGATTCATGATTTTTCTGCTGTGTTTCTATTCTTGCAATATAGCCAGTAATGGTGTCATTCAAGTTCATCTCAGTTTTAGCTAAATTCTTTTTCAGCTCACATATTTCGTTTTCCAGATCTGCTTTATCACCTTTTAAAGTTATAATTTTTCTGTTGGCATTCTCAATAGCATTTGTCAGCATTTCAATGTTTCTATGAGCTGTTAACATCTTCTCTTCTATGGCTGTAATTGTAGAATAAGCTTCCTCCAATTTATTTTTCTTAGTTTTTACCTCTTCATAAACTTTGGACAACTCATTATCCTTGCTTGTTATTGTAGAATAAGCTTTCTCCAATTCAGTTGTCTTCGCTTTTACCTCTTCATAAACTTCGGACAACTCATTTTCCTTGCTTGTAATTGAAGAATTAGCTTTCTCCAATTCAGCTGTCTTCACTTTTACCTCTTCATAAAATTTGGACAACTCATTTTCCTTGCTTGTAATTGTAGAATTAGCTTTCTCCAATTCAGTTGTCTTCGCTTTTACCTCTTCATAAACTTTGGACAACTCATTTTCCTTGCTTGTAATTGTAGAATTAGCTTTCTCCAATTCAGTTGTCTTCGCTTTTACCTCTTCAAAAACTTCGGACAACTCATTTCCCTTGCTTGTAATTGAAGAATTAGCTTTCTCCAATTCAGCTGTCTTCACTTTTACCTCTTCATAAAATTTGGACAACTCATTTTCCTTGCTTGTAATTGTAGAATTAGCTTTCTCCAATTCAGTTGTCTTCGCTTTTACCTCTTCATAAACTTCGGACAACTCATTTTCCTTGCTTGTAATTGAAGAATTAGCTTTCTCCAATTCAGTTGTCTTCGCTTTTACCTCTTCATAAACTTTGGACAACTCATTTTCCTTGCTTGTAATTGTAGAATTAGCTTTCTCCAATTCAGTTGTCTTCGCTTTTACCTCTTCATAAACTTCGGACAACTCATTTTCCTTGCTTGTAATTGAAGAATAAGCTTTCTCCAATGCCTTTGTCGTTGTTTCGATGATTTTCTTGAGTTCATCACAGGACTGTCGATCCATTATATTTGACAGAAGTTCTTTTTTCAATTTTTGTATTTCGTCGCTTGTATTTCTCTTCAGATTTTCAATATCTTTCTTCGATATGGCTCTTTCTTCTTCAAGTTCTCCATCTTGTTTCGTAACTAACTTGTTTAATGTATTTCTTTCCTCCAGAAGTATTTTGATTTCTAGCTTTAGAACTCCAATGTCTGCTTCCAAATTACAAATTTCATCATTAAATGCAGTCATGTCCATCTTTTCAAAGTTTTTGGAACTCATCATTACTGGGTTTTCGTTCAAATTCGTCTTGTATTTCCGTAATTCCTCACACGTCATACAAGAGTCTGACGAATACGGATACAGCGCTTTAATTACTGTTGAAATGAATTCTACGAATTCAATGAATTCTTTCAAGAAGAATTCCTTCTGTCCGACCGTTGCAGCCTAAAGAAATACGTATTTATGTTTATTTACGACTGAATAATCATTCAAGTTTACAAAAAAAATGTAAAACGCAGTTAAGGTATACGAATATGGTTTTGTTATACATCTCATTAAGTGCAGAAGAACAATGTTACTATTAATATGTATTGCACTTCCCTTTCGATTTTGTTTGAGGACGGATAAAGACAAATTCAATTTAATACTTACCTTTGATTTGCACAGTAGTTGCATTGCAGATATATTTGCATCTGGTGGTCCTTTTTCATCTGCGTATGCCGCTGAAAATATACCACTGGTTTAGTGCTCTCAGTATCAACCCATAAAATGTCAAAGGGCAACGAATATGAGCCGTAAAATTAGTACAACGTGTGATTTAAAAGAGAAAAAGACGGCAGTCAAATTTAGTGAAATGTTTCAGTAATTTCATCAGTACGGATAAGAAAGCGATTCCAAGAATAAAAACAAAAACAAATAATCCCTTTCAAAATTGTTATCGATAGACGAACGGGGAGTGACTGTAATATCTGAACTAGATATTCGTGCTCGAGAAATCGCGCGCGAGAGAGAGAGAGAGAGAGAGAGAGAGGAGGGAATAATGAGAAGAGCTAAACTAGGTAGATGTAAGTAAGAACGTAAAAACAAATAAGATAATACGTCACTGACGCTACCTGAAGATAGTCCCTCAAAATAATGCGCCGAAGCATGTAAAACATCAGCATAGTTCATGAAATCAATTGTTGTCTGTTCGACTGTCTTTATCTTTGACTAAAAGTAATAAATAAGAAATTTACAACATTTCATAATTATCGTAAACACAAGAAATGAGGAATACCATAACCAAAATTGTATCCATATTGGATGCAGAAAATCGTCATTAGATGCCGGTTGGTAACATGTCGAGTCTATAAACTTTAAACATGTATTAAATGTGAGCTTAAGCTTTCACATATTCAATTATTCAATTTCCAATAAAACATCAAAGACTAACACATTCATATTAACACTGTAAGTACAAAACTGTTGCTCCATACATGTCAAAGTAACAGCACTGACAAGACCACGATAAACATATCAAAGTCCTGAAGCTTCTGTTGTTGTTCGGAACTGCAAAGCAGTCAAAAGTTGAATTTCTATTCATGACAAAACAATATAATTCACTGACTGCCAATGATTTCACATTTTGAAAGCACTTTTACCGAAGAATTTTGTCAACGGCTTCTGGAAGTTTATTTCCATGACAGGTCACATTACAATCGCCTAAGTCGTGATGAAAGCTTAATTCTGATTGCCTGAGCGATACTCCGTGATATTTGAGGCATGGTTCCCGATGGCGTAGTAAACATGTATGAGTGTTCAGGGTACTTGTTAGTAAATTGTAAAGGTCACGCTGACTTCTGAACCTCGGGCATGCTCGATTGGGCAGTCAGAACTGAACCAGACTTTATTTCCGACTCTACCGAAAATTCGACCAAACGAGCGAGATCATGGTCAACACTGAATCGAAAGTTTATTGACGGCTTCCAAAACATTCCCTTTTGACTATTTTTTGACACAGACAGTTCTTTTGCAGCAGTATTGTCTGCTGTCGGTGGGCACCGCCGTGCATTTAACAGATAAATGGCATTTGAACGGCATTTATGTACATGTGAACGTCCGTTAACTATGTAGAAGATTATCCATGGCATAAGTAATCGTAATCGACAAAAAGCCATTCACTTAGTAAATTCATGAAAAAATGTCAATAGATAATACTGAGCCAAAACTGGTATCGATCGTTATTGATGTTTGTGCGTGCATTCTTCTATAACAATGTATAGAAGACACGTTTTTAAACACACAGAAACAAGCTATTCATTGACTGCTCCGTTGCGTACAGATTTTTGACTAAAATTGTTGCTCCGTTGCGTACAGAAATTGTTTTCTCCGTTGCGTACAGTACAATGTTTACACTTTGCACCGTGGCGTACAGTATGTAAAATGTAAAAGCTTTAAAACATCTACTACAAGGGATTTTGATGAGGAAATAATGGATATACGTGAGGAGCTTTACATTCTCCATACACGTGGACAAGTTTTTTTGTGGATTCATTCAGTTTAACGGAATAATCGTCGGTTTTGTTTAGTTTCCTCTCTTCATTTTTAAAAAAACTCAACACGAGATGTTCAAACACTGATATTGTGAAAACGGCGAGGTTTGATAAAAAAACGATTATTAACCGCCGATTGCCGTTTTAAAGTTCTTTCATTTGATGTATACTATTGTGTAGAGGACGTCGTATTTAAAAAGTTTGAACTAAAAACAAACGACACCTACCTCACAACATTTATCCGTCCGTCATCTTGTAAACACCGTTATTTTTTGCGTACAGTGCTACCACACAGTGATTAACGTGATATCCGCATACAGATTATTGGGGAGTGCTACACTATTGACACTTATTCAAATGTATTTAAAGCGACATGATAAAATATTATGCCAGTACATTTCAAACAGTGTATATATAAATACGTTGTTTCTTACTCATTTGTTCGTTATTCAATAGAGTTTTAACAAAAACTGTCTCTATAATTTAATGAACATGATTGTGCTCGTGTAAACCGTGTTGTTTACAACTTACTTATACCCTGTGTTACCTTTTTACTACGCGGTCGGAAGCCATACCTCAAATATCACGGAGTATCGCTCATCCTATCATAGTTAAGCTTTTACTACGAGTTAAAAGTTTTAATCACAAAGTAGATATAGAATTACAGCACAGTATTTTTTTCAATGATATTGCAAAAAATAAGAAAAAGCGTCTTGACAGCATTTCTACAAGATGTGACTAAAGAAATGCATTGTGTATTTGTTTTAGAGCAAATAAAATACAGTTCTTACATTTTACTAGCATTTCATTTATTGTTCTGTATTACTAAATTTAAAAAGCTAATGGGGCTTTAAAATAAATTCTTCGTTAAGGTTTTCGAAGTATAATATGAAGTGTTAAGGATTGTACCTTGAATATTGTCATTCTTTTGTATGTCCATTAAGACAAATGCAGGTGAATTTTTAAAAACTTTTACCTTCACTTAAAGGCATTGAACCAGGAATGCGAGGCATGTGACTTATGGACCAGAAAGTCCCCTAATTCCACAGTAGGGGGTAATAAAACAGACAGGGTCATTGATAGACTAGCACCTGTTTACATAATCTGTTACTCTATGCTTATAAAAACAAAAGCAATTTAGTCATAAACTTATTATCACTGTAAATCAATAAAATTTATTACCCCACTTTTTGACTAGGTGTCAAGTCTACAGACCGTGACCAGACTGGTTTTATCTGATTAGGGGCAATAAAACAATTAAGAGATTAGACCACATGTGGATTTTGGGGGGGGGTCACTTATATAGTAGCTGTTCAATGTCTTTAAGAGAGTTATGAGTTTTGTTCTCTATCTCTAGCGTAAAATAATACCTCAAAATCAAATGAAGTCACCTTTATGAAAACTGGCCTACCTGTGCCACAATTGATACAATAGATGCAAGAATGTGTATAAGTCTAAGGGTAACAAATGTTTATTCAATCCAAATTGTTTATATGATGTTTGGAACTATTATGTTGCAGAAAAAAATGAAAAATGTAACCCTGCCCCTTCAAGATTTAGTCAAGATTTTTGCCTTTTACCAAAAAGTAACAAATTGATAAATATCATTAAAATAAAAACTAGAGCAGGGCCACAGCTGAAATTTTCTCAGAATTAACTGCTATGTGTATGTAATGTCTTCACCAAATCTCAAAAAGTTTTAATAAGCTGTTTTGAAAAAATGTGTGTCAGAAATCCGTAGTTACCTGATTTTCGCTAATTAACCATGTATAAATTCCAATAAACTGGACAAAATGTTTTTGAATAAATATTTTCCTCCATGTTACTGTATAAAATCATGTTCTAGATACAAAACATGACCTAAAAACTAAAAAATAAAGAAAAAAGTATGGTCCCAGTGGGGTTTGAACCCATAACCCTCAGGAATATGTCAATATATCAGTAAAATTCATGAAATTCAAAATGGAAGTTATGCAATTCCTTAAGAGTGCATCCCGAGATGTGAAATCATTCGCAGTTAGTAAATTATAATATATATATAATATGAATATGTTGTTTTGTTCACGTTGCGGCTTTACGACCGTGTGACTACTTTTCAAGGGAAAATCTTAAAAATACTTTTAAGGCCATTATAAATTAATTGCTTGTTTAGGCCTAAAAAAAATTACTTGTTTCTGCTAGCCCGACCGTCCCTATTTTTTGCTGCCGACTCTAAACCTTTTTTTGACCTATCAAAAAAAATTTGAAAATCGGTCCCTTTTCGTCCATTATTTTACTTATCCGAATTTCGCAGAATGCTTTTAATGAGAACTGATCTGCTCTGCAATTTTAATTGACCGAAGTCATGATTCATAATTCCAGATGGCAATTTGGTTACATCTTCGTGAGTATACTTCGTTTCTGAAGCGTCCGTGGAATTGAATAAAGTTTATACCGCATTTTCCGAAAATTGTAAACATTTTCATGAATAATCACATTTTGATAGTATTTATTGAATTTTTACAACAGTATTATGACCAACAGAATAACAAAGACTCGTGAATTTTCAAGAATAGTCATTAGTAGACATTACATTCATAGTAATGTGGTGTACGATTTTCGGACGACAAATTTCGGATACCATAGTGAAACTATACATCATCTTACATGATTGTATGTGCATTTAATGAAAATCTTTTCTAATTGTGTTGTCTTATCTTTGACCCTTAATCATGTGACACATACACTGGATGAATTCTCCATTTTTTCAGGACTCGGTGTAAATTTTATGATAATCATAATTCAGCTAAGTTCATAAAACATCTTCCATTACAATTTGTTAATATTGCAGCAATAAGATACAGTCTTGGCTTAACATGTATGTGACCAAAAAAGTCACTTCCCTGCCAAACAACACATCTAGCAAATAATTGAATGTAGTAATATATTAATATGCTTTTGGGTGTAAATTTGCTTCTTAGTCAAAATTCAAGCCTAAATAGATTCAAATCAGTTTTCATACTAAATCATTTTGACCACATCTAGACTATATTACATAAACATCAGATTATATAGTACAGAGGTTAAGTCGACATTCAGAATTTGGATTAATTGATATTGTTGTGGACAACCTAGATTTTCCAGTCTACTAGTCCGGCGATGAGTTGGTACTTGGAATGTTGTTCAATTTTCGCTTTTGTGCAGGCTGACACAAGAAAGCTCTCCTAGATTGTCGAAAAATGTCTTTCCTATGCTATCTTGAGAGCACTAGGAATAAATGAGAGGAACAGTTTACTTTGTTAATTGTTATATAATGTTTGTAATAGTCTCACTGCTATAGAAATAGATCATTTTAGTTCAGGGTAGTGAAATTGGAAACATTTGGAAAGCATCCCATATTAATTAATTGTAATACGACAGATAGACAAAACTTTTTCCAAATATTTCTATTCGTGTTTCCAAAAAAAAAAAAAAGAGAAACAAAATTTAATGCCTACCTACCTACCCTATTTTATTCTGGCCCGCTTGCGGAAACAAGTAATTTTTTTTTAGGCCTTATCATCCAAATTTTTCTCAAAAATGGGGCGGGGGTAGAATCTTATTTTTTAATTTTTATTTTTCCAAAAACCTTATTGAGACCAGAGTATATATGAGAAATACAGAACAAAAGACTGATAACAGTCCTTCCGTTTACTTAAGTGAGATTCAGCATTTTTGACATGATAAATAGAAATATTATGCATTCTGTTGATTTTTCTATCTGTACCCAGGGTAAATCCTAACAACCACAAACATGTCTACGTCTTTGAAAACCTCCCCCTTTTTGGAACCAGAGGCTTCTTCTCAATTAGACACATATCACAAATGGGATTTTTAGCCCGGATAGTTTGGTTGTCACAAAATCGTAATACAAGTCAAACAATGACGATACGTCGCTATAATTACATGCGAACCAGTCTTTTTCCATCTTTAATAGGCCGTCATAAACGGCAGCAATCAGAAAAAAAAGATGTTTTTATTTTCAAGATTTCGGCTGTACAAAAATCAGCTGTTTGACGGATATACTCTTCAACGCGGAGAACACGACAAGTTTACTATGCGACAATATATAGCATACACGTGTACGGCACATTTTACTAATATGACGGATAGGTTTTCCTCGTGATTTTTTTTCGATTTTTTTTTTCAAAATAAAATTTGTCGGGGCGGCACTAAAATAGGGGGCTGGCGGGATGATAATCAAGCAATTAATTTATAATGGCCTAAGGTAGTAAAAGTATATTTTCTGTTAGCGTGTGGAAGTGCCAACACGTTGCGCTATTTATGAGTTAAATGTTACGTACTGAGTTGCAATAACATGGAAGTTTATAAGATGCGTTGGAAAATTCGAATTGTCGAAGTTTTTTCCCTTCTATATATACTAGTATACTGGTTACATGGAAAACATTTTTTTAGGATTATCTTTCGCAACAAACCCCTTTGTGTAAGGGTAGACATTGAAACACGAGTTCTATAAATAAGATACAAACATTTTAGCAGTCAATAATGTTGCTTCTTAACTCGATATTTATTGGAATTCATTACCTCGTAATCCTTTATCAGCTCGTGTATGGGTTTACCATCAACCTTCGACCCAATACCTCCCATTGTCAATGAATACCAATGAAACCGTCTGCAATAAAAGACTTTCCTTCCTTATTATAAAATATCAATCAAGAAATTCATACACACTTTCCAATTAATATAATTCATTTTTTGTATACTTCACCTACATTACGTATAATACAAATATTCCGATCTTATGTACACTATGTTGACGACATGGACAATTTACACAGTCATATTGATCTGTGTCATTGGAAACAATCACGTACTTTCGTTTTCAAAATGTATCACCAGGACGATCTAATCGTTTTAAGAGCTATTAATATGTGTGTTTCTTTCTATTTAATGAGAAGCAAATATTGTATGTTTCACCACAGGGCTTCATTGGCTCCCACCCTAAAAATGGCAACCGACCGTTTCAATCCCAATCACACTTTTTTCTTTTGACAATTCGATTTTGACAGCAATGTATACATAAAGTATGAAAAGGTTGTTTTACGGTCAACAAATGGACAATTGAATACATGAAGCCTTTAATCTGAAACCGAAAGTAGACATGTAGATAATACGAATGCACTATCAAATAATGAATTACTGTACTATTTAAGCACTGTGTTATTATTTATCTCGATTATGAACAGAAAAAGAACTATATATCATAAACATGAAATACAAACTGTATGTAGTTATTTAAATGTTAAAATAAATCAATACTGCCCGCGCAGCTCATATGTTAAATTTCTTGTGTAGTGTTATAATTTTATTAAATATATCGTAACAATCAAAATACGTTTTAAAAAAGACCAGCTACTGAAAAGTTACATATAGTCGGCCAAGCTTGCAAATTATCCATTTAGATCTGTCTGTATGCATATTTGTAATCATCGTGCTGATTCTTTAGAGTGAACAACAGGTATGTGAAATATTTAACTTATCATTGTCATGTTTAAAACTTAATTAAGTCGTGATAGAAAAGAGTATTTTCACAGACTAAAGACCATAGGTATCATATATTTTATAGAAATATTCATTTACAATTTAACAGAATAACATTTCAATCTATAATATGGTGAAGTCACTTGTGGAAAAAGTATTATAGCAAGTCAACCAGAAATTCAGTCTATTGTTGCCCTAGATACGAGCCTGCATTATGAGGTTACATGAAGAACCATATGGCTTACTCAACCCAAATGTTGCATCATCAGATCACGTGAATTGTGATAAATAGAGCTCTCAGTTAAACATATGTTCAAGAATTGAAAAAAACTAATGGATACGAATAGCTTTAAACTTTTAACACGAATCAATACCGTAATATTCGGAATACCAAAATAGCGTCTGTAGAATGTCGTCCACAATACAAAAGATAAACTAGGCATAATCTATAACGTCTATTAACACATTATTCATAAATTGTAATAATACTAGTTTAAAATAAAAACAAAATAGGAAATATTTACCAATAAACTTGTAAATCTATCACAGAGTTCACATAATCATTTGATAATATTTGCTACACCTCACTTCCGCTAGAAAATAAGTGGAAATTCCCACTGAAATCGAAACCGAAAGTAGGAAACAGATTTATCGCCGAATAGGTAAGAATATTATATTTTTATTCATGTATACACTGTAATAGTGATATATGATTCTGTAAGCTTTATTAGTAATAATTATTGATTTAATTTACTAATTAAGCACTACATGAAATAGGTTTGAAAAGATGATATCTAGGTATGGCAGACATGATAAAAAGATGATATCTAGATATGTCAGATATGATCAAATTTGACCTTGACTTTAAGGATGATATTCTTTGTTTAATTGCTGATCCTACATTATCATATATGAGTAAGAACGTGTTATTATTCTCGTGTTCATCTTTTGTCTGATCTACCGGTTTGTAAAATTACTATTAGCTGCTTGGTATTCTGAGCATCTACTTGATATGCTGAATCTATTAACGGATGGAACTTTCTTTGCATATTACGGATTTTTCATGAAATGTATACTAAAATATAACTTAATACATAAATTAAATAAAACTAATCAATTAACTGCGTATTTTACAAACCCATTATATCTGTATTTATAAATAGACTGTCAAAGATCCATTGATGCGGAACATATACTACCAGGTTTTATTTGGAGCTATCAGGGGTGGGTAAAGGACTTTTGCATGGGGCGCAATTTGTGTAGTGTATTGTTGCATAAGCATCAAATAAATAGTTTCGCTAAATCTAGTTTGAACTAATCCGTTTCATTCCTTACTGATAAACCAACGATAGAAAATAATGGAATAGGTGAAAGACACCTAAATTTGTCGGAAATATTATGCGACAAGGTCACAACATTCAGGTTGGAAGGAGCTAACAATATATTTTACCTTTGAACATTCAGCTAAAAAGACATTTTCGGTTACTTTATATGCAGTTATTGCTGATTTACAATGGTATATTTATGCCTAATTAATATACAAGAGTGATTTTATATAGACAAAACGTACATTTTTACAGAGGTACTATCAGTGGATGTAACCTTAACTTACCAAATCCCCACATCAAGCAAACACTCATGGAGTCACTTATGGAGGTAACTTGTTTTTGCATTAATCTTTATTCTACTTTCATTCATTTATGTCTCTTTTTTCACTCAGGTACTATATAGTAATCAGTAAGTTTAATTATCTAAAACGATGGGGAAGCTCACTTGTGGTAGCAAAAATGGAGTAAAAAAGAAGATGAAATGCAAGGTAAATACTTAAAATTATTGTTTGACGTTCTTTTGTTTCATTTACAATTGTCTAGTTTTTAGCCGAATCGATTTAAAAAAAATCTAATTCAATTGCCTGATCAAAAAGCTTTCAGGTCATATATATCACATATAGCACAATTCATGAATGACCTGTGTAGGCTTTTGAATGCCTTTTTACGGAAAAGGATCTGTGTGATACATTGTTTCAATAAAATTACGTATTCTGTATAGTTCTCATATTTGGGTTTTTCAATAGTCTCCAGTCTCCTGATATTGGTCAAATCATATTTATGATTGGTTGGTGTGATGTTCTCATAATTATATAGTGCTATTAGTGGTGGAAACTGCTAATGTTCCACTAACGAAACACGCTTTTGTACTTTTCAGAATCTAGCTAAGTATAATTCACTTGTCATTGAGCTCCTGAATTTCACATATCACACTCTTTCACAAGCAGGTAAGTACACATTTGACGATGATATGAAATATTGTGTATCCATGTTTCAAAACTTTGATTTGTTTTTGTCTTTTGAAAATGTTTATTCATTCATTCAATTAAAATCTTTCGAGTATTCTAATATATTTAAATATATATAGCATTGTAAATCAGCAATAACTGCATATAAAGTAACCGTACAAACTGTGTTTGTGTGATGAAAGAGTGACATATGTATTCATAATAAACCATAACGTAGACCATCCTTAAAATGCTATTTTTTCGGTGGTTGGGTAGGTAGATATTTTTGTGAACAATGTAAGACGAAGTGAAATGAAATGCTGGAATAAAGTAAAAAAAAAAATGTCAAAATACATATATATTATAGATCAGGGGTTTTCTGAATGAATGACTAGATCCATTTTTAGAATGGCCATATTTATTGTTCATTACTTAGATGATGGAACTGATTCTGAAAGCGTTGTGGATATGGTGGATGAAAGTAAAAGAGATAGAGTAAGTATTAAATGGACTGGTTCGCATGAATAATACATTACTTTGCATATCAATAACTAGATTCTAGCGTTGTTTCTTGCTATTCACTCAGGATGACGATGTTTTGTCCTGTTATTATTTGTGTGGTTATATGTGTTGGATGGTTTTTAGGTAGTGGATATGTAGTATTTTTTGGTGCGAGTGTTCTATTTGCTTTTTCTGGCTAAAACTTTCTTATATATATTTAATAAACCATGTTCCAGTGCATGTACTCGTTTTTTGGATTTGTGAAAGATGGCGTACAAGTACGATGTCGTATCATTGTTTTTAAGCAAGATGTCAGATGTAGCTCGCATTGCAGTACATTCCTAGACTCTTATTACTAGTGATGCGCGATAATACTGGTATATCGATATATTGCAATACGTTCCAAATGCAATACGTAACGGTACGGTTCGACCCTGTATCGCGATATTTTTAAAGTAAATTTATACTGAATACTATCAGCTGTAGCCTAATTCGACCGGAAAACAAATATTTTATTTGTGTAATTGTATTAAGACTGTATATGTGTTGCCTTGCTTAGAGAGAGTTTTATAAGTACATCGTATGTACAACAATTGTTGCATACTACCCAGCATGAAGTTTCATTCTAGTCACTGATATTTTCATTAGTTTCTTTGTGATCGCCTACATAAAGATACCTTCATGCAAATGATAAATGAAACTACATATTTTTATTAATATCCAAGATTGAATACTTAATAAATCAACAGTTTTAAACTGCTAATATATATATCGCAATACGTATTGCAATACAGTGTTGCGTATCGCAATATACCACGATACGAAGTTTCCGTAATACCCATCCCTAATTATTAGCGTATTTTAAGATCTTATACTTTATCATCCATTATTGGACTTAAATGAAATAATGTGTATAAGTAAATGAACTCAATGTAAATTGTAAGCAGACCGTTGGTAGCATAAGCTAAGAAAATGCCAGTTTCATGATATCTCTTTAAATACAATATATATTAAAATGTTATTGACATCATTTAACCGTCACACTGACATAAATATTATATTTCCAGATATTCGATACCCTTTTGATGTTTAGAAATGAGACCAATAGCTTAGCTGAAAAGTATTCAGGTTTTGATGTAATATGTACGACGATTGAATGTGGCGAAAAAAAATTGTCGCCAAGAATGGAAGCGTCGAATAGGAGGCAACATAGAGTACCAACGAAACGAAAGCAAGAAACCATTGGGAATGAATATAATCCTGATTCCAAAAGAATGTTAATGTCGGATACAGATATTTCAAAAGAGTCAAGGAAGAAAACCCATGAAACCAAAATTGTAGATAGTGATAGGAAGTACGATACCAAAACCAAAGAATCGGGTACATACCTGATTCCCCCTAAGCGTGCTGCAACAAAACACAGCAGTGCAACTGGACATGAAACAATTAGAGAGCACACGCCTATGAGTGAAACATTGTATACTTCCGAATCCGAAATTAAAACGAAGAATTCATTCTACATAACTGAAGAAAGTGAAAGTTTAGCTGAAAACATGAGAACAAAAAGGAAAATCATTGAATTAATTCCAGTGTATGACTTTGCAAAGTCTCGAGAAAATGATATGTTAGGTCCATCAACAATAGGGAAACAAAGTAAAGATACTGATAAAGCACCACCAGTAAAAGCTACAGAAGTTACGGGATCAAATTATAAACATGAAGTATCGGTAAGTACAAAAGGGATTGAAACTGAAAATGGCCTCTTAAAAATAGAAATCAGAGGCTTAAACGACAAAATACAAGACAAAGATACAGAAATACAGAAACTTGAAGAAGAAATTCGATGCTTAAGCGGTAAAATAAAAGACAAAGACTCAAACACAATGGACCTGAATAGAAGAATTAGAGAGTTAAACGGTATAATACAAGTCAGAGACTCAAGAATAAAATATCTAAATGAGAGAAATGAAACTTTGAGCGGTGGAATACTAGACAAAGACACAGAAATGAAATATTCAAAAAGTGAAAAGGAAGCCACTAGAGACTTATGCTGTGATATAAGTGACAATGACAAAAAAATGAAAGATTTACAAAGAAGAATGGAAAAGTTAAGCGATACTATACAAGTCAAAGACACAGAAATTAAGAATTTAAAAGACAAAATTGATGGCTTATACAATACAATGCAAGGCAAGAATATTGAATTCAATAATTTGAAAGAAGAAACTGAATGCTTGCGAAATACAATAAAAGTCAAAGAAACAGAAATAAAGAATTTAAAAAGTGAAAAGGATGTCTTAAGCGGTAAAATTCAAGACAATGACACAAAAAGGAAGGATTTAAAAGATAAAAACGAAGTCTTAAACTGTAAACTACGAGACAAGGACACAGAAATTAAGGACCTTCAAAGAAAAGGGGAAAAATTAAGCGGTACGATACAAGTCAAAGATACACAAATGAGGGGACTAAAGGAAGACATCAAAGGCTTACACAGCAGGATACAAGAGAAAGACACAGAAATGAAGGATTTAAAGGAGGAAATTAGTGGGTTAAACAATGAATTACAAGAC
Organism: Lutraria lutraria; assembly: GCA_964023205.1. NCBI lineage: Eukaryota > Metazoa > Mollusca > Bivalvia > Venerida > Mactridae > Lutraria > Lutraria lutraria. Next base: position 11,376,221 of record OZ026834.1, on the reverse strand, counting down.
AAAGACACTGAATTAAATGGTTTGAAAGAAGAAACTGAATGCTTGCGAAATACAATAAAAGTCAAAGAAACAGAAATAAAGAATTTAAAAAGTGAAAAGGATGTCTTAAGCGGTAAAATTCAAGACAATGACACAAAAAGGAAGGATTTAAAAGATAAAAACGAAGTCTTAAACTGTAAACTACGAGACAAGGACACAGAAATTAAGGACCTTCAAAGAAAAGGGGAAAAATTAAGCGGTACGATACAAGTCAAAGATACACAAATGAGGGGACTAAAGGAAGACATCAAAGGCTTACACAGCAGGATACAAGAGAAAGACACAGAAATGAAGGATTTAAAGGAGGAACTTAGTGGGTTAAACAATGAATTACAAGACAAAGACACTGAATTAAATGGTTTGAAAGAAGAAACTGAATGCTTATGCAATACAATAAAAGTCAAAGAAACAGAAATAAAAGATTTAAAAGAGGAAAATGAAGGTTTAAGCTGTGCAATACGAGACAAAGATGCGGAAATGATGGATTTGAATCGAGAGAAAGATGAAATGACTTCCAAGTATATTGAGCTCCAGACATACACAGCCTGTAAAACACTAGAGTCTGATAACAAAACTTGCCCAGGTAACTTTATACCTAAAGACATACCTTTGCTCTACTTGTGGTAATTGTCATGTTAATTGACACTAATTCATTTGATTAAAGGAATTGTACATACACAACTGGAATCGTAATACGGAAAAGTGCAAAGAGGTGACTCGGAGGTTCACTGAAGTACTTATATTGTATGACTAACGGTTTAGACAATTTTAGCATATCGGAAGACTTAATTTGAAATGGACTGAAATAAATAAACTCAGCATTCAGAACTCTTGATTCTACCCAATTCTATTTTTGTAAATTACTATAAACTGTAATGAGTTTCTGGATTTCTACAACGAAGCATATTTCTGTATGTTCTTGTCCCTTTAATAATAGTGCATTTCTTGATTCTTTCGTTTCAGTACAAATATATTGTCCGGGAGAGACAAATCTATCAGTGATGGCCATAGACCTTCTATCCGAAAGTCTAAGATCAAACTTTGGCGACACAAAAATTGATTTACTGAAGTACCAGTCTGCATCTGACTTGAAACAGGATCTTCCAACTGTGTGTGTGTGTGTGACGGTCTCAAGACTTGGAGCTGATGTTATGAACGCACTTCAAAGCATAAAACGTTTGTAGCTTAATGTATTACAATACATCGCGAACATTGTGTACTCATTAATTACATAACGTAGTAATCCTTTATTTGTTAAAGACTCTCCCTGGCGTTGTATATTGACATAAATACGAGTCCCGGCAATTTCAAAACTGGAATGTCATTTAATTTATTAGAAACTGAACATTTTATATTCTTTCTTCTCTCTGTTGTATTTAAGTGAAACTTATTGTTCAGGGAAAATGATATCTACCTGTGAGGCGTTGTCAAGTCAATTTGATTGACTATTTGGTAGAGACCACTCCTCAGTATGCTGATTGGTCGGTTGGTTGTTCGGTCGGCATGATTTATTTTTATCCACTTCATCTCCGATACTGTGTCAACACGTCTAGTTTTAGTACTTTCGCCATGAAATTTGTTTATATGAATCATCACCGAAACCTCGGATTGTTCATTGGACTTTATTATAACTTACATGTGTTACGTGGCCGTCTATGAATGAATGACTTGAAATCGATCCTTAGCAACGCTAAATCATCTTAATACATCTGACTTGACCAAATGCCATGAAATTTCATTCCATTGTCCGTCGGAATATTTTTTTCCTTCCATTTTCTGGTAAATAGTTTTACCCCTTGATACTTTTAATTAATAGTGTTAATTTCTTCTAATTTTATTTTCAGTAACGTCGACCGTAGTGTTAGTTATCATGCACCACAAAGCTATACATTCTCAACCAGCAGCTCCAAGTCGTCGAGTTCTTTTAGATGAGAAGTATAATGCTTTGGGTGGTATGTTCGATCTTTTGTTTGAGAAGGATAAACTTCATGTGTGTGAAATGAATACAACAAACATGGCCTCTATAGTTGACTGTCTTAAACAAATAATTTAGTTAGTCAGATATATATAAACTGATTTTAAAAAGCAATGTGCTTTTTGTTCATGGACATGTGGACATACTTGTACAGTGTTCACTTTCGTATATGTTGGGTTAAAATGCCTTCATTATTTGGTTTTACTGTAGGGTTGAAACTCGAAAGATGCTTTTATTTACATATAGCTATTAGATTATCATCGTGTTATATTACTATGGTTTGATCAACATGTTGTTGGGTGATAAGATGAATATATTTACAGAAATTGTCAAAGTAATTTTCTTATGTAATGTGTATACGGTCCGTTTATTAGCTTTACTTATAGGCTATTAGATTTTTAACTAGAGCTATATTACTTTTTTCATTTATGTATTGCCTTACTCATGTTTGCCAATGAAGAAAATGCATTTTTGACACAGTTGGATTCTAAATTCTAAGTCTGAAACAACTCTCCTTGAAAAGCGTTTTGTGTGTAAATGAAAAGTCGGTCTATTTTTTGTCTTATTTTAGCTTTAGTATAATTGTATAGCTGTTAATTTAAGGATATAACACATCATAGTGTTTCAGTTGTGTATATTTTTGCATTTATTTGTTAGGTGCGTCGTATTGATTACGTATTTTGATGCTGGATTCGCGTTAGAAAATATATAATTATGACGGAATCCTTATATATTCCTATGCATTTTTTAACAACGTATCGAATAGTTTTTTTTTCATATCAGTGTATTCAACAAGTCACAAAAAAAACATAGACTATTCTATATTACTACTAGAAGCAAATTTCCACACATTTCTTTATTATATATGTACAGTTTATATACAAGACACAACATTATTCAATAGCTTAAGAACATGATGTATTATTTGGAAGTGATATTGATAACGTAGACAGATACCATTTGTTCATATATGCATTGTAATAAAACACTTTATTACGTACATGTATTTTTATATATTTCTGTTAATCATTTAAAGCTAGAAAAAAATGAGTGGATAAAATAAAAGTTCTACATGTTCAGTTGTTTTCTTAAGTACTACCTTGTGACAAATAAGTATATGTCTCAAATGATAAATTTCTTCAACGAATTTCCCATACTTACTTATTTATTCTTATTATGTATGTTGCAATAAAATGTCATTATTCATTTTGCATTGAAACAAACTGTCGCACTACATTTATAATAAGACAATGCTTGTTTATATCATAGGTGCTTTGATCTAGACAACTATATAATGAGGATTCAATTGATTGCGATAGATATTGAATTGTAGTTAATTAGTATGGTAACCCGATCATATCCAATTATTTGCATTGGTTGACTCATTCGACTAAATGCCTATTGATGCACATTTCTACCGAATTATCCACTAGCATAAAAAATAATAGGAACAAATAATAATAGCTTGTTTGCACGTCTTGTTGAGAAGAAATGAATATGCTGAATGTTACAACAATACGAGTATATGCAATCACATATTAAATCGAATGCCGTGGTTAGTCTGGTCTGGATTACCTGCCCCTAACTGCTACACAGAGGTATTTTTATGTAAGTCAACGATGAGAGTCTGTCTATGGTCAGTCCTGAAGTCCATCGCAAAGCAAATAAAGTCCATTATAGTTCAAAATGTGCTGCTTCTGGACGACCTTTTTCGCAATTTTTTAACAAGACCATATTCTATTTCTTATGGAGACTTCTGATTTTATATGATGTCAGTTTTCAAATTATACAGATATTTTACAACTTTACAAGACTTGTATTGGTTTTATTGATGAATTTTAGTTACTTCATGTTACATAATGGCATACGGTCATTGCATGACCATTACCATAAATTTGCTTTTGTTAAACGTTTGTTGTTGTTTTCAATCATTTCATAGATATTCTAGTATGTTGTGGTTTGGAAAAAAATATACTTTCCGGCTGTTAGGTCGGATAACGAGAATTTAATCTTATAAGAATTTTCTAGATTTTCTAGCGTACAAGGCCAATCTAGACATGCCAAGGACCGAATCAATCTGTATATAAAGTAGATTCGTTCAAATATTAAACAACGATTTTCCCCTCATTCTTCTTTCAACACTTTATCCCTGACATATGTTTTGGACTGTATCAAAATGTTATGTTATGACGTCGGTTTTTTGGCATCTAGACCATTTTTCTTTCGAAGGTAATAACAAAATCTCAACATTTCATTTATATGTGGGCATATAATTTTGAATGATACCAGTTTTATATGTTGTTTACATAAATTTACTACTATGAAGGTCATGATATGGATGGGCATGTTAATTGTGTGATCAACATGATTCATAATAATTTTTAGGTCATAGCATGACCATAAATGTTAGTTGCTGTTTCTCCAAAATTGGTCATACTGCTGTTTATCTGTTTGGTTAATAACGCTTGTTTCGTAACAGTCAATGAGATGAAACAAATGTCATGAGCTGATGTATATAACAAGTATGGTGTATCCACTTGTTTTACAACTCTAAATATGAATAAGAGTACTCTATCAGTGAACAATATGAAGACCTGCCTCCGTGGTCGCGTGGTTAAAGTCGCTGACTTGAAATCACTGTAACCTCTCAATGATAGAGGGTCGTGGATTCGAGCCCCGCTACCGACCAAGTCTTTTTGTGTGAGAATGTAGGCAGTTGCTTACAGAGGATGGGAGTCTAGTACTGGTTCTTCCAAGGAAAGATGGTTAGGTGAACTGTCGACCTCATATGGTTCTGTTGAAAAGAGGCGTAAAACTTGATATAAACAAACAAATAACAATAAGATACAGGCTAATCAAAAATAGCTTTCTAATATTTAAATCAAATTTAATATGTATTGAAAAAGCAATCCATTGTCAATTCCGTGTTAAATGATTTATTGCAATTATATTCAAACATAATATTAAAAAGTAATATAATGCAGTTTTATATTATGTATTTTAAGATCAATAAGCCAAACAGAATAAATCAAAGGACTGAATTATCTGAGAGTCGCCATTAGAAAGGCGGTTAGCAAATAATAGTGCTTCACATAATTCACATCCTGTGTTCAATATTGCAATGAAAAACGATGTGAAATGTGTTCATAATGCAATCTGTATTCGTTTAAATCGTGTGTTCATGTGATACATTCATTCGAAATCTAAGGGTTCATTTAAATCGTGCATACGTGCACTGGCACTTGGCACACAATTTTATTTTGTATCAAGTAGCTGTGCATAGGTGTATTTGTATAGAAGCTCGATTATTGAAAATCATTATTTTCCTAAACATAACTTTGAGACCGTAAGAAGACTCAGCAATTAACACCAAAATGTTTATAATAGCATAAACATATGAAAAAGTTTATGATACTCAAAATTGATATTACACTCGTATTAGATCTACATTGACAAATAACACAGAAAAATAGATTTATCAAAAGCATGTAAGGTTTGCAAAGAAATGAATAAGCAGATAACTTAAAATACCGCCTTAAAAACTTCCATAAACATCAATGTGGGTTACAGACGACATCTAATACTTAGCAGATGAATTAATCTTACTGCTTTTCAATATAGTGACAGGGTACTAAATGCTAAAATTTATCAAAGTGTATACATGTAGTTATGAAATGGTGATATGAACGGAAATCCTAACAATATTGCTACGTTGGAAGTCATGATTCAACAGAATAAATACATGAATAGCATATTGATACATTTAAAGCAAAGCACAAAGCGAATATACTATTTAATACATATTCAAACAAAAGTGAGATGGAAAAAGATGGAAAATTTATCTAAGAGATCTAGAGGTACTTAGTATAAAATTAGAGACGCATATTATTAAATTCGTTCGTGTTCTACGCTCCATGATGAATTACACGCAGGTAGAATCTCAGCTTTACAAAGTAGCAACAGCTTAGAATCTGAAATAGTCAGTTTGGGTGAACTAGACGGGGAGGTCAAACGGATCAACATAAGTTGTCAAACAACTGAGTCGAATCATTGCCAAAGTAATGTATCCTGTCATTCAGCCCAAGAAGATTTCTTTGAGAGGTTATAAACAAAGTTGTTTTTTAAACTATTGTTTAGGTTGCGAGGAAGTGATCGGTTATATTTACCTAACTCTAACAATAAATTGTAACCAGATAATATATCGTAATGAAGAAAATATATGTTTGCTGCAAAACTAAACACATTCCATGCGATATTAACGTTACACAAATTCCATACATTGTTCATTTTATAATAAACAATGTATGGAATTTGTCTAACGTCTAACATCAGCAATGTTTATGAACTAATTCAGGAACCTTAGGCAGTCTTAATCAAAAATGTGTTTTTCATTAGGGTCATGAACGTCTGATGAATTATTTTGATGAACCTTTGATGAACAATTCATGAAACTTCATGAACTGATCAAGAACATCATCAGTTCATGAACAAATTCTCAACAGGGGTGTTATCATCATTTTGAATTAGATTTTGAAGGTCAAGTATGTAGTCTTGACAAAATGTACATCTTTAAGCCAATCAACCACAAAAATCAAGGAAAAGCTACATGCTAAAAGTCATGACATACAGTGAGAAATTACTAGCAACCTCTAATTTTGAAAACCCAAACAAATTCAGTACCTTCAGCGCTTGGCATAGCCTGGAGTTCCTTCCCCTACCACTACATTAATGGGACCTTTGCTTTGTAATCAGCAAAATCGTGACCCAGGCTACGCTTGGCATTGAACTGTATAAACCGTCTGTTGTACTATATACTGACCATGTGTCATTATGTAATCTCTCTACATTGAGAGACAATATAGTAATGTGGTACTACTTTAGTGAATTAAACCATTTCCAGTATTTAGTAAATCTTGTCATCTGGACAGTTTATTAATGAACTTTAGTATGGATGAATACTTGATTATTATACCTGTTGGTTTTACAGTTTAAACTGCCAAAATATTTCCCATACTTTCAAAATTAACAGAATCCTGCATTATATATAAACTGCGAAGTCTACAATGTATACTTATACAACAAGTGGTTATATTTTTAGGCGTCACTGTTTTGTAACTACATGTGTTCCTTAAAACTACAATCATGTTACTGTGGATTTCGGTTTCGGCGAAAGCGCATAATGTCCGCTGAACAATTACGATCGTGCTAGGTCTCTACATGCTTTATTGCAGTTCCGACAACCCATCACTCTTGTGCTTGCGGAAGAAACACCAATAATAAAGTCAACGATGTCATATTGTATTTCTACTGAACATATTGCTCCATCAGTATTGTGTGCCGCAGTAAACACTCTAAATTTGCTTAAATCCTGACAGAATTCTTTTTGCGCTTCTTCACAAGAATGTTCTCCTCTATTGAAAGAGTAAAGCATAATGACCACTGATAACTTGCTGTCTGGAAAGAGATAGGCTTGTAAATAAATGTCGTACAAAATCAATCAACTACATATAAATAAGTTATTCAGAAACGATGTTCGTTTTTAAAAGTCATCTCCTTGAAGAAGCCCATGTACCATATTAAAATTAAAAATATAGATAGTATTTTTGTAACTGTTTAGTGAAATAATGTAGTTAATAATTATTAATATATCCATTAATTATCTAACATCTGTTGCATTTTACCGTTGACGGCACCTATCTAACTTTAAAGTCGATTTATTTGTTCTCTTATCTCTTGTCCGTCACCTTTCTTTGACTGTGTATATTTACCATCTATGTACCATCAGTGTACTAGTTAGCGCTTCGCCAATTAATTTATCTATAAATACCTCTAGTTTCCAACTTAGCCTTCTTAATCGATCTCTCCCAATCGCTTTCAAAGTCTGTTGCACAGGCGATTAGAGATACGGTGTTTCTGTTAGTATGTTCAATATCATCTGCTACAAAATTACATTCATATCCACGATCGGTCATTTCTGACTTAATCTTTCTTTGTAAATTTAGTTCTGGATAGTATGAACGTGTCTTTCTAGTCGTGATTACGTTAACTGCAAGTAATTAAGAAACATGTAAACTTTAAACTATTCTTAACAACTTTGTTGTAAACACTTAACGTATTATACGATTTATAAGGCACTACCACAGTATTCTTTGTAGCACCTAAATATGCTCAGACCAATTATAAATGTAAGAGGCATTATATAAATGTATTTTTCATCACAGAAGCGTAAACAGATAAACTATTTAAATTATCGTTGCATGTAGATTAATTCAAGCCTCATGTTCCCATTTAATGTAGAGATGTGACAGTATAATTACAGTAAATTTAAAATATTGACGTTGATTTGCAAATGCAAAACGTGTTTCTTGTTTGCTCGTAAATATGCGCGTTTTATGTACATGTAATTACTGTATCATTACCTGGTAAGAATCGCCAAAGCATTATCTTTGAGATCGGACATGTGAACAAACTATTTGATATTGAATTATATTGGTAGCATTGATACGCTTGCGTTCGTGTTAGAAATGTACCAATTCATCAACTAAATTCGAATCGCTGTCCCGCGAACTACTGCTACATAACGTAAGTCTTCACAATGTCGTCGATTTCAAAATTGATTCTCACAATCTTATGTCGTAAAACTATTAACACTCCCCGTGAGTTCATCATGTGCTACTGCATGACTGAATACCACGATATATATATATAACATGAACGCAGACAACTTACCGTCATAAACTTCACGAAGTACAACCGATTTTAACAAATCTTCCTTTTCAGTCAAGGTTTTTTGAACGTATTCCAACATCGTTTCTAATTTTGTGATTCGATCTCTTGCCACCTGTAGTTCACCTGTCTGTTCTTTGCCGCTTTCACTACAAGTAGTCTCATTGGTACCGTCTTCAATTTTAGTTGGTGAATGAATATCATCCGATTTCTTGTTTTCTTCAAAATGTCTTTCGACAAATCCTGTGTCAGTAGTCGACGTTACATCAATATTGCCTACTTTCAAGTTTTCCAAACGTTTTCTGAGACGGTTAAGCTCATCATTAGTAATTTTTTCCCGTTCACTTACAATGTGCACGTGCTCTCTAGATAGTTTATACTTCTGTTGAAGTCGCTTGTTTTGCTCTTGCAGCATTTCTACCAAAGCATCGCCATTCCCGTTGGAACATTTATGACTTGTTAAATATTCGTCGATGGTAAGTAACTTGCATTTATCAAGATATTTGTCAGTACATATCTCCTCTCTGTCGGCGTGGATAAAATGTATGAGTTTGCTCAGGGACTTCATGGTTTCAACTTTTCTATTTTCCACGTTTTTCTGTTAGAAATGAATCAAATAAGTAAAATGTAGCATTCATTTGTTTAAAAGAACAAAAATACTAAAGCACATTGTTCACTGTAATGTAAAAAATGAAAGCGTTTCAACAAGGAACCACATCAAAAACTAAGAACATATTTATCCTAACTTACCGCAGGTTGAATGAGATCTGACATCCTTTTTGCAGTATCCATAAAAATGGTGTTGTCTTCATTTTGTTCTCCTAAAATAATATGTGAATTAATTATCATTTTTAACGTCACGCCTTATTGCTTGTCACAGGAATAATTCTACTGAAAACTTCTTAATGGAAAGGTCCTGCCAGGAAGATATTTGTTAATTAGGAAGAAAATGCTGAGGACAAATGACTGTAAAAGAAAAACATGCGGTGATCAGGAGATAGGTGGTGTAATTCTGATTGACAATTACCTTGGTCCCGCAGACGTTTGATGTTTCTTTGCATCTCTTGACAGTTCGTCAAGTTGTACAAAATGTCAAAAAGGACAGCTAAACTTGCCATTTTCTCGTCTACATCACTGATTTGGTTCTGTAAAACATAAAAGTCGAGGTGTTGACGAAAATGTATGACGATTGTGAATTGTGTGAACCATAGTTTAGGGTGAATTTCAAAATGGTATACAAACTGTATTTTGCGAATATGATTTTTAAGGCAAAATAGTTCATGTTGTCAACAATATTCAAAATGTGAATGATATTGAATTTTATTTAGTATTCATTCTCCTTGAATATTTATGCCGGGTGGTTTAAGGATAATTATTTGGAAAATGTACTACATGAACTTAGCAATCGATAACACAAATGTATCTGACACAACATAAAATGATATAGTAAGAGGTATCACGTTCAATATTTGTGAACGTTTCAAATAGTTTATGATTGCAGAGGACACACGCTTTGTACAAAGGTAAACTGAAAATTGGGGTGAGAAATAAACATATCAAACCAAACCTGCAGTTCTTCCAGCATTTCCTGCCTTTTATCTCTTATATTCGACATTTTGTCTTCGGTGTCTGTACTACCTTCAGATGCCATGGTGTTACGGATTTTGTCCCCGAAATGTTTGTTATTTAAGTTACTGCAATGTGCAACAATATTATTGTATATCAATGTAGGTTTGAAGTCGCTTTAAATATAAACGTGGACTAAGGCTGTAGTATATGACACATTCTGTGCAGGTGTTAAACCCGATCGAAGCACATTTTAACAAATGTCGTTTCGATGGAATGTGTTAAAAGCACCAACTGTTCAAATATTTCAAGATAAACGTGAAGAAAAGAAAAACAAGTGGGTAACATACTTCCAACGAAGAAGGAATGACAAACTATTCAATATTTAAAAGTACCAGTTTAGCTAAATTAAATACATAAAATGACATCGAGAGATGTTGTATGTTTACAACTTGATTACTTGAAGGTCAGCATGATGAAAGATAAAATCTTCAACTGGTTCAATGCTGTACGAGTATTTATCAACAAAAACACTATCATGCTGTACGAGTATTTATCAACAAAAACACTATCTTAGGATTCGTAAAAAAATGTTATCAACTGCAACGGTAGCGTAGAAAAATAACTGTAAAGCCTCGATATTGGGACCATCCTATAGGCTTGTCAAGTTGAAACACATAAATAGAAAAAGTGGTCCGAAAATATGAGTTCTTTACGAGGCGGTCTTAATATTGATGAAGCATTTAAGTGATTTTATTACATAATCCATATATACAAAATGTCAACCAACCATGTATTACTTATTATTAATTTGAATAAACGCAATGCGTGACATTCGCATTCATTATTATTTCCGTTTTCTGAATTAATTTTGTAGTTCAGTCCCTATAAGATCAAATTCAAACCCGGTAGTCATGACGTATAAAGAATATTAGAATACATTGCTAAATTAAAAAAGACACTCAAATGTCACTTTTATTACTTCTAGATTTATTATATAACATTCATTCTGAGAATCTTTATGATAGAGAAAATATTGCTTTAAAAATCCATACCAGCACAGAAAAAGTAAAGATTAAATGATCATGAGAATAATATGCAGACAAAAAATGAAAGTACGGAATCCGGTTAGTGCCATATGAAATATCGTGCCTCGACCCTTATGGCGAGACACGAGAATCCGGCGAGACATCAAGCGAGACACGATATTCTGACGACACACGAAGCGAGGCAAGATATTGTAGCACGAGATCTCGCACTTTCGCAGTATCCAAAAAAATGATTTCAGGTTGAATTGAATAGGAATTTCAAAACACATTTTAAGTTCAGCGGAAGTCTTAATGTAAGATATGATTAATTTCCAAACGTTTGGTCAAGCATATGTTGACCACATTGGCACAAACGATGGTCAATGTAGATTTTCACCGACGTTCGCAGCGTTTGTCAGAGAACACTCATTTTCAAACGCTTAACTTTTGATCTACTAACCGTAACATACACAGGTCCTGTACAGGTTGTCATTGGGAACCAATAAACAATATATGAAGTTTGATAACTGTGGGTGAAAGCGTTTTGATTTTATAGGCAATGTTGAAGTTTGGTACAAACAGATAGAAAGGCCAAAAACAATATGCCCCGGAGCTATCGACACGGGGCCATGAAAATACTGAAGGTCGATAGAAAATACATTTAAAATGTTTGAATGTTTTACAGTACTAAAGGTAACTCGACGTTAAATCAACATCAGATTATCATAAAAGTCAAAACTTACAAAATGCCCTTTCAATGTTTAGAGTCACTCTTAATATTGTTAATTCTGTTAATGTTTTAGAATGTACAATAATGTTAAAGTGAAACAACTTCATAGTTCTAGTGTGTGATAGATGATATATACTGGGTTTAATTTGTGTTATAATCACGATCAAGGAACAGAGTTTCCAAATTGGAAAAAAAGTGTGAACTAACTAGTTTTATGTGAAAACCTAAATGCAAATATAAATATACAGTAAGACATATTCATAGTTCAGTCATTGAACGTGATAACAAATGTTAATGTAATTATATCCATTCCAATGTTATAAGTCAAAGTATAATCTCTATCAGAGATAATTGTGTACATATATATAAACTTTACAAATATGGTGCGAATGATTATGGGTATCAATGTAGATAACTGATGATACCGCCATGGGTTGGTATCATATATCAGATAAGAAAAGTATGACCCAGTTTTAACATCTTTTTTTTAATAAAAGTTGTACATGTTATACAACATATCTGAAGCGATATTGACACAAACTATGTACAACATTGAAGTCGAAATATATTGAGTACTCATGAGTATACGTGTTGTGACATCAACAACTGTATTTGACCGTTACTGTAGATATGCAACTCGCGATATAGACATGTATATACTTATGACGTAGTTATGAGATGCATTCATATGTCTTTCAGTTTTTAAAAAGGTATGCTTAAAAACTTGAAGACAAAAACTTTATCCAATATTAAAACTTTCAAGACAGTTATTTATTGTATAAGATACATTCGTTTGCTTTCAAAAGAACGCTGATTTACTGCTTTCTAATAAAAACATTAAACAATCGCATGCTAGTTTAAGTAGCTACGTATTATTCAGCGAGTGTAAAATGTAAGCAAGCTAGGTCATTAGAAATCTACATTAAAACTGTGTTTATAGAAGTTTGTATTTATATCTCGGAACGCTAGGTTTGCAAAGCCTTCTACAAAAGAGAAAAAATAATGCAAAATGTAAAATTTTGAATGAAAAACTACCGATATGAAAGAATATATTGTAAACCATTGCGTAAAATAACCATCGCACGAAAACGAAAGTAGATGGTTATTGTTATGTGTCCATAAATTATACCTAGATTAACCTCTAAACAATTAATTAACATAACAACATCAAATGTATTATAGATCTATAAACAGTTTCTATTCATAGACGGTTAATTTTCATTTGCTGTCCACTATTGATAGCCTGTTTAACCAATAAAATTATTATGAAAATATGTATCTTAAGTTTGGGATCCCAAAATATAGAAATTCATCGTTAGACTTACAATAACGTTTCCGTTAGGTATATTTCAGTTTGTGAATATGCGATAAGTGACAAATAAATCATCAAGCTAAATCGATCATGAATTTAAACTATATATAATTGTATGACAACAGACGCGTAGAAAAAAAATTAATCGTACCTGATTAGTCATTGTCAAATGGCTTGAATCAGTACAAAGTTATAATGTCATCCTACAATTCAATTAAATTCTGAAGGAATAACAATCACAGTATTATGAATATGAATTATGAAAACTCGATTCAATAAAATGATGCAGAATAGAAAAGAAAGAAACGATAAACATTTAAACAGATTTTTACCTTACCAGTCGTTCTCCTCGTCTACTTTCGGTTTCGATTTAACTGGAAACGAGCCAAAAATTACCAGCGTAGCTATGATAGGGCTGTGTGCAAAATATTGTGCAGTCAGGCGTGCAAGTAATTGACATTCTGTATTCGACTTTGAACTGATATTAAACATACTTCTCAGCAACAGGAAAATAATAAGCAAATGTAACTATCCAAAAGTATCTCCGTTGCAACTTTCAAATAAAAATTAATGTAGTTGATCGGAATTGTGATGTTTTGTTGATCGAAATATGGCTGTTTTTTTATAGCAAAACGTGATCGAGTCCTTTATTCATAAAAACAGCTTATCAGGTTTCTGTCCAGACCATAAGTTTTTGCTTTCAAAATTTTATCAATTTACCGTTCAACATACGAAACTGCGTTTAAAGTTAAAAATAATTGATTGATTCGTAGATTTTTATAATTGATTTATGAATTCAATTAATTATTACGGTTGAACCTTCGTGATACAAAATGCATGTACATGTGTATATATTTAATTTTAGACTTAAATATTAGCTCAGCCTTGGTCGAGCAGACGATAACACAGCGTCGTTTACTGTACGGTGTCGGCTAAAAGTGTCTCTATCTATATAATAGTGACGATTGTGTGATATTAATTTCGCATAAAAATGGATTTTTCCTGGAAGACTGAATTAAAGATTTCGTGTTCTGTTTTCATAATTTGATCCGTAACAAATATTCAAAATGGCAGGTGAGTTGATATTGATTCTTAATTAATTATGTTTGCCCTTCTATATGATTTTTATTATCATTTGTTTCAGTATTTAGATGAAATGATTATAATTAGAATTCAATATTTTTACTTCCGTGAACGAAAAATGGGCTAAATTTTTTCTTCATTCGTGCTTTTGCTATGGCTAATAATCGAAGTTCACGGTTATATTTTAGTGTTATTCTTTATCATCTAATATTCTATGCAAGTTTCTTTATTGAAAATAATGTTTATTAAAAACGAAAGTACATTATGATTAAGGTCACGTTATAATATCTATTGTATATACACGTATATACATGAAGATCGAAGTTTTGCATGGAATTTGCATGAAAATTTATAATGTTGAAACGGAGATTTCTTAAAATGTAAAAAGTGGTAGTCTGCAGGGTCGTATGAACCGGGGGCGTAGACTGGGGAATATCACCCTCCCCACCCAATAATTTTGGCTGTAATGTATGGTTTTAAGGGGGCAATACGTGGTCCTCCCACCTGTCAGACAAAACCTAAAATTACCCCCACATCTGAAATTGCTTCCCACGGGCCTGATCTGTGACTCGTTATTAACTTACAGTGTATAATACACAGAATGCCGTTGAAGTCAACTCCTAGCTTTTAGCATGTATTTGTGTTTGTCCTAGATTTAAAACCTATACTTGATCAGAACTCATAAATCTATGTAATATATGTTGCTATTATTTTGTCTTGGCTGTTTTAGAATTCACACATGGGCTGGACTCTAATTGACCAGCACGGACTGAAAACGCCCCGCCCCCCCCCCCCCCCCCCCTTCGAATGTAATTCTTGAACAAAAATTGATTTTGTTCTTGAACTATTTCTGCTTACTTCATGAATAGTGCATGAGGTATGAATACCTACTTGACCGGGAACGGAATACTTACAAAATAAGGAAAGCCTATGCATACTGTTACATCAAGAGTTTCACGTAATGAAGGGTCAGTTATTATATAGAAGTTTTTGGTACATTTACGAGTTCAATGAAAGGAATGTACTAGGTATATGATATGTCATTTATGAATCCTTGAAATTAATACGTCATACAAAGATAACTATGTGATGATTCACAATTTGATATCAGATACCGTATATATGAATTGATCTGTTTATTTATAGTTATATTATTATTATCATGATAATTCTTTTAAATCCAAAAATAATTTGTGGGTTACAAATTTCTATGGTTTTTTTTCATAATTACTTCATCCGTACTGATATCTGTAGTTTCAAAGTACATACATAAATTACAATATGTTCTATTTCATAAGCTGTATGTTAGTTATATGTGATTATGATTATAAACAAATAAATTATGAAAATATCAATTTCTTCTTATTTTTTTTCAGTATTATACTCGAACACAGGTAAACAGTTATATGATATACACATGCATGTATAAAAAGGTCTACAGGTTGTGGTGAATTACAACTCGCTGTAATATACACATGATATTAGTCGAAGGTGACCCTGGAAAGGTTTAAGCTGTAATATTTTGTTCTGACTAATATACAGTTACTTTTGTTCTCATTGTAGGTACAGAACATCTTCATATTGTCGTAGTTGGTCAGAATTTTCAATCTAAATGCTACGTCGCTGAAACGCTTGCTAAAATTAGTAAGATTAGAGCGTTTTTTTGTCGTCAAAAGTTTATTACAACATTGGATACCACTCGTACTGTAAAGGGTCATGGAACTAAGGTTGTCATTACTCATAACATTAACACACCACTATGGACTCGACAGAAAGAGGACATAAAAAAATTAAAGTTGAAAGTGCTTTTGTACATCGAAGATAATGACTGCGTAGATATTCCACATGGTATTTATATGATGAGCTTGCGTCATTGGTTCCAGTGTAATGTTCTGAGGGTACGACACAACATAGATCAAGCACATTGTGACTTAGAACAATCACTCGAACATTGCAAAGAATATGCAGCTACAACAGATGTCACATTTTGCAATCGTGACTCATCTACAGAAAAATCAGAAAAAGTTGCAAAAATACTTGCAGTAATCTCTAACTTAATAGAAAGAAAAGATGTAATGTTTAGTGGTGCGAAGGCTGTTGGTGATAAATCAAATGGTGACAATGCGACAAGGGAGCATTCTGAAGATAAGACAAGAGAACATGTTCAAGATATACTTGTACTTGACTCGGTTGTCACTAACATAGGTATTCAACTTTTGGGTATTTGGAAATCCATTTATAAAGATATATTATTTTTGTTGTTGTTGATATAATAATCTTACTATGATTGCTAGTGATTATTTGATAAGCATCGAATGAATATTTCTTTCAAAGGGATGGTTTCATCATAAGGATTTGTATGGTGGTACCACGCATATAGAGTGCGATAGTTCGTTTTTATTAAGTCAATACAATGTTCATGGGAACAGTTAGTGATGATAATTTTTTGCTATTTGTCTTATGTTTCGAGCTGACTAAGATGGACAAATACAAACACTTGTTAAGCATGGTTTATTGTTGTTTTAGTGGAAGATGAATTTAGTAGTCTTCC
This sequence comes from Lutraria lutraria, assembly GCA_964023205.1. Lineage (NCBI taxonomy): Eukaryota > Metazoa > Mollusca > Bivalvia > Venerida > Mactridae > Lutraria > Lutraria lutraria. Next base: position 11,359,211 of record OZ026834.1, on the reverse strand, counting down.
TATGGTGGATGATAGTGATTGGGAATTGTTTGGAGCAACATTGGAATTCGGTACCGCAAGATCAAATCAGGTAAGAGTCAACGTTGTTGGGAACCAAGAAGCCGGAAAGACAACTCTTGTAGAAAGATTGAGAGGCTTAAAGATTACATGCCCTGATAGACAGAAAAGTCATACAGAAGGGTTAGATATCAATAACGTTACCTCAAAATGCATTGAACGGGATGGTAGAAGAATATGGAGTACAGATGAAAAAGGTAACTACATGTACATTAATTTACCCATGTTTGTGATCGATGAATGTTTTATATTTGTAAATAACACATGCAACGTTTTTAATACATATTTCTAAAAACAACTTTTCAGTGTACGAAATTGTCAAACCACAAACCATTTTCAGCAAGTCAGCAATCATGTTGATACATTTACTAAGGCGTAAAAAAAGTTTGTCTCTGTTTACATGATCATCAAAAATATGATAGGTAATTAGAAGTCGAGACTTTTTGGGGCTCTTGAAAGCCTGTGGAAAGATTAAATGTGAGGAAGTGCATTTACCGTTCCTCCGGCCAGTAAAAAGTTTAGGGTTGCGGGAGAAAATTAGGGTGGATCGGATAACCAGATACAAACATAATATTTTACGCCTAATGCTAATTTATTTAATTCGCTTTTGATATATTTGCTCGTATGGTTTGATTAATAGGTGTATTGATTTGGTGTGTTGCTGCTTGGAGACTCCCAATATAGACCCATGCTTGTCTTTGACCATCTGACTGTCACACCCAAAGTTAATTGCCTCATACTAGATTTTTTCTGTGATAGAGTGAAAATCCTGATTGGAAGACTTAATTGTTTTACTGTTCACAGAGATATTAAAATAATCCTAGATGTAAAATTTACGTATGTCTTAGAAATTGTAATCGACTGCATGTATACTTATTATTATTTACTGTAAGGTTATGAAAACGAACTAAATCTACAGAGAATGGCATTTGCACTTCAAAAAACAGAACAGAAATTAGCAGAGGAAAAAATGAAAAGGAATGAACAGCATACAACTAGCCAGACAGCGACAGTCGGTGACGCCCATCTAAGCTCTGATATAATTGAAGATGATAGTGATATCACTCCAGTTGATGTTACGTATGGGGAACAGACAAATATGGATCAAAAGAAATTTTATCTTCAAAGTGTGAAACATCGGCGAGATAAAAATGAAGACGAAGGCATGTACATATCTTACTGGGATTTCGCTGGACAATCAACATACTACTCTACACATCAGGCGTTTTTGGCACCTTCTGCAGTGTATCTTCTTGTGTTTGACCTAAGTGTCAATTTAGATACTGAGTTAAAAAGCAAACTTCCTTTCAAGACACATTTGCTGAAGAATTTTACTGTGGAAGGTAAAGACTTATTCTGTACTTAATGATACGCTGTATTACACGATACACTCATTTATTATTCAATGTTTGTTGTTGTTTTAGATCATCTGAATATGAATGTGAGCTATTGTGATCGCATGATGTCCGTCTGTGCGGCTGTCTGTGCGTCAACAATTGCTTTAGACAACATTTCCTAATTTATTATCCTGCAAAACGCTGGTTGTCATGGCAACCGATAGGGAAATCTTTAAAAAATCTTCTACCTGTAATGACCCACGTACTGGGTCAAATTTATCCCACCCTGGGGTCACTTTGCTGTACATGGACAAATCTTCAAAATTCAGTCTCAAATTAAACCAGATGGCTTAGAGCTTATATACTTGACATTTCGCTATAACAAGACGACAGCACCACTTTGGACCTTTACCAAGTTCGTTCAAATAGAAGAAACAGGGTCATATTGGCCCAACAAAGGGGTCACTTTCATTGTTTATAGGGTAATGTTAATGAAAATTCTAAAAATCAACCATAAAGCCAAGAGCATTTATATATTGGACTTGTATAATATTGCTTTGTGGCCCTTTTCAACCCGATCATAATCCCAAGTTCAAAATTGACCCCATACCAGCAAAGAGATTCGGCATACAAATTTTGACCAAAAAAATCATCTAAAAACTAGGGGTCCTTTAATTGTACATAGGAATATCATCCATATTGAAAATCTATTTATGTCATCAATTGGACACATAATATGCACACTGTAAAAATGCCAAATATATTTGAACAGAATATGTATAATCCTAAAATCTTAGTCAAGATCCTTGAATTTCAAATATTGATATATTTTACAATGTTTACCATCTAGTATCCTGATAGTCAAATAATCTCCTTTAATAAAACTGGCTATATTTTAACAACGTACTTCTTGTGCAACTGATTCAAAAGTTCAGGTGTCTCAACAGTTGGGGTAGAGAACTCTTTACTATGACAAATAAATTTCCTTGATTCTAACGATACTCGGGTGAGCGATGTAGGGCCATCATGACCCTCTTGTTTTATATTATTTATGATTGATTCATTAGGTGATAGATCCTTATAAACGTAAATCGCAATAACAACTATATGTGTATTTTGATAAGAATTTATTTCACTTCCTTTGATTGCACCATTTCAGGTTCAGTTATTTATTCATATCTATTACTAATTATAAATATATACGTTTGTATTTTATTAGTTGATAAATTATGGACAGGAGTGCTATATAATGATAAGCCACAGAACGACAGCCAGTTTTTTATCATCTGAACATATTGATTATTTTTATTCTATTCACAAAAAGCATTTGTAGTCGTATGCTTTTTATTTGAAAACTATTTGACCGACTCTTGGATCCATCTCTTCTGTATTAAAACATGTCTCCCGTGATGTATGTGGCCATTATACGTGTTATTACTAGATTACAAACAATAGAACAACATACCGTGTTCACCGAATAATGTATCGACAATGTTTGCAGATTGTGTTAGAATATTGCTTTTATTACGTAAAATATCATACTGCATGAATGCATATTAATTAGGCAGTTACGCATCTTGTGATCATTTTCAATTGGATTTTTTCTGCGTCTTTGTTTCAGAAACATTGAAATTTTGGGTCTCCTCAATCAAAGCATACACTAGAGATGAACAAAAGGGAACAGCCCCATTTATCATTGTTGGAACACACCGTGATAAAGTCACACCTGATTGTGTTGAAAAGACATTTGGACATATAAGAAAAGCATTAAAAGATGTCTCACAGGTAGAGTTTATTGCCATTGATAACACTCGTGACAATGAATCAGACAGACACTTACAGGCGCTGAAAGATAAAATATTAGACCTTGGATTAGGTGTGATAGACGAAGAAATCCCCGCTCAATGGATAAATCTGGAAAGAGCACTTTTGCAGAAAAAACAGTCAGAATACTATCTCACCTTAAAGGATGTTAAGAAACTTGATGCTAACTCAGATATGCCAATCAATGATAATGACAAATTGCTAGCCTTTCTGGAGCATGAGCACAGAAGAGGTTTCTTGATGCAATTCAAATGTGGAAAATACGATGATCTTATCATTCTGGATCCCTCCATTCTTGCCAATTTTTTCAACATATTACTGCGACAAAATCCAAATACAAAAATACAATCATCATTTGCTAATCATGACGGAGTAGTACTGAAGGAGTTTGTGAGGGATGTTGCTAAGAAACAATTTGGAAAACATACTGAAATAGCTGAGACCATCCTAGCCATTCTCGAGCATTTGTACATAGTTCATGACTTTGGAGACGATCAGTATATAGTTCCCTGTCTTCTTCCTACCGCGGAGTGCCAACTCGATAAAAGTATTAGCTCTGAAAAGTTCCCTGCTCTTCGTTTGTCATTCGAGAATGCCTTTATACCACCTTCATTCTTCCATCTGTTGCTGTCAGCAATGAATGATAATCTGGAAGTAAGATGTAAAGATGGCAAACCTTTACTTTTTAACCTGTTCGCTTCCTTTGTATATAGCGAAGAGACTAGACGATTGAATATTAGTTGGCATGACAGTAGAATTTATTTTGAACTGAAAAACTATTCAAAACAGAAGTCAATAAAAGACTGCAATACCTGGAAAGATATGATGAAAATGATCGATGAGAAGATCAAGAAAATTTTGTCCATCTATCGGCGAGAAAATGTACGCTACTGCTTTGAAATAGAGTGTCCACTGCATGATGATAAATTTGTTAATCTAACAAAAATAAGAGCAGAAAATTATGACGGTGAAGCTATGTGCCCGGAGGATCATGCTGTAACTTGGAGTGAACTCTGCCTTGGTAGTCCTGCGAAGGTAATGTAATGAGATCATTTCTTACCGAGTCCGTCCGCTTAGCTATTGTTCCTAATTCAAACAATTCACGTGTTATTGTTGTCAGTTCATTGCAGAAATCTATATTAATTAAACCTGGAACAGAATCAAGGAACCCGTGTCAGATTTATGCCCGTCGGCACGTACATAATTAATGATGAATCGGGAGTAATCCCCCCAAAAAGAATTAGGTAATCAAGTTATTATTTAATTTTTGATAGTTGGTATGGAGCAGTGCTTGTCTCGAATTCGCTCCGTTTTGTGGACAGGCCTGTCAACATGTGTATAAGAACCAGAAGATCATATGAAATGTCCTGCCGACGTATCTGTTAACTTACTATGCCCCAATAATAAGTTCTGTGGTGACTTTCATTTTCGTTCATAAACGCCCGGTATGCTTTCGCCAGCACCATTGTCCGATTATGACTGTCATATTCAAATCATTTTGCTAATCTAATGTAACGACCTAGTGCTTTGCTATGTGGCAACTATTATTCAAACTAAAATATTCTAATGAATCGACTACTTGGGTAAACAAGTGGCTCTAAGGACAGAACTAATTTTCATACTGGGGCATGATTTAATCACCGTAAGTAGAGAAGCTCTTCACAATATAAGTTACTAGATATCTGAGATCTAGACCATGCTCTTCTAGACAAGCTTTTAAATGGTCTTTTCTATATTCTACGTAAAATAATCCCGCGAGGAAACAAATTAATTGATTTTTAAAAGGTTTATAAGGATGTTTATACCTCCGCTAACGAAGTTTGGGTGGGGGTATATTGGAGTCACTCTGTCGGTCGGTCGGTTGTTAAAAGTTTATTCTACCTAGTCTGACCCCTGTGTTGTGGTCAATTTTGACTCCAGGTGCATAATTTCTAAAGTCTTGGTACAGGACCATCCAATAATAATTCCAATTAAATTTTATTGAAATTGGCTAAATTGTTTTGAAGGAGAATTCTTTTGGAACAATCTTTGGCGGCTCACGGCGACAAGCAGTGTGAAAACTATTACTAGTACTAGAGATACGAATATTTAACAAAATGTTTATAAGATACAAGTTTCAGAATTTCTTAAATGTTTCATGTCTTTTGGCCTAGTTTGCCCAAACGAAATAGGTGATGTAGTTTATGAAAAAAATGGCTAGAAAATCATGTGCATGTCACATAACCACGATTCCTAAAAATATGCGATGGTGGTTTATAAGTTTTGTTCTATGTTTGTTTCTCTCCATAAAGCAACCCGTCCTACAAGGATTTGATTGGTGAATTCCAAAACAACGTGATTGGGTTTATTGGCCTGAATATTATATATACATGTATATATAAAATGTTAAAAAGATATCCGAGTCAAGTAAATTAATAATGAAAAATAATCAACATTACATAGGTATTATATATTATTTAATAGCCAACCGGTCATTAGATAAAAAAATGTGACGGTGCTATGTAACTACGTAAATTTTGACGCCATTTTAGTATTATTGCCCTGATGAGTCTAATGACGAAACCGGTCGGCTACTAAATAATATATAATACCTATGAAATGTTGATTACATGTATATATATATTTGTATCAGGGTAAGAGTGAACAATCCAGTTATGGAACTGAACAAAACAAACCAACACACAGTCAATTGGGGCGGCTGTCTCGATGTCTTTCACGTGAAAATACAAAATCATTAGCGGCAAAACTAAGATTAAAGGATGGTAACACATTGGCAGAGAGGGCCGCTGAGACCTGGCCAAACAACCCCGACATGCAACGTTTCCAAGTACTGGTAGAATGGCACAGAATGCATCCTGAGCATGAAACAACGGATCTATTAGAGAGTTTAAGTGAAAGCAGAGACCATGATTATGATGCGCTAAAACGCGTCATGGAAAAGCAATTGGAAACGCGTCAATATGGTTGGTAACTATGTAATCATCAGTCTTCAATTGACATATTTTCGAGGCAAACGTAATTCTTAAAAAAAAATACTAGTATGTTGGCGCATTATGAGTAAGATTAAAGATTCTGTAAATTCTTTGTTTTATTCCGGGCAGGCTTATCCTTATCAATTCACTTCAAAAGGTGTTTTAATCAGCTACAAGAACAGATGGTAAAGCCATCCTTATTTTGCTTGTGGTAACGCCGCCTACTCACCAAAAAAGCCCCTTATCCAACATTTTTCGACCTCTCGGGTATTTTTTTTCAATAAAAGAATAGTATTCTGACATGTATTTTGAATACAATACAAAAAACAAAGTGTAAAAAATTTAAAAAACTGAAAATTCTCTGGGTAAGGTCACCACAAACGGACATTTTTTATAAGGATGGCCTAAAATAAAGTTTTATTTTCTTGTTGCAGATCTTGCCGAATCTGTATTAAAATCTACGCCAGATGAATCGGCTATTGCAAGATTTTCTAATTGTGTTGGAAACGAATGGCATTTTCTGATATCAGAATTGGGTTTCTCTTTCACTGATATTGAAATGGCGCGGGCTAACCAACCTCACGACCATGAAGCCATTGTTCGAGATTTTCTGTTCAAATGGACACAAATGGAAAGTGTTAAAGCTACTACTCAAAGGTTGTTAGATACAGCACTTTGCATAAATGTAAACCAAAAAGTGATAGAAGGTGTATTCAAGTAGAAAATGTATCGTAAGCGAGTAATACGAAAGACCAGTAATACGATATGCAAATATAACAAATACTTTAAACCGACCGACACTTGGTCAGTAAGAGATGTTAGGTATTATTTGGGTTGATAACTTTTGTTCGCACCTAAACATTATTGTCAGTATTATTTGTAATTTTTTATAAACGATGGTTTCTTTAATTCGTTTTTAGTAATTATCTGTAACAATTTTTTGTGTGTGTTATCGAAAATATTAATACAGTGTGATACATTTCCTTAAGCGTATTTTTTATTTTATGTTTCGGTTATATGCTCAATAGATATAGAATAGGTAGGTTGGGATTTTTTCATTATAATTATTATTATTGAAAGCGAGTGGAAAGGAAAGAAGAGGACCATGATGGCCCTTTACACGCTCACCTGGGTAAAGACTGCAACTTCTTTCATATCATTGCAACTTCTTTCATATCAATGTTTAAATAGCAGAGCATAACACAAACTTAGAAATCATCAAGATGTTTGAACTTGTCTAAGACGTCATTAAGACAAGTGTTCTGTTATGGTTTGGTAAGATCGAATAAAACTGTGACTTCTAGAGTATCAACCCTAAATGTGGACGCCGGATACATTAGTTCCTTCCAGCACGTTTGTGCTCAGATGAGCAAAAAAGGTGAGAATGTCTGTACTGATCCTCAGACCTACTTGGAAAGTCTAGGGTTGCGAGAAAAATTAGGGTAGGATTGGTAGCCAGAAACAAAACATTTATTCTTTTTACGCTTAATAAATTCTGATTAATACTAATTAATAAGTTTATTTTTTAGTTTTTTATTTAAACATGGTTGTTGAACACACACACAAATGGTGGAAATTGATATAAATGTCTAATTAGATGTGTTTGTGCACGTTTATTGTGCCATGTTTTACTTGTGTCGAGTTTGTATAATTATTTCTTCTATGTACAGCTAGTCAGCTACATGTATTAATTAAACAGAATCAAATTAATTGCATGTATTGTTTCATAACAATTGTCGCTGTATGATTTAAGCATCATATTGAAATTACATACATGTAGTCACTTATAACATATGTGCATATTGAGATTCTTCTTCTGTAGCTTATAATCTATTTTTGAGAAGTTTGAAATTAAGCACTCAATGAATTGATCTCAGAACTTGACCTCATAAATATTTTTCTATGTTTACTAAATAACTAAAATTTGTGAGTCAATAAACGTAATGCATGTCAATGATTTGTGTTCATGTTTTCAACCCAACGACTGTAACTATACTGATGTTTTTATATTGCACATGGCTATGCCAGATTCTAGAATTACTTGTAATACAACCTGGTAAGGATTTATATGAAGTCAGTTGGTCAAGCAAAAAGCCAGAACATTGTATGAAGTAAGATCTAGATAAATACAATGCACATGTATAAGTGCAAGACATATTAATAACAAGGACTTATATACATACATATGTATGTATATAAGTGCTTGTTAATAATAACTATGATTTTTCTGTCAAGTACTAGTATATACACCAGGTCATATAAATATGGACAATGAATTCTGCTATCAGATGACAAATACTGCATAATATGTAATGAATTATTTTACTAGCCACTACACACCTCAACCATTTCCTATAATTTTCTAAAAACAATACTTGGCTCTGTAGTTTGGATATTTCAAATATAAGAAGTCAGAGACAAGATTCAAACCCACAACATTTCGATTTATCGTCCAGGACGTTAACACAAGACCCTTAATCCATCCCACATTTTCGAAGGCAAATAAGGTTAATTAAACAACATAGAAGATTGTACAAGATTGTCACAAGTTCAATACTTCTAGGCTTTCTTCATTTCATTAATTTTGTCAAAATGAATTGATTTCTTATAGTTCTTCTCACAACCCAATAACTACAGAACTAATCATTGGATGTTTGTTCTGTTGATTATCCACATAACGTAGCTTGCCCATCAGGCACCAAATATATAGAAAACTTCATGCTGTAAAACACCAGCATCAAGAATCTCTGGTCTTTATATTAAGATTATCAGTTTAAAAGGAAATACAAAAGATATATAGAGACATGGCCCCAAGGTTATAAAACTTGAGAACAATCTCCCAGCTCAAACCTCAATTCCTCCTCAAAGTACATAAACTATGGTAGAAATCATAGAGCAGATTGTTGCATATTAAGATAAATTTTGCTGTCAAATGAATGCATCAATGATATCATCGTTGACTGACCATATTAGACTTCAAAGACAAAATATGAGATTTGAGCTCAAATACTGATCTCAAGTTTTATAACCTCGGTACATGGTCTTTGTAACATGGTGAATATCATATTAAATCGACCTGTAAGTAGGGTTTCAATGTAATGGCAAAAATGATGGTCATAATATGGTTAAAATGTTAAAATGTCAATTGCAAATTTTTACTACAAAGTTTGTATAAATATTTCAAATTCAACCAAACTGAACAAAGACAAAAAAAACAAGTCAAAATAAAATGATTCAAGAGTGTACAAATATAAGAACAAAGACAGTATAGTTTGATAAAGTAAATTTATTGTAAGTCTATGAGTCAAATTGAAGTCTTGAAAAAGAATACAAATATGCTAATGAAATATATAATCACTCAATCTTATAAGCAACATGTTGGCCAAACTTTGCACTAAACTTTCAACGACTGTCACACAGCCGTATGGATCAAAATCATGAATCATCATACAAAATAGGCCATGAAAATAAGCAAGGCAACAGGTTTACATCAGCTAATGGAGCTGACTTCATGTTTTTTTGTAGGTTCTTATCAGCCTAAGACAGATTCTCAGTCAAACAACTGAATGACAAATTTCAAAGACAACAAACAATGTTTATGATTGTATTCATAATAAATGTCCTGTTGAATACTATACATCAACAAAAGTAAATTTAAAGTTTCAGAAATTCCAATCAGTCTTGATTAATAAAAAAACACACGCTCGACTCATTTTGTTGTCATTTGTTTAAGAGATATTCAACCTCACCTCTAGTCATATCTTACTGTAATAGTCCATTCAGTGCTAAACAGTTTCAGAACATGCCAACCTCTCCACTGAGATGTATGAAAAACAAGCCAATATTCAACAAAATTTGGATTAAAATGCCAGTCTGAAACCCTCTTGTCAGACAGTTAGTATGGGAGGATTAGCTGTTTTACAGTATATTAGATCAACATTTTTGTCAATTTTTTTACACAATAGTATGCGGCGTCAGAAATTTGAACCCAGACTACTTGGTTACAAGTCCAGTACACTAATCACCTGACCACAGCCGTGATCTAGACCGATATCAGAAAATATTGATGACATACAAAAAGTCATTTTGACAATGAAGTCATTCATATATGCCAATGTGCTGATATTTCGTAAAAACGACAACAGTTCAACTAAGTTCAAATCAAATTATTGCATTTTCTATTGCATGACTTGTGAATCGACCATTTTCCTTCCAACTTAAACACTACAGCAAGGTTGGTAGCATATGAATTTATCATTTAGACCATGAGGTAACAAAAGATAAATACCATGTTTCTACTAACATCCCTAAAAAATATAGGGCCCGAGAAACTTTTTTTTTCAATACATTTTTCATGTTCGCAAATGAGGTTTAATTAAAATAATGACAAGGAAAAATGACTGAAAAAGTCTACTGTCCGCAGGATAAAAAAGGGGCTCTCTATAAGTGGACATCAGATACTATTTATTTTTATGCCTAATACCTGTGTAATTTACTTTTTATCAATTTCATAAAATGGAAGGACTTTTACAGAGTTAAAAATAAATCATACATTCAACGTCCTCTCCCTTTAAGTTTATAAAAAAAGATTACAAGCAAGTTTCTAATTATTTCTCAAAGTTGATAGAATAAGATGGACATTCATACATTAATGACATCAAGGTCTATAAGGCTTTAGGTAAACAGAGATTTTACTAAATTGCCCATGATGGCTTATGAATGATTTACACAAACTTCAAAGCCAATAATTTGAATAAAGTTAACAATAAAAGATTGAATTTACATCATGTACCTTCTGCATATCAAAGTTACTTATTTTTACCTTGTACACTGATATGAAGATATATAAATAATATTTGTGAAAAAATAATTTGTAAAATATTTATAGCTCTGTACATATCTAGACCATAGTCTTGTTTATGTTAACAAAAATGAAAAAAAATGACAAAGCAAGAGACATTTACATGGTAAGATCAAGCCAAATGGCAAACTAAAATGATCAAGGTTCAGTATTTTCTTAGTGAAACTAAACATTTAATTTCATGTATTGCTTGTATGCTAAATTCAATGCAGAAAGATTGATACATAACATTCTTTCAATTTCCTCAAAACTATCAGGCTTAAAAATTTCAGGTACAACATGAACTCTATAATGTGCAATCAAACAAAATTTATGTAAAATTATTTAAAACATATATCACCTAACAGGGGTTAAAACCTGATAAAAAACAAATAATTTAAAATTTGAACACAATAATTTTTGCTTTCTAAATGATGTGCCTTTGTGACATATTGGAACTATGGAGAGACTCAAAAGATACAATAATAACTGCACATGTACATTAAAATGTAGTGAACAAATCGATAACAGTTTTAGTGTGTGGGCAACATTTCAGACTCAACACACACAAACATAGAGTAACAAAAACGACAACAATAATTGTGCATACAAATCAAGAAAGAATGTAAGACAATTTGGTCCATTATGTTACAAAATAGAATGTACGGGGTTAGAATCCCTGATTAAGTCTCTTCTTTGAGGAGTATTGCACGACTATCTGAAGAAATTCAGTTTCTCTTCTAACCATTCTTCAGTGAATTCTTCTACACTTCTCAGTTCAAAGTCCTGCAATAAACATCAATGTTTTACTTTTTCATGTCAATCTACATACCATACAATGTCATGTACCTTATTACTCATCTATTTTATTTCATCAGATTTAATGCCATTTTCAACATTATTTCAGTTATATGGTGGCAGGCAGTTATCTAATTCAGCTTGGACTACAATTAGGCCTGCCTTAACCAGTGCTAGCCACATTCTATCTGCAAGCTACTACCTAGCTACACCAAATAAATCAAATCAGAGGCGGAGGACAAATTAACATAGGATGTAATATCTGAAGTCAAATTTGTTATGGTGTGAGCCTCACTCTGGGTTCAAACTCACAACCTCTTGATCAGTACACCAACGCTCTAACCACTGAGCTAACCGGGCGGGCACATACAACACTTACAGTCAAAACCTGTACTGAAGTTCATGGTTTCTATTTAAAGTCATTTTTATATGTTTATGACAATAATCAGGCCATAACGTCTAAAAGAAAACCATTATCGCCAGGGTGCTCACTAGACATTAAAAGCTGAGTCAAAATTTCCCTTCACTGATATTAATTTGTAGTCCTTAGAATTTCACAATAATGTAATAGTCAAAAAGTGATCCTTTGATACAAAATACTTTGCTAATTTGAAAAGACAAATTGCCATTTTAAGGGTTAATTGAGGGGTCAATAAGAGCTCTCATCACAATGTCACTAGAAAATCATACTAACAAATATAAGTGTATAGTTTTAATCATAAATGTATTTTTTTTATAATTAATAAACAAGAGGGCCACGATGGCTCTTTATCGCTCACCTGAGAACAAAGGCCAATAATTAATGACCAGGTAATATATTTTATATCTCGTAAAACTCATTTTTACGTAGATTTTGAGATCAAAACCAACAATGGAGGTATAATACTGTTAAACAAGCTAAAACGTAGCAAATTTTCTAATCCAAGGGCCCATAACTCTTTAAGTTGTGGTCCGATTCAACCCATAACTAAACTTGTCCAAACCCATAAGGTCATACACATTCATTGTAAATATGATTAGGATCGGTGAATAAATGAAGGCGCTAGAGTGTAAACAAGCTAAAATAAAGCAAATTTGCTAAGTCAAGGGCCCATAACTCTTGAAGATGTGGTCAGATTCCACCCATAATCGAACTTGTCCAAGATCGTTTGGTTATTCTCATTTACTGAAAATATTATTAGGATCTGTGTATAAATGAAGGCGCTAGTGTGTAAACAAGCTAAAATATAGCAAATTTTCAAAATCAAGGGCCCATAACTCTTGAAGTTAGGGTCCGATTCCACCCATAATCTAACTTATCCAACATCTTTTGGTTATACTCATTTACTGAAAATATTATTATGATCGGTGAATAAATGAAGGTGCTATAGTGTAAACAAGCTAAAATATAGCAAATTTTCAAAGTCAAGGGCCCATAACTCTTGAAGTTCTGGTCCGATATTGCCCATAATCGAACTTGTCCAAGATCTTTTGGTTATACAAATTTACTGAAAATATGATTAGGATTGGTGAATAAATGAAGGCGCTAGAGTGTAAACAAGCTAAATATAGCAAATTTTGTAATTCAAGGGCCCATAACTCTAGAAGTTATGGTCCGATTTTGCCCATAATCGAACTTAGCCGAGACATTGTGGCCATATACATTGTGAGCAAGTGTAATCATGATTCGTTTAGGGTTGCTGTTGCTAGAGTGTAAACAAACTAATTGTGGCCGGACGCCTGACGCCAGACATTCAACGATCCTAAAAGCTCACCTGATGAATCAGGTGAGCTAAAAACAAGTCCAAGACCAGTTTAGGTTCAATTTCTTTAATAAAAATTGTCTTATGTTATAACCCATGATTTCTTTGTCCCCTATCTCTGATTCTAAAAATATAACGATGTTATGATGTAATATACAAAATGTACTATTTCTAAATCTAACAGCGTCTAAAGCATAAATATTTTATACTGAATGAGGAAGAACATGTATGTAAGTCTCGGATGATCACCAACAAACATTGGTATAATTCACTGTCAGGTGTAAATAAAACGATTGCAAAGCATTCAGAAAAGTAGCAGTCAACTATACCTTAGTAATTTCAAGCTTATTTTTCAAAACATTTCTAGTTCCAGCGTACATCATGCTTAACTCAGTCTTACATCCTGCAATACAATAAACAATATTGGTCAATACATGATTATATATCTTTTAGCAAGTCCCCCTTTTTAGTATGAAATTTGAACTAAAAAATGGGTGATTTAATTATGGCTCAATTGCGATCTAAATTAAATTTCTTTGTTGACACTGTCATAGAGTAAATTCTTAAAAGATGCAATATTCATATGTAAGCTAGAATACAGTTTGTCTTAACCTTTGACTTATGGACAGATAGACAGATGAACAAGGAATCACTATTTGATATTTGAGCGCATAAACTAGGGATTGGTATTGCGTGAAATTTTGTATTACGATATTAATAGCTATTAGTTACAGGGTTAGTAACTGACCCGATACAGGATATACGGTTCTGTGGAAAACCATACGGGGCGAGACCAAAGGTAATAAATAAATTCATCCGGTTTACAGCTGGAACCTAATTTTGATATGATACATTAGTTTACAAAGATTGAACTGTCCAATGAGGAACGAAAATTTCACATGCATAAAGGCAAATGTTTCTACTTTTATTAAATTTTGTCTAAAGTATTTTCACTAGTGGCTTATTTTCAATATGACTTCATAAGAATTTTGTAAGATATTGCAACTCAAACTTATCAAGCTAGAACGCATAGAATATGGTATAAAATAATCTACAAATTTGATGCAATTAGCAGAACATGTCGAAGTCCATTTAATAGCATAATTAATAAATACCAGCACTGCAATAATTGATACTACTGACTAATAAAAACACATCAACTCACCTGAAGGACAAATGTATATGTAACACAGAGGATAGGATACTCTTCCATCTGAATGATTCTTCACATAACTGACTACCAAAAATCTAGGAAGATGTTCTGGCAATTCCTCCCGAAGATCTTCAATATTAGTATCCTTAAAATAATCATCAGAAATTAAGTTCAATATGTGCTATTAAGTAAACATTTATTTGTAGGGTGTTTGTGGTCAAACAGCTACAGTCTTGGTCTACCTGGTAGTTATCATTAGCCCCTAAGTGCTGTCAGTTAAAATCGCACTCAGAACAAAATTTCACTTGTTAAGACTAAGTTGCTTTTGAGCTAGCTTACAGAATGTTCATGGTTTTACCCAGGTGTAAGTCTGGGGGTCTAACTCCACACTGAAAGGTAAAAAGTCACCAAATGACCCAGGCCGTAGGCGTGACTTTTAACTCAAGTGAAATATAAAATAACAAATATATAGTATACATTACAGGGCTTGACACTAACTTTTTCAAGAGGTAGTCAGCAGGACTACCAGCATAGAATTTGAGGAAGTCCTTGCAAATTGTTGGTGGTCCTCATTTAAATACATACAATGTGTGTTTGTCATTTTATTTCAATGCCTATCAAGTGTACTTTATAGAATACAAGACAAGTATATAAACTTCAGATTTTCACAAATGTATTGAACAAAGCTATGCAGGTTACATCACATCAGATCCAACAAAAGTTAGTAAGCTCTATTATATAATTCACTTAATTTAGGTCACCCAAATTTCTGATAGCCCGACAGGATACCCAGCTTGGAAACCTAGGTAGTCCTTGGACTAACGGACCATTGTTAGTGTCAAGCCCTGCATTATTACTATTTGCCACAAGTGATGCAAAATTGGTCATTATCGACTAATATGCTAATAAATTTGTACCTCAAATTCTTCATCTAATACCACAGTATGTGTCTTATGATCAACCTTCACTAAAAAGAAAATAGATGAAAATTAATAATTATATCTCTCAAGTGTCAGAAGCTTTTTTTTAATAAATTAAAGAGTCAAGATACCATTTAAGGGTAAAATGAAAGCTCTGTCTTAACTACAAGAACATACAGTAAACTGCATTTATGCAGTCTTCGAATTTACTATTTAGCCCCGGATCTTGGACTGAGTCCACCAAAATGGAAATCTGTACAGTAGATTTAGAAACTGAAAGTCAGCAGTCCAACAAATCTTTCAGTGATAAGTTAACCATGTGTCAGATTATTAAAAATTTTGTTGTCCACTCCTTTTGGATTTTAACTAGAATGTCCTGCACTTAAAATTGTTTTTCGTGAAGACTGTTTATAATATAAATTGAAATGATCGGTATACATGAACATTCCAACATCTAAATACTCCATAATATATAGATCGCTATTAAAGTAAGTTAAGCTAACAGTTATGCAGAAGTATCATATTATAGTGTTTTATTGAATTCATTCTATGTTAGTATCAATACTACAACTAGTAATACTATCCATATCTGGGTACGTACAAAGTAAAGCAGCAACATTTTTCTCTTTTCGAAAACGAAATTTCTTCAGTTTTTCCAGCACTTCATCACTGATCTCACATACTTGTACATTTTGTGCCTGAATGTATATAAAACAGCATATAAATTTTCATAACAAGGTTTTTCTCAGGTGTGGTGGTGCCTGATCAATTCCAGCAACATTATTCCTTCTTTGTATATGTCCATTTACTGGACCCTTCCAAATAGCATTTAGGCTTCAATTTTCCCAAATCTAAATGGAGAAATTCCCAATGAACATTAAAAAAAAGACTTTCAAAATCAGACATAAAATGACACAGGACCATTTTTTTACAAGAAGTATAGTATACTAGTGCAAAGAAACCAGGCATTGTCTATTGATAAAATTTCCCGATAACCCAGTTCTGACAGAATTCTGACCAACATGTGGGATGTTTAAATGCATGTTCAATACTTTCTGAGGTACCTTTTGTACATGAGCAGACTTGCAGAACACTTCAGCAATGACCATACATTTTGTAGGTGTGAAATAGGAGGAAAATGAGGTATCTGATGCGGTGCTCGATCCCGCCACCTCCTGCTTGCAATTAACTATTAAGATTCTCCACCAACTGAGCTAGTCGGGCTGCTAATATTACAGCCAATTCATAAATGCAAATACTATACACCATACTGCTACATTTGTCCATCTCTTTCCTTGAAGTAAATTATTGTAACAAGCACAAGCTTTTCAAACTAACCCAGCCCTTGCTTCACACTAGTTAGCTCTTGGATTCAAAGGCTAGTCTCACACACATGGCACCAAATATAATAGGACAAGGCAAATGAAGTACCCAATGTAGTGTTCTAACATGCAACCTCTTGTTTGCAAGTCAGATGCTCTACGGTCTACCAACTGAGCTAATCAGGCTGTTAATATGGTAGCAAGACAGTTCGACCCCTAACTTTTTCAACCCCCACTTTTATCCTTAGCCTTATCGACCCGTAACTATTTCGACCCCTACTTTGGGAATATTTGTGACGGCATTTCGACCCCTACTTTTTTATCTTTATTGTTATGAAGAATATTGAGCTTGATTTAGTTATTTTTGTACATTAGTTTTTTTTTTCATCATGATAATGAATATATATAATATGCGTAATATTATTTTTTGTTTGTTTGAAGAAATGTGATAATTGAAGAAAATGTGTTAATAAAAAATCAATTCAATATTGAATTAGTGTACATTTTTTAATCTGTAATATGTTATATTGCTATTATGAAACATTGAAAATTGTTAATTAATATTGTATTATTGTTGTTGTTTTTTATTGTAATTTACTTGTTTACAATAGATGAAAGAGTTCATTAAAGATGTATAATTGTATAATTATGTTCTTACGGTGAAAAACATTGTAATTGTCATTAAAAGGTGATATAAGACGTTTTGATCATTTGTTTCGTGTAACAGTTTGTAAAACATGAAAATATTTTAATTTAAGTAATAACACAAACTGTGAATGTTACTTGATTGGATAATGCATGTTTATTTTGATTGGATAAGGCATTTTTATTTGATTGGATAAAGCATTTTAGAAATTAAATATTTATTCGAATTGTAATTAAAATTTAAGTATATATATATATTATTCTTTATTCTTGTCTCATTCATGTACATACATAAAATATATTAATCATACACAAAAACTTAAAATGTACATAACCATTCAATATTGAATTATAAGAGACTTATAATATATAATATCACATAAATTACATTGCATATCAATATTTACATAAATAAGACTAAGAGACTGTTGTTAATACGTTGTTATAAAAGTCTGATAAAAACTAATTGATTTAAGAAATTGAAATTTGTAAATAGGCACTAATGCGCTTATTAAAAAACAGTTTATAATATCAATTATCACCCCGGTCAGACCGTAGATGAACTGATTAACAGCAGTCTCTTAGATGGAAATAAAACATAAGCAGATATTAAAACAAAGTATACATCATTATTAACATAAAACACACTACTCTTTATACATAAGATGCATTATTTACTAATAAAAAATGTTCTTCGTTGTAAAATATCATAACAGGTTTTGGCACATATTCTAATCATATCTGCTTTGTTAAAAAGAAATATCAGCTTATCAGTTCTAGACATTTGTAAAAAGGCATCATTAATGGTAACCGCTTTAGTGTACATGTTTTGTCTAATATCATCATATAAATTACAATCCAACAATACATGGAACTCATCTTCAATGCTATCACAGAAAGGGCATTTACGGTTGTTTACCGGAATACGCTCATATCGACCAGTCTCTATACGTATAGGAGCAACGCCACAACGAAATTTACTATAGGCTGCCCTATGACGAGGAGGCATGATCAATTTACAATAATTTTCCGTACATAAATCAGTCTTAAATAAACTATAGGTACGTAACTTGTTGCTTCCTTGTCCTGACGGTCCTGTGGCAGCATTGATAGATTTATTCCAATCAAGACTATATTTTAAAAGTAGAGCAGATGTAACTTTGTCAACCAAAGTATGTTTAGGAATAGAAACATTTATATCACAGAATTCTGGTAAATCACAGACATTAAGCATATTAATCACAGTGTGAAACCAATTTTTACATGATGAACTAGCTAAAGTATTAGCCCAGAGTGCAATACGTTTATTTATACGAGTATTGCCCATACATGACAGGCGAGACCAAAATAATGATATAGATTTAGATTGTCTTATGTTTGGGGTAATCCATGCCATTTCTCCAATTACGGCTGTATTGGGTGTATATTTCCCGACACCAAGAAAGAAACGCATCGCACGATTCTGAACCGCATTTATACATGTAAAAGACTTAAGACCCCAAATAGCGGCACCGTAACTAATAGTAGGCCAAACTATAGAATCATAAAGTTGAGTATAAACATCATACGGTATACCACCAACAGATTATGTGTTAACGCTCTCTTTAATAATCATTAGAAGTAATAAAAGTCATTAGAAGTAATTGTGCTGTTTAAGATCGAGTGTCTTTTAATAACTTGATAACATAGTGCTATTTTGGAATGTTTTTAATATTGTGCTAAATTTGGATTATTATTAACATTGTGCTATTTTGGATTATTATTAACATTGTGCTATTTTGGAACATATTAAATAAAGTGATAACGCTTAAAAACAGTTGTGTTTATCTTTATATTTGTGATAAGTGGCAGCATAGAACATGCAACACAGGTGAGTAATTTCTAATAGTATTATTGATATTCGCTCACATTGCGAGATAAAATAAAAGTATTGACCATACTCATATTTTGAAAATTCACAATTATATTCAGTCGTATGATGCAATTATGCCGAAAGCTCCGAATCTTAAAGAGATAATTGGAAAACTCAGTATATGTTATTTAAAAAAAAAATAACTGAATGATAGACAACCAAACAGATAAAAGTTCACATTTAAATATGTTTTTTAAAAAGTTCTTTTTAATCAAGTTTTTCTTGTTAACCAAAGTTGATTATTTGATACTTTGATTTAGATACTTCCTATTAAGATACATTTATATATTTACAAGAAAATAATGTCTGATCGCTAAATAGTGAGAACGTTTAAAGCTACATTAGCTTTTTGGATGATAACATTAAAGTAGTATGATTTTACATAGAAATATGTCTTATCAGTGAAAATTACTTTTACTAGCTTGCTTTAAAACAGTCCGAAATTTTCTTTTTTAATCTTTTTGAAATATTGTTCAAAATCAAATTTTGTGTTAGCATGTCTATACACATTCATAATCGTATTTATTATTGTTTGAATAAAGATCCTTATTCATAACAGTATATTCACTGTTCATCAAAGAAGGTTAATTACTGCAGTGTATTATGAACTTACGTATAGTGCTTCCCATCACTCCAGGTGCGTGCATGTGTACGTTCTGGTACTTTGTGTACTTAACTGCACATAATTACGTGTTAATATGTACATTGTGTATATGCTTGTTGTACTTGTTATCATTTCATGTTCTATAATGTATTTATGTTATTTCTTTTGTTATCATATTCATATACCTAATGTATTTTGATATACATTTAATAAAAATGTAAATATCAGTGAGTGCTTATTTCTTCAATCTGATATTAACAAACACATGTCCCTGACATTCAATCTGTATATTTAGTCTGACGAGGCTTGGAACCCATTTATTCGTCAATACTTGTCTTCTGTTTTTTATACATCAGTCTTCGATGAAAAAACAACACACACATCATTGTCAAATTATTCATTAATTTTCATTATAGCATTAATATTTATGAAGCCTTTTTTAGAATAAAAAGTCATTATTATTAAGATAAACAAAAATGCATCACTTACTCTAATATTTAATATATGAAATAAACAATAAAGTACAATTTGATCATTTTACCATCACTTAATAGGAGTACAAAAACGTGTGAACGAGTTTTTAACAACCATTCAATTATCTATTGTCATACCAAATACAATGTGTGAAATAGGGGTCGAAAAGCCTTAGAAATTTAGGGGTCGAAATGCCATTAGGGGTCGAAAGTGTAGGGGTCAAGTAATTTCGGGGTTGAAAATGTTAGGGGTCGAAAAAGTTAGGGGTCGAAAAGTCTGACACTCGTTAATATCACAGTCAATTCATAAATACAAATATTATACACCACATAGGTGCTCTGTTACAACAGGAACCACGTCAATGGAAACATGCACGTATTGCTGATTTTGTGTTTGTGGTTCCTTGGGTTTTAGAGTTGATGTGGCAATGACTGCAGTTTGGTGATCAGTTTTTGCAGCATATGCATGCATATAGGTGGTAATGTACATCAGGACTATCACTGGTTTAAAACAAAAATAGAAATAAATCCATGAATATTATATACAATAGGATAATAGAATGTAAGTAACTTTATGTAGGTATATCCACAAACAGAAAATTATCACAAAAATATTTTCGACTGACAGGGGGCGTAACCCAGTGGCATTACCAAAACAACCATTTCAACAATAAACAAATACCGAATCTGTTAAAAAATTAATAGTGTATTTTACTTTACCTACAACACTAAATCCCAACATGTCCAGGACTTCAATTACATTAAAAGGGACTTGATACTATTATTACTATTTAACCAGTCTATCTTACAAAACATGGCTACAAAACAATACATTAGTTTGATTTCAACTCTGTACGTACCATTTTAACTTTCACTTTCAACCGGAAGACGGAAGTAAACCGGAACTTTGAAAATATCGTATCGCAAAACTATCGTTCTTAGTGTTTGACAACTTTACTAACACCCTAAAATACATCGAATGTATGAATTTCCAATAATGAATAACCCTTAACATTTCCTCTGAATTTATATATAGACAAATAACTGAAAACTGAATCACGCAAAAACACTTCACTTTTAATAAAATAGTTTTGTGAGACATCAAGTAGATAAACGCTTGACAGGTGATTTTTCAGAGTCAGTAGACGCACTAGCAACGAATGTAAACAACATGGCGGGTGCAGACGAGCAGAAGGATAATACGGGTTAGTTCTAGATATTACGGTACTTCTCCATCGAAAAACAAAATCCACAATGTTGTTTCATGCCTATGTAACATTTAAACTCCTAATTGAATTGAATTATGTACCGTGTTTCAGGCGATTGCTGAAACAATCCTGTGCAGTACGGCATTATAAACATTTTTTTTCAATTTTAGGATTAAAGGTCTATTCAAAAATATTTCTTTATACTATTAGTGTAAATCATTAGTATACGTCATCATGGTGACAATTATAGTGATATGTTTTGTGTGTAACAGAAGGAAAATAATGTACTCGATGCAGAGCTCGAACCCGCTGCCTCGATCCTGCTTGCAAGTCATGAACATGGTTTACCAACTGAGCCAATAAGACTTGTGAATATTCCAGTCAATTTAAAAATACAATATACCACACTGCTGCATTCCTCCTTCCTTTTTATTGAAAGTAATTATTCGCAAGAATTTAACCACATGCAGGTTCTTTTGACTATTAACACAGCCTTTGCTTCATCCTAGCTTTTGGATTCCACGGCTAGTCTCACACTCATGGCACCAAATGAATAGGAGGCGGAAAATAATGTACACAATACAAGGCTCAAACCTGCAACCTCCTGCTTGCAAGTCAGATGCTCTACCAACTGAGCTTATCAGGCTGGTGCATGAATACCCCAGCCTATTTATAAATACAATATACCACACCCGGTGCTACATTTGCGTTCTTGAATGTTCTTCTTAGACTATATTGAATATTCCAACTCTTATTGCAACGTGATTGGTTCATTATTTACCAACCTACTTTGATGGCATTTGTTTATGTAAAAAACATACCGTATATTGTTTACAGACCATGTAAAGGTCAGGAGTCTTGACAAAATGTAGAGTGTTGTACAGTTGAACTAACCGTGATGATTTGACAATCATCACCTTCAGAACAGAAGTGTAAAATATGTCTATTATAGCCATTTTCAGTTTAAAATAATACAGACCGATCAATATTGATATTCATTTGACCAGCAGAGATTCGATCAGAACAATGAGTCAAACCTGTTAACAAAAGTCTCCCTTTGGAAAGATAAAAAGTGGCCTTAGTGACGGGCGGCCTTTATTTGGATGTCAGTTTGTTCTAAATAATCAATTCATGACTGTTTTTAAAAGAATTGCCTTTATTCACATGGTGGTCTTTATTCAGAGGTGGCCGTCGACACAGGTTTGACTGTATTGTATATTTTTCTTCGTCCTATGATGTAGTCATTATCCCACTTTTGGGCTTTGTTGAACAATTGTTAGCCATCAATAAAAAATTTTGCAGTACAAGTTTAATCAAATTAATAATGTTCTTTTCCCTTTGAAAGCATCGCACACATGCATGTTCCATTACTTACTCATAGCATTGTTGGTTGTTTTAATGTTAATCTGTTAATCTGATAATTTTTCTAGTAGTGTTTATAAATTTGCATAATATTTCATTTCCTAATGATTCATCTTTTTGCTTCCCATATCATATTAACTTAACAATGTGCACAAAATAATTCAGCAGAAAAATATGACATATTTCTAATAAGTTTTTTTTATATTTATTATGATTCAATACTGGCTCTTATCCCAGTTTAAATATATTAAGATACTGACAAAACTGCCTTTTTAATAAACTGCCTTTTTGTTTATGGAAGCTGGATGTGAGAAGTATGGAGACATAATTTTCTAGTATTATTTGCCTCTGTATTGAAGTTTTCATACCATTTAAACAATAGTGCAACAGAAAAGGGAATGGATCAGAAAACAAGCTGAGAAAGCGCACTGATTTTTCACCTTCTTAAAGAGGCTCTTCCCAATTCAAAATTTCTTTAAAACATGCTGTTTTCCCAATAATCCAAACTTTACACCAGCTATTTTATTTCCCAAATCAGCAATTTCAGCGATAATCCTCTGCAAAATCAACAGGCTAAGGCCTCTTCCAATGAAGGGAGAAAAAACACAGAAGCATAATTATATTAATTTCTCTACAAAGTCTCTTTTGATTTATTCTCTTTTTTTTTTGGTTCACAGATTCACTCATCGCTGATATCCAGAAAAGGATAACAGAAGCATTTGATATGTTTGATCATGAATCGAACAAAACAGTTGATGTCAGGTAATTATCATAGTATGAAAAAATGTGCTACTTGTGGTGATTGATGTATTTTTCTAGCAATTTCTATGTCGTCCTGTATGAGTGTGAGTCTCAGGTACTATCAAGAAATGGGATTATTGATAGAGAAATTACATGTTCAGTTGAAAAGTTTATATCTTGAGGAGTCATGAACTAGGTGCTGATAATAAAGATTGAGGTTATAATGTTTTTTTTTTAATTTACTGGATTTTAAAAACTTCAAGATAGGCTGGATGCTCGAGATATCATTATGCTAGTATAATTACAAAGTTTTACTGTACATGCATGTACTGGTATTTACTTTTAAACTCAAATTACTGTATTAATTATAATACACTGCATGAAGAACATGTATGTATGCATCTTTTACTTTATACTGCATGCAGTGCAGTTGCCGCTAATTTTTTAAAGTTTGACTGCTTAGACAGAATTGCCTGAAAATCGGTGAGTTCAACAAGCATATAATGTGATACTACATAGATACTTAAACCATGTTTTTGCATTTCAGAGAGGTTGGTACAATCATCAGATCTTTAGGTTGCTGTCCAAGTGAAACTGAATTGCATGATATGATAAGCATGGTAATTCTCCATTCATACTTGCTAGCTTACAATAAAGCATAAACAAAATTGTTTTGCTTCAGGTCACATACTCATTAAAAATTGGTTAAGTAAATAGGATTTTTTTATGTTTTATCTTATTGTTTTCGAAAGTATGTGGAATGGTAAAAAAGTGAGATAGCGTGTCTTAACTCATCCTATGACCTGATAAAAATTATACATATTATTTAAGGTCACCAGGAAAAATTAAGGAAGGTCGATCATGTAACTTGAAACAAGCAAATTTTCATGCCTTACTAATCATATGAACCTCATGTACAGTAACCCTTACTGAATGACCACTTCAACATTTAGACCATCCCATTGTAAAAATAACTTTTTACGGATTGATTTTGTGAACATCTCATTATTATGTCTAATATTTCTTGTCCTTAAGGTGGTTTTATATCAAGTTATTATTGTAATACAAAATGTTTATGTAAGTATGTGATATTGATAATAGATGAGGCCCAAAAAATAACACATTGTTTCCTCTAACATCTCATAAGAATATAGGCTTGTTAACCAGTCGGCAGAAGTTTTGTTTAAATAACTTTTTTTATAAGTTCAGAGATGTATTTCATAAGAAAATGAAACTACAGTCAAAACTGTGTTAACAGCAACCTCTGAATGAGGGCCACCCTGTGAATAAAGGTCATTCTTTTGAAGAACACATTTGTTATTTAGTAACAAATGACCTTTGAATAAAGGCCACCTGTAAATGAAGTTCACATTTTGCCTTCCCAAAAGTTTTCTTTGCATTTGCAAGAAAAAAATGACCAAGACAGAAAAAAGTCTGAAGAGTCTGAGCAGAAATAAGGGTTGGTTGGGCAGAAATCGGAAGCTTTTTTCTTTATGCTGTAAATTATATGATATATACATCATATAAATAAAACAGTATCTTCATGTTCACTGCAGATTAATCCAATCCTGCACCAAAACAATGCTGCATTAAATTTGAACCCAATTCCAAAACAACAGCTTTAAAACAAGAACATTTTTGTTGTTTTAGATTGAGGAAGAAGAACCTACAGGGTATATAAGGTTTGAAAAGTTTCTGCCTATGATGACCAAAGTACTAATGGAACGAAGGTATGTGCTCAAAATAGTTATTCTTTCCATTTCCGACAGCATTTTTAGTTTATTAGATTTCATATACAATCAACCACCAATGTTGCAACTGAATCAAGGCAAGCATCAAGCCTCAGCAGCATTCAGAGTTTTTTGTTTGTTTTTATCTCTGTGGTTTAATGTTGCACCTACTTTACTTGCATAAGCAGTGGAGGATTCTTTTAGACTCCCAGACATACACCTTGATAAAACCACCAATCTTCTGTAAGTTAGTTGGGCAGGTTCCTCACATGCCATGATCCGAGTGGAATTCTAACTCACAACCATGAAGAGCTTGTAATTACTAGGCTGAGACATCCCTGCATTCTTTACCAATACCCATTTGTACAGCAGGAACTCTGTTTATCTTTCTCAAAATGGATAGATTCTGGTAATTTGGTATACACTAATAGCTAGGTATTTGTTATTTCTTAAATGACCCACCTCTGTCAAGTGGTTTAAGTCGCTGATTTCAAATCACTGTAACTTTTCACTGATAGAGGGACGTGGGTTCGAGCCCCGCTACTGACCATGTCTCTTTATGTGAGAAAGTAGGCAGTTGCTTACGGAGGATGGGAGTCCTGGCCCCAAGGTTATAAAACTTGAGATCGGTCTCCGGGCTCAAATCTCATATCTTGTCTTTTAATGGTTCTAAATTAATAGTGACCAGACAGACAATAATGATATTATTGATACATTAGTCCGACAGTATAATTGATCGGAATATGTATTTAAACATTAACCAGCTCTATCTTTTCAATCATAATACTTTGAGAACAAAATAGAGCTTTGAGCTCGGAGACTGTTCTCAAGTTTTATAACCTCGGGGCCAGTACTGGTTCTTCCCAGGAGCAATGATTAGGTGAACTGTCCCCCTCATATGACTCTGACTGTTGAAAAGGGGCATAAAACTCAATATACCGGTAAACAAGCAAAAATAATCTAAGCCAATTCAATCTGTTTGTATATTTTATGACTAGGTGAAAGGGCCATTTGAATCGGTCAGTTTAGCAATATGCTTCAACATTAATGCATACATTGTTCATTACATACATTTGTGTTGAAAATTTTTTATAATTTTAGGTATAAGCCTGTACCGGAAGATCAGCTTCTTCGTGCATTTCAAGTGTTAGATAGTGAAGGAAAGGGATATTTGACCCAAGAAGAAATTACAAAATATATGACTGAAGAAGGTAATGTTTAATCTGATGACATTTGTGTGTATGAGCGAGACACAGGCTGTTTTTTCTTAGATATCTGTCTCCCCAGATGAGGCATATAACAGATAAATTTTCTGTTTTATTTTGTTGAGGTATACGAAAAGAATGTACTGGCTTGTTTATAAAATGAAGGATAATTAAAGCATTTATGATGAATCGTAATAATGTTTAAGTGCATGTATAAGGGATTATTCAGTACTGGTATGATTTATGCATTTTTTATTCCTTAAATTTCTCCTGTGTTGATTGTCTTTGGCTTTGATTAGACCTGAAAAAATGGTCATGTTTCTAGTTACCTAACTGGTCCTATTTTTATAGATTCTAAAAGATGTTTGATTTTTATGTTCCAAGTTGTCTCCCTTTCTATTCTATCATCATAATTAAGAGACCCCTTCCAGTTTTCATAATTTAAATTTAGTTTCTTGGGTATGATTCTTATCACATACAATTATTCTGCCAATAATTTGACTGTCGTAACTGTATATACTAAGCATGATGTTCCTTTTCTATAATTACAGGCGAGTTATTTAATCAGGAAGAGTTAGAGGAAATGTTATCTGCTGCCGTGGACCCCGATAAAGGATCAATACAATATAAGGAATATGTCTCAATCATGAGCCTGGAGGAAACATAAACATTTATTCTACTAAGAAATTTTAACTAAATCTGGTAGAAACGGACTTATCATCTCTACTGTTTCCAATGTATTCATTGTTTTACTTGTCATTGTTGGTACACATATATGTAATAAATTCATCCATATATTCTTTTGTTCAGGTGATATAAGGCATAAAAAAATGTCTGGTTACATCATCGTGAAAAATAGCATAGAATGTGGTGGGTGTTTCTCATAGTGGCTGTCAAGAACAAGAACAACACAAGATCCTGGTGTTCTAATATATAACAGAATTTAAGAGACGAGCAATTTAACCTATAACCAGTATCTGGCTTACATGAGGGTTGAATCAATCTGATGTTTGATCACAAACTTGTTATCAAGCTTGGTGGTTCTCTAATCAGATCCAATCTGACCACTATGGAGACCTGTCCTGTTTTCTAAATATAAATAGCTAACAAAGCATCTCCCAGTACTGGGACAGATAAACACAATGCATCAAAATCTTTTGTAACAAAATTTATTTCATGATTGAAAAATGTAGACAAATATTTAATAGTTGAGATTTTGTTAGGTAAAACATATAACTGGATGAGGAAATTGAACTATGATTGAGAAGTGATGAAAAAAAACACACGTTTTCGAATCACTACAATATTTCAAATATTCAACATTATAAGGATCAGAAGAGAAATTACACAAAGCAAGTCACTCTTAGCAAATATGAGGAAACAAAATTTATGGCAAAAGAAAGCTTGTAGTACCATACCATTACAAAACTTTTATTGCCAATGCCTTTGATTGACATTGTAGGTATGTTTTTCAAGATGTTTTAAAACTAGTTTAAAATGATACATATGACATTAAAACATTCCACGACAAAACATATGACTATAATCACAACAGATTCACAATACAAATGACAGCAATGGGTAAAAATAGTCATAAAGGTAAAATATGTTTGCACCAAGGAGAAAAAATGAACAATACACTCAGTGGCAAAACTTAGTCAGTTTTATCCTAACTTACAGACTCAATGGTACATTCGCCCTATAATGAATGATAACATTATCTTTATAAGAACATACGTTTAGATATGACAAGTGGGATAAAAATGCTCTTTTTTCAAATTTCACAATGAGAAGAGTAAGTAATGGTTTCAATGATTTTATTTCACAATGAATGCCATATTAAGACACTGATATGAAGTACATATTAATGACAAAACTGTTATAATGACAGACTGTGTATAAAACACTTGTAGTATTATGCACCACAGTAATGGAGTACTGATTTATAAACACATGCATAAATGTTCTTTTTTTGTCAAAATTAAGAATGTTTATCCGTTCATTTTTCCTGATGACCATCTGTCTCTCTGATATTTCCTTGAGAGAAACAGAGCTTTAATGAATATGGTCTTCCACCTGAAATTAAATGAAATCAATAGTTAAAATACTTAATTTCAATTCATAACATAATTAAGCATTTATTTTTTATAAATTTAGATAGTACACAATGAACTTATCATTACAGTATTAGATTTCACTTTTTGAAACAGTGTAAAAATAATCTTATTAACGTGGACTTAACAACAAAACACATAAATTTTCAAAGTGTGTTAGTCAACGTTTTGGCGCAACCACCTTTATCAAGAAATAACAATAAAATAACAAAAAATAATAAATTTCATATCAAACGAACATAAAATGGCGGGAATGCGTGCAGTACAATAACAGATTGTAAATAGTATAACGCTTTCAGATTGAAGAAATACAAATATATCCTATAGTAATATATGATATAAACAAGAGGGCCAAGATGGCCCTATATCGCTCACATGACAATCACTGTTCACTCATTAAAACATTGTTTTGAACCGGTGACCTAGTTTTTGACCCCAGATGACCTATGTTCGAATTTGTCTTACATATCATTAAGACAAACAGTCTGACTAGGTTTGGTGAAGATACGATCAAAATTTGACATCTACAGTATTAATAAGGTTTTCCTAAGATTTGACCTTGTGACCTGGTTTTTGACCCTAGGTGACCCATATTTTAACTTGTCCTTAATATCATTAAGACAAACAATCTGACAAGGTTTGGCCAAGATCTAATCAAAACCATGACATTTAGAGCTTTTACAAGATTTTTACCTAAGATTTGCCCTTGTGACCCAGTTTTTGAACCCGGCTGACCCATGTTCATCCTTGACCCACATATCATTGAGGCAAACATTTTGACAAGGTTTGGTGAAGATCCAATTAAAACTGTGACATCTACAGTGTTAACAAAGTTTTCCTAAGATTTGACCTGGTGACCTAGTTATTGACCCCAGATGCCCAATATTTATCCTTGACCGTTATATCATTAAAACAAACGATTTGACAAAGTTTGGTGAAGATCCAATAATAACTGTGAAATCTACAGTGTTAACATGGTTTTTCATAAGATTTGACCTAGCGACCTAGTTTTTGACCCAAGATGACCCATGTTCGAACTCGTCCAAGATATTATGAAGACAAACATTCTGACAAGGTTTCATGATCATCCAATCAAAACAGTGACTTCTAGAGTGTTCACAAGGTTTTCCAGCAATTTGCCCTAGTGACCTAATTTTACTACAGAAATGACCCATTATCAAACTTGACCTACATATTATTAAAATAAACATTCTGACAAAGTTTCATGAAGATAAAGTCAAAACAGTGATTTCTAAAGTGTTCACAAGGTTTTCCCTTATTTGGCCCTGGTGACCTAGTTTTTGACCCCAAATGGCCCAATATCGAACTCGTCCGAGATTTTGTTGATATTAACGTTCTGACCCAGTTTTGCTAAAATTGAGCCAAAAATGTGGCCCCTAGTGTCGTCACAACAAAAAGTTTGACGACGCACGACGCCGGAGGGAGAGTGATCCTAATAGCTCACTTTGTCACTTTGTGACATGTGAGCTAAAAAAACAAAAATAGGACACAACGAAAGCGAAGCTTAACTAAACAGTTATTCTTAAACATTAAATAAAACTTTTGAAGGATATTTTTTTTTTAAATAATCTTCACATTATTGCTCTAAACTCAAGAAAATTCAATCTTAAGCATACTTTTTTATGTTCTTATTAAGTATTATTGGCACTTCTGTAGTAGAGTGTAATATAAATTAATTAACTTATAAAGATTTATAATTTTACCTTCTGGGTTGGGAAGAGGAGCATGATTAGCCAAGGCAAGAGCATCCATGGCTTCTTTCTTTGAGGACCATTCAAGAAGACCAGTTGAACTTCTATCAGCTAAATAACAAACAATTACAGATGCATTTAAAAAGATGTTGCTTGAAATACTTTTCTCATAAAATACTACATAAAACAACCCTATATAATACACTGATGATCTAATATATGTGATGTATCCATGACTATAATACAAATCTTGTGATTTAAAGATAATAAGAAAACTCAAATAAGCTATTGAACTACAATTGTTTACTTTAAAAATACAAATTTATGCATACAAAAGTGAGATTAATTTATTTTGTCTAATTTTAATTAAGACACCAACGGAGATGAAATCATCTAGATATAATACAAGGACAGACAACCTTATATATATCTAAATTCTGATAGTAATTTTTAACATTTTTATGAAATTATCATAGTGGGCAATAATCTAATTCATAAACTTACTTCTACTAGGGAACTGTAGAATCTTGACAAAGTCTGGAGCTCCAGCCTCAACCATAGCCTGAAATATTCAAATATTCCCTAGCTTAGAAAGACTCTGATTAAATAAATCAAAAGCATTCTCTCCAAAAATATTTAGACCCAGCAACTGAATGTATCAATAATGTCTTCCTGGTGACATGAAATAATTTTCAGAGAGCATGGAATTAACAAAAGAATTGGTTATAGAATATGTATTCCTATACTAAAACAAAATACGTAAATCAATCTATACAAAAAATATGAACTGAACTAGAAATGTGTCCAGACGACACGAATACCCCCCTGAGTGCTTAGCCAAAAAGGGGCCATAACTCCAGAGAAAATGTTTGGATTTTATAGAGTTTGACCTGTATTTATTATTATATACACCTTCATGTAAAATATGAAACTAATCCATGAAGTATTTCTTGAAACCAAAATTTGAACAGACAGACAGGGATAGCACCTTATGCCCTTCCGCCATTTTAAATGGCGGGAGCAATGGCGGGAGCAATGGCAGGAGCAATGGCGGGAGCAATGGCAGGAGCAATGGCGGGAGCATAATAAAACTTCTTACAATTAAGGCAATCATTAGATGCAAAGGGCATAAAAAGTAGCAAACAAAAAAGCAAACAAATGCCTTTCATTGAATTTTGAATACCTCTCAATGCATATACTGCCTGTCAGGGTAACTTATGAATTAATCAGGCAAAACACCTACCTGTCTCAACTCCTCTTCTGTAACTTTAGGTGGGGCATTGAAGTAATGCATGGTTTCAGAAGGTCCAGTGATACTTAGATAAAAGTTAAAGAAATAATTATAGTAAGAAATCCAAGAAACAATTCAATCAGTAATTGATAATACACACACAGTGTCACATAATTTACTAAGAAAGACACATACAACAGGGCTCTCTTTTGACCCTTTAAAATGGCATTTTGACTCTTGAAATCTGCCAAGTTCATTTTCTGACTCTTAAGTGTTGACACAAAGGGCCAGATTTACAATTACATTTGGTAGCAATTTTATCTTCAAATCATTGTTGGCCAAGTGTCATTTGACCCACCACTTTTTATGTCCAGTAAGAACATAAATTTGTGGATTTTGATTTTTGAAAAGAAATGCCTTATCTCTGCATTTACATTGGGGATTTTATTCGTTGAAAAGCCCACCCACGAAGTTCTCAAAATTAAATCCCCAACGAAAATTAATGATTCTACAGTATATTCTTTTAATCTCATGCTACATGAATCTTATTTAGATTAATACTATTGTATTGGACTTGGAGTTAAAGATTTCAGGCACTTGATCCAACCAGTACTCAGAGTTATCCAGAACAGACAAGTTACTCTTTTCCATAAGGAAAATAATGCTTGATTTCCATCAAAGTGTATGAGCAAGACACTGTCACAAACAAAGGATATGATTCTTTGCAGCATGCTCAGGTGTTGAATATCGGTTAAGTCGGTTCTTCTCGTAGTCTTTGTATGATAATGTTCCATCAGTCAGCTCATGTGGGTTGATAACTTCTTGTAAGTAGGCTTGTTTCGATACTCTGAAAATCAAAAACCAAAGGTTTGAACTAAGAGTACCAGTATTAATTAGTAATGAATAATCTAATAATTGATTGCTCTGATCAGGGCTGCCAACAGATGATTAGAAAATTTGCTCTTGGTCAAGGGGGCTGAGTTCATAAACAATGGTAACATGCGATAGGTTTAAATTTGTCATGAATATGTACCAATCTGACCGGTCAATCGTCTTGCATCGTAAGTAATACCTCCTCATTACTATTTGACCATAAAAAAAACCTCAAATGATCATGAATTAAACTTCTAAAATATAGCTCATTATCTAAGCAACTGTATCTGTACTAACACTTAATTCACTCCATGGATCAAAGCCATTAGTGACAATACATACGGTAAAAACAAAGGATCATTTTACTATTCCACTGAACTTACGTGAGACTCAGTTTCCTATCAAAGCATTCCACACCATTCAGGTTATACATTGCTCTCTCAACAGCCATACCATCACCCAACTGTATCATAGCAGAACCTTCCTTAGACTTCAAGAACTTAATCTAAAATGTGACAACCAGTTACATTAGAGAACAGGATATCATTCAAGATATTCTAAAATATGATATTTTAGCATATTAATCTATCTGCCCATACATCTTAATATAAAATCTGCATATCAAATTCAGTACATTTAAAACCAACTAGAACTATCACTAAAGGTGATGAATACCCCCAGATGCGGCCTTGACACAGTTATTGTTACATTTTACAGAGGGAAATATAATGCATTTTCATTTTTTTAATACCAGCAAATTGTTGCTTAGATATATCCTGACCAGTTTCTAAATATACATTATATAAAAAATAACAAAGGGCCATAACTCATTAAAATTTACTTGGACAAAACCTATTGTGGACATGCACAACTTGGCAAACTACTTATCACTTCTAAGAAGTTTCACTGAATTCCTGCATGTAGTTACTGAGAAATAGTAAGGACAAAATTTACCTAATTGTATAAAACAAAGGGCCATAACTCAGTGAAAATTAATCCAAACAAAACCTGGTTATTGCATGCACAACTTGGCTTGCTTTTTATAACTTCTGTGAAGTTTCAATGAATTCCTATGAGTAGTTACTGAGATATTGTATATACACTGTATAAAAACAACAAAGGGCCATAACTCAGTGAAAAAATTCAACCAACCAAGACAAGCTTAATGCATGCACAACTAAGCTAACTACTCATCACTTCTGAGAAGTTTTATTGAATTCCTGGCAGTAGTCAATGAGAAATAGTCAGGACAAAATTTGCCTATTGTATATACTGTAGAAAAAAACAAAGGGCTATAACTCAGTGAAAATCAATCCAAATGAAAAATGATTTAAGCATGCACAACTAGGCTAACTACTTATTACTTCTGTGAAGTTTCGTTGAAATCCTGTGAATAGTTGCTGAGAAATTGTTCGGACAAAATCTGCTTAATGTATATACTGTATAAAAACAACAAAGGGCTATAACTCAGTGAAAATTAATCCGATCGAAAATTGCTTTAAGCTAGCACAACTAGGCTTACTACTGATCACTTCTGTGAAGTTTCATTGAGAT
The DNA here is from genome assembly GCA_964023205.1 of Lutraria lutraria. Classification (NCBI taxonomy): domain Eukaryota; kingdom Metazoa; phylum Mollusca; class Bivalvia; order Venerida; family Mactridae; genus Lutraria; species Lutraria lutraria. Next base: position 11,324,882 of record OZ026834.1, on the reverse strand, counting down.
CCTGTGAGTAGTTGCTGAGAAATTGTCCGGACAAAATTTGCCTATTGTATATACTGTATAAAATCAACAAAGGGGTATAACTCAGTGATAATTAATCCGAACAAAAATTGCTTTAAGCATGCACAACTAAGCTTACTACTGATCACTTCTGTGAAGTTTCATTGAGATCCTGTGAGTAATTGCTGAGAAATTGTCCGGACAAAATTTGCCTATTGTATATACTGTATAAAAACAACAAAGGGCTATAACTCAGTGAAAATTAATCCGAACAATAATTGCTTTAAGCATGCACAACTAGGCTTACTACTGATCACTTCTGTGAAGTTTCATTGAGATCCTGTGAGTAATTGCTGAGAAATTGTCCGGACAAAATTTGCCTATTGTATATACTGTATAAAAACAACAAAGGGGTATAACTCAGTGAAAATTAATCCGAACGAAAAATGCTTTAAGCTAGCACAACTAGGCTTACTACTGATCACATCTGTGAAGTTTTATAAAAATCCTGTAAGTAGTTGCTGAGAAATTCTCCGGACAAATTGTGTCTACAGACGCACGGACCGACCGACCGACCGGCCGACCGACCGACCGTCAAGCGTGAATCCAATATAGCCCCCATATATTTCATATCTGGGGGTATAATTAAATTAGCTTTTATATAATGACTGAATATTTCTTAAAGGCAGTTTGCCATTTTCAATCCTGACGCATTGTTTATGTTAATAGTTAATAATAATGAAGTTCATTAAAAAATCTTTTATTCCTAAACTTACCCTCAACACATTTCCGTACAAACACAACATGTTGAATAATCTGTCACAGTTCATTCTCTCTGGATCTAACCCATAGATCATCAGCACTGATCCAGTCTGTGGGCCCATACCCTGAGGTTGATCAGAGTATCCACCGCCACCACCATAGCCCATGGGCTCGGGTCTAAGGCCACCACCTCTGCCACGCCCAAATCCTCTCTCCTAGAAATTCAATGATCGTACATAATGACTAATGAAATAACTAATAAGTTGTGTTACTTTAAGTATTAAGTTCTTATTTTAAACAAACCAATAAAATATAAACAACTCGGTTTTTTTTAAATATTTTTTAAATAATTCTCTGAGATAAAACGTTAAACTCGGCCAACTATTGTAAATCTAGAATTTATTTAAGCCTATCTGAATACAGAAGAGGAAAAACAGAAATCACACCTCTTGACCAAATGATCGTCGAGCACCTCTACCACGTCCTCCACCACTACTGCCACCACCACCACCTCCACTGTTATAATCATATCCAGAATCTTCATATTGACTACCATAGGCAGTTCTACTCTGTCCACCCTCTGGCTGATATTCATCAAACTCTACAAAAAGATTTAAGACATTCATATACTGGTAATGTCTCCAAATATATAAATTAAATCTAAATAGAAAAAGCATTTGCCACGCACTATTTGATTCAACAACTAGAGTAGCAAGGACTTTGTATAGAAATGAGAAAAAAATTCTTGCCAGCTGTGTAAAGGCAGGATTAAAATAGTAACCAATTCAAACAGAACAGGTTATCAACTGGTCTTAGTCAAGTATTCCATTCATTACAATAACAGTCAGGGGATAGGTAAAATTTGCTCAGACAACTAGTTCTGAAGTTTTTAATTACACACATGTTTGTTTTACTAAGAAAATTACACTGACAGTCAGCTATTCTCCTAAGAAAATAAGCTATACATTTCCAAAAAATAATCTATTTCCCATATTTGCATTATAAAATTAATATTCCCCAAATTTCTCTCTTTGGTCATGATGTAATATTTCCCACCCTTTTCCCAGCACACAGTGTCTTCCACTTATCCTTAAAAAAAACACTTGCACATCATTATACATGTAGTCTCCTTCATCAACATGAATTCTTAACATACCATCATATGGTGTTGGGGCCGCTGTATATCTTGGATCAGCTAATAATGGAGGATTCTTTCTTGCAGCAGCTTGGTTGGCAGCTGAAGTAGAAAAATATTGTTTTAAAACTAAATCAACTTCTCAAACTGTCTGTCAAAAGTTGCAATAATACAATTAATATAAAATTACAAGAGGTACATAAAATAGAGAACATATTAAAATGTTCGTAGGTAAGAAAAATCCAAGAAATCAGGAATCCTAATATTAAATTAGAACACCCTAATTTCTTGAAAAAAATATTCATTTTCAATTCAATAAAAAATAACCACAATCTTGGTTTGACACACCATTAGCAATATGAGCATAGTTTTAATAATACTTTTCTACTCCATCAGTTATCATGTCTTCAATACAAAGACAAAGTCTTACAAAAAGTCCAGTTCAAACCATTCCATACTACAAATTTTCGAATTCTCCAGTCAAAACCATCCAGTTGTTTCGAATGTTCAAATTCTCCAGTCAAAACCATCCAGTTGTTTCGAATGTTCAAAATCTTCACAAATCCAAGGCAGTAGTAGTCAAGCTGAAAGCATCCGTGTTCATGCAGTCGGGTATCCAGATGTTTGATTGCACAAACCACCGAGAAGGGAACCAGCAGCTCCACAATACCCAAGCATTGAGCAGCCAGCCATTCCATTGAAATCAACTGTGGAATTATAATCAAACAATGCTTAACACAAGTTGTTTTCAATCTTTGTTGTTGTTTTTTTGTGAGTGTAGACTGGGATATATTTGACTGGTGATCAAGAACGTCTGGATAAGAAACTTTTCTGGTGAAATCACTGCATCTTGTGTACTTCATTGTAGAAGAAAATGCTGCCACTGTTTATGATTAAATACCTGTTATGAATGCTGGTCTGATTGGCTGATAAACATCTGTTCATTTGAATACATGAATATTTATGAGCTTAGTTTAAGTGAGAATATTCATTGGTTATTAAAATATGTTATTGATGACAAATATTCAGAATGCTTTGATTATACTCATGTATATAATTTTTTACACCACTTTGGCTACATTGTCAACACTTTCAGTGATCAAATGAGATTAACTACACAATTCTAGAATGAGTATGTTCATGAATGTAAGTGTTAACATTCAAATGATATATATCAAATGCTGTCAAGTGTCTTTTTTGATATTCTGTAACTTTTTCACATCATTAATTTCTTGCTACAGAATGTGATAAAATGTACACAACATTAATATCAAACTTTCAATGCCCAGTATGTCAGACAATTGATAAAACTACAAATGAAAATAGACCACTGACAGTGACTTAATAATTAGATTATTCTGGACTTGAAGATAAGTTGATTTTTCCACTGTTTCATGCTGAATGTAGGGATTTCATGTTTTTCTGCACAATTTGTCTTACCAGATACCGGTACTTTGGGGAAAGGTGTAGATATAAGTTGCTGATCAAACATCATTTATATAATGATATCTCTGATGCTCTGTCTCTATAAACTGTGGCTGATTTCTGATTGTTGACTTCTATACTCCATGTCTGAATGTTGCTTCGTGAGAGAAATATCTATGAAAATCTGTGGAATCTTCGTGGGTATAAAAATATAACCAGACTGTCTACGTTTTATGGTATCACTTCATGTTGCGATGCACTGATTGACACTGATTGTTTTCACACGATGTATATTTTTTTATTCTCACGTTATAAGACTTTTGTATCTATGGAGTGAATCTGAAACATCTCTGAGAATACTGTTGGTGCAGTTGAATAATGATCGTATAAGTGTTATATAGCACATGTACCTAGTAATAACTTACAAACATTCAAAGCATAGAAAGTCTCTTGACATGAGTCAAAGATGGAAGAATACAATGAATTTACGTGCTTAACATGCCACAAAACTCATGCCAGTTTGTGGAAGGTAACATTGCAACATACATTGGGTACAAATACTGTGTCCATGGAAACAAAGACAATACAGCATTGGCGTTATATCCTAGGAGATTTGACAATACTGAACTAAGTTCATTGCATATTTAGAATCTGGCACAACAGGGTGACTGTGTGTATGTGTATTAAGACGATTTACATTGTGTCTGAATGTCATGGACCACTAAATTTTGAGTGTTTTATACACAAAAGATAGTAAGAACTAAATCTTAACCTTCAAGCTTAACAGTGACAGAAATCATAGCGAGTGTTACAATATACATGCATTAAACATTGCAAAAGTAGCATACATCTATAATGAATGGAGATTAATCAGAATGAATAAGAACAGAAAAAATAATCATGTTCTGTTCAAACACTGCACAAACTTCAAGATTTATGAGTCCATTTCCAAACATTCAATACTTGGGAGATTACAGCAAAAATTCAGATTGTGCATGAGAATTTGCTTGAAAAGTGATTTAATAAGAAACACAAACTGTCACTCGTAACAAGTAAAGAGTCATGCACAGCCAAAACACAATAGTAACTACTGAAAAGAACTGAAACATTCCACAGATTTATAGAAATCAAGATGCTAAAACTACAAGCTGAACTTTTGTAATGTAAGCAAATAATAGCACACATGTGTACATTGTTATTTTTTTAGGTGTTTGACAAGTGTCCTTTTGGTTTAATTACCTCAGATTAGAAACAAGAAGCTGTGCTCAATAAACGCATACCCCTGATGCCAGTTTGACTTAACCTCATACAGACGGACAGACAAGGCAATCACTAAGTGCCGGCCACATCATTTAATGCCAGGAGCATAAATACAAGAATACTGGTAATACAAGATCTGCCCCAGACACAAACTAAACTAATCAAAGCCAAAAACTGATCATAACTCAGCATACCAAACATTTTCTTCAGAACACAAATTACTGATGACAGAAACTGAGAAAGTTTACAGAACATGTGTTATAGAACCAAGAATGATGTTAGTGCAACTCTTAACAGCTATAGAACAAATAAGACTTTATATACAGGTAATTGAACAAGCTATTTGTTTTAGAAGCACTTGAAACCTAGGCCAAAGATCTAATTTGCATCAATATCAAAGATATCAGTCAAAATAGCACAAGAAGTAAATTGGCAACTTTTTCAGATACTTCAATTTTAACCAACAAATAGTGAATTGTGTCCTAATGTTTGAAAACAATTTTAACTAAAATCTAAAAGTATTAAGTCATAAAGTGGGCATGTAAGTGTTAGAAAGCAAAACATGTTAAGTATTTCAGCAACAAAATAGCAACGTTTTGTATTATAACACAAATGATTGAATATATTCAGTGGAATATTTCAATAGCATTATGTGAATCGATTTGTTGATTATTCCATTTAGTTTTGATTAATTGTAATGAATTTGTGGTACTTATATTATTTTCACCAAAGATATGCTAACATGTTATGTAATATATATCTATGTCCAAATAAAAGCATAATTGTGTTTGAACATGGAATATAATCATAGCCCTATACAGTGAATGTTACTATGTACATGTGTATATATATATTTATCATATCATGAAATCTTGCATGTGATAAAATACAACATGTACTTGTCATGCAGACAATTTGATAAACAAGTATGTATGTAAATATGAGTGAACAGATTTTTACAGATTTGTTTTTGTCTGTAGCTGGTGCATCAACATAAATATATTAATAAGACCACCCTTAATAAATTGTTGATCAGCAGTTACAGTTACGCAACCAACTCATTAAAAAGGTCCCTGATGTAATAAGAATTTTTTGTTATGTATGTACAAAAGGTTTAACAAAAATGCCTACTTTTTCTTCCAATATGTAAGGTTTAGGACATAACCTCAAATCAACATTTTTTAAGGTTGGCCTTTTACATTTCATGAATTCAATCTCAATGCATTCAGTTATAATAAATGTAAAATAAAACAGTAAAATAGAAAAAGGTAGTTAATTAAATGCCTACATAATTTAAAATAATGAATTAATCATTCATATCTCTACTCATCAAACAATTACAAGTGAGTTCACATCTGATTTTTTTTTCAATGATGCAACATCCATTTTAAAAAATATTGTTTATAAATATATAATAAATCAGTTTTTACTTACAGACAGTGTAATCCCAGCTTTCATTGTTATTGAACCTAACACGTAACTCATCAGTCTGTAAGCAAAGTAAATATCTACATAAATTCATGTAAAAACAAAGTCGGGAATGAAAAATCTACGTAAGTCTGTGTAAGGCCAATGTCGAAGCATTTAAACTTCAAGAGGAAGATGACAAAAATTAATTAAAATGCATTTGATTTGCATTGTGGGGCTATACAGAAACAACCATGTGGGTAAACAGCATGACACAATCTTATTAGATCAATACTTCTTTAAAAGTCCTAAAAATTTATATAAGACACAAGGTGCTAACAACAGTCATCAAGCTGAGTCTGGGCTAGCTAATGTATATTGGCTTCTATTCTCAAAAACCCTCTAATAGCTTGAGCTAGACCAGTGCTTTCAAAACATTAGTTTGAAAACTGTCACCTCATCCAAGTGTACCAAGCAGATAGTTCTTTAATAGAGTTTACCTTGGCATATTCAATCCTCAGTGTACAGCAGCCTGAGTAGATGTCACAGTCATTCAACTGTTCTCTGGCCGCCTTGGCTGATTCAGCATTCTCAAATCTATAAACTGTCAAGGAATCCACATTTCATAGATAGATGATTTATAATACACTTAACAGTTTAGCATTTTTTCTAGTCATATTGGATTACATTCCACAGGCATACATTAAATGAATATTGATGTTTTAAAGCCACATTGCATCAAATTTATAAAATTTGTCACCCCAAGTATTTGTTAATATCATCCATAACAATAAATATAACATCAGTAAGTAAGAAGTATGCAAACAACTTTAAAACCACTAAAAACTATTTCGGTTTGAATTATTTTATTTAACAAGTTGGTAGAGTAACTACCAACAGACATTCCTCAAAGGATGTCCTTATCCATAAATTTGTCAACAACAGGACAAACTTTGGTTTAAAGGGATCATTTAATCAGACATCAACAATCTAGTAAGGATACTGGACCATGGCTTGTACATGCTGTTTCTTGAATATGACGATCTTCTCCACTCTTCCATGTTGGGATGTAATAGTATGCATTACATTCTGAAATAAAATTTCTTAAAAATTGGAACAAATTGCAAGACATTATTATTTATAATGTCATTATATTAATTACTAGGAATCATTAACAAAGAATTAAATTACAATGGCTAACATATAAGTATATAACTAGTTCAATCATTTAACTCTGAAGAAAGAAATCACTATCACAAAAAGTTAACGTCTCTTCATATTTCTATCAAAATTATCTCATTCTCAATTAATTAACAATGAACTTTACTTTGAATTCTATTTAAAACAAATGTAAGTGACTGATTGAGTCAGATAATGAAAAACATTTTTTTATGAAAACGTTTGATTGAGTGATGAGCAAGGAACAGTTACTCTCAGTTTATGAGATAGAATCAACATACCACTGTGATAGGGTATTTAGCATTGAGAACTGTAAACAGGAGAATCTTGTTGGGAGGAACAAATGGCTGACTACTAATTTCACCATCACCCAAACCACTGAAAGAAAGTAAAATTAAAATCAGGCTTTACAGGTTTTTCAATCATTTTTTCATGTCAGAAAGGATTTTTCCACACACATACTGTGAAAAAATCAGGCTTTACAGTTTGTTCGATCATTTTTTCATGTCAGAAAGGATTTTTCCACACACTTTCTGTGAAAAAATCAGGCTTTACAGTTTGTTCGATCATTTTTTCATGTCAGAAAGGATTTTTCCACACACATTCTGTGAAAAAATCAGGCTTTACAGTTTGTTCGATCATTTTTTCATGTCAGAAAGGATTTTTCCACACACATTCTGTGAAAAGTACTGGTACCAACTAAACTAGGAACAACAGATAGCGTAATTTCATTTCACAAGTTGTCTGTTGTTTAGGATGTTTTCTGATGTTGGAAGAAGTGGTTACTCTTTTCATTGGAAATGGGTCCGTTTACAGGGACATGCAAACATTGTTGGTCCTACAATCCTGACCAATCTAAGGATTCAAACTGGCCTGTTTATTTTGCCTGATATCAGATAACCATGTTCCGTTCAGTCCAGTAACTGACTCATTCTTAGACTGTAATGCATAAACTGCTATCATACTAAACTGTATCAATTCATTACATTACAGGATTATCAAGGTAACATTTAATATTCAACTGAAGAAGAAGTTCTACCACTGTATTTTTACACTGTAGTTGTGTACAGTTTATAATGTAGACAGTTGAAGTGCTATAAGATAGTTTCTAAATGTAGTTTAGACTGTCATGGTTATTTATTCATCCACGTTTTAAATTTGAATACGTATTACTATCATTATGATGGAATTCTCAGTTGATAAGACAAGAGAAATAAACAGAAAAAAATTACGATAAAAACTTACGGTGGACGTTGAATCCTTTGACTTGTGGAGTAATTAAAGAAAGCTGGCTGACCTCTGATAAGAAGCTGGTTGGACTGTAAAAATCATAATATAATGTAGTGTATTCTTTATGTATTCTTTGTATAATTAAAATATAAAAAGAAATATGATCAACTTGTAATCTTTGACTTAACAATCTTAATTCACTCTTTTTGTCACAAACTTCAAATACATTTATCATTAACCATGCTTTCAAGACATTTTACAAGAGCTTGCCTATTATATGCCTCTTCCCAATTGAAAATTTCTTTAAAATCATGCAGTTTTCCCAAAAATCTAAACTTACACCAGCCTTTTTATTTCCCAAATCAGCAATTTTAGCGATAATTCTTCCCAAATTCAACAGGCTAAGGCCTCTTCCCAACAAAAAGAGAAAAAACACTGCACGCAAAATGTAATGCTTTTCTATAGAAATAAACATTCACAAGCAAAAAGTGATATCTCTCAAACTAACATTTGTACAACACATAAGTAAATCAAGTGATATCTCTCAAACTAACATTTGTACAACACATAAGTAAATCATCTACTTACATTGGAAAAATTCACACACGCTGATGATCCCTTATCATCCTGAAGACATAAAACAATTAATGTATAGGCACAGAAATAAATGATAAAGCCATGCAGAAATATTACAGCCTGGAAATAACACAATAAATTTTTACTTATCCAATTTAAAAAGCTTTGAATCAGTTATAATTATATCAAAACTGATTCCAGTTGAATAACACTGGTCCTGATGAAAATTTAATGAAAGTCCCCTAATATTCTACTTATAGGTTGAAATACATTGTTGAGTGTTAATGAATGATAATTTTCCTAGTTATTCTTTCAAGAATATAGCGTTAATTTCCTGATTTATATGGATAACTTACTGTGAATTCTACTAAAGCCTGATTCCTTCTTGGAAGAAGCATAACATATCTGAAAAATTCAAATGAGATAAAACATTTCAAAGCACATTAAAACATTTGTATGTATAATGGTAAGTATTATGATGATTTACACATCTGTTAATGATACCGGGTTCAGATAGTAATCATACCATCAGTTAAACACTTGAAGTTAAGAGTGAAAGCAAAGGATCCTTATGTATAGAATACATTTGAAGGTCAATGCAAATCTTTACATGCGAGAAAATCTGTAACTTACGAAACTGATCCAAAGTGCTGCACAGCTGACACAATATCATCTTCAATCACTCGATCAGGCAGACCTCTCACATGAACAACTGGAGAGACATCAGGACAATGCCTATCTTGAATATGTCTGCCTTCATTTCTACCAGGTCTTTCATAGGATTCATCATACTGCTGGACATAGATGATAGAACAAGTAAAGATCATTAAGATACATCAAACAAATATATCAATTACATACATGAACATGGAAAGAGATTAATTTCAGGAATGACTTCATCATTTAAAGCAAAGGACACAGAGCACTCAATTTCTTCCATACATGTATGTAGTATTAGTTAAAACATCATTTCACATAAATAAACATGAAACATTCAAACAATCATAGTGGTCAGACTTCACCAAAGGCAAAAAAAATCTGCTGAACATTCTGTCTGACAAGCTTGAAAATTCTGTCGGACTGAAAAAAAGAAAACAAGTATAACTGCGTATATGTCATCAGGTAAATAAGTTCCCCGACAGCTGGTCTGATGAGATAAAATTCTTTATCCGACCAACACACAATCTATGGTAACAGACAAGTATACCACTACCAGTATCATGAGTATGGCGCCTTTCACAAAGTCTGATTTGTTGACCCAAAACTAACTAATAAACCATTCCATTGGTCATGAATTATAAACCTAACAGCTATTACTATGATGGACAAAAATATGTATACAAAAAATAGTATCATAAGTATATGATTTTTATTATAATCATCACAGATATATAATGAAAGCTAGATTTAGGGGAGAAAAATCTGGTCCTTACTAGGAATAGAACACACAACCCCTTGCATTACAGGCAGACACTCAGCCAAATTGCTTTTGAGTTAGCTTATACTTTTTTCTGTTATCAGCACCAAAAATGAAAATTTCAAATTTTCAACAATTATTTTACATCTCAATCCCAAGTTTGGAATACAGCTTGCAAAGAACTCACAGAATGTTATATCTAGATTTAGTCACTGAATAATAGACACAAATATACCAGCTAGAATCAATAAATTTATGATAACATAAATCAATAAGACATCAAAATGCATGTGCCTTTTGTCCCGATGACCACGCCAAGGGAGATAATTCATTGATTACCAATTTGGAAGGAAATATTTCAACAATTTGACTCTTAATGAAAGACCATATCAACATTAAGACATGCAACTGATAGCAAATAATGCCTGTGATTATTATACATAAGTAATTACTTACACCACGAGAGCCTTCGTCAGTTTTTTGTCTTTTAGCGTAGTGACCGTCGTATCCACCTGTCGCCATTTTGTTTGCTTTTTCGATTGAGTAAAATCCGATCCGAGCCGACCTATGAAAAACACGGGTTCGCTCAGTTTCAAAAGTAGGCTCCGATTCAATTTGCATCATCCACTAACGATTACGAATAGCTGTAGATAAGAAATAGATGCAGGTTACTGTAACCATAGACACGCGGGATCTAAAAATCATATCTATCAATAAAACCTAAAACAATTAAGCTGTTTTGAAAAAAAATATTCAACGTCAACAATATTGACAAAAATATAATTATTTTGTTTTTTAGAGCTCCCAAGGACTTATATACATACATTAAAATAATATTTGAGGATTAACAAGTATCTGTAATTCTCACCTGAACTTATGCTAATTCCATTTGCCAAAATAATGTATCATAATATCAAAATTAATACAAACTATACAATGTCCAACAATAACTTCAATATGTCGATCATTGATGGTTTCCATATTTGAATTTTCATTATTAAATGTTTTTCCATGTTTATTTTCAATTCTTAACACAGTCCTCAACTTTCACACAGTGAATTTTCTTCCATGTGTGTATAGGCTACGGTGTAGTACATCTAGTGTAAACACGTGTGTGGAGGATTTTTGTGAAATGTGAATATTGAGGACAGTATATCAAAAACCCTAAAGTGAATTATAAGTGAAGTGATTAAGACAAACCTTACCTATCAAGTCCGATAAGAAAATGCTAAAATAATAAGATATCGCTGTCTTACATACTAAACATTCCCGCCAGAAGTGGATTACATTCTCATGAAACATGAGCAACAAACTTGTGATAGCACGAGATTCACGAGGTATACTCTAGACATTATAATTATTGATTATTACAAAAAAGTATGTGGACAGGTTACATTATCTAAGTAAGCATGCTACTTGGTTATTACAAGTTAAATGAGAACCGTTGTAAACAAAATAAATACATTTTACATTTTCCGAGGAGACAGACACGGCGAGTGAATGCAATGATGCGTGTTGAATGTACATGTTTGAATTGTTTTGAAATGATATACATGTAATAAAATAATGAAACAAAAGAAAAACAAAATAAACAATACAAAATAAAAGGATTTAAAATAATCAAAAGAAAAAAAACATACAAAATATAGTTATACAATGACATTTACTAGGTTCGAACTAATGGTAAGAATGATGTATATCTCAAAATCATCAGCACTAACCTTTACGCTATTGAGGCATTTGTATTTATGTTCTATAACGGTTACCGGGTAACAGCAATATACACAATGTACATACGAGTATAAAGGGAACGAGAGGTGTTTGAGAAACACCCGTGGACGCCCCCCCCCCTAAAGGTCAACTGGATGGTTGGGCCTTTCACCTATTGAACGTGAAATCAATAAATGTCATCTACATGTGATGACCAACCTCTAAAACAAGTCAGAGGACCTTAGGCCAAGTCGTATTTGTGTTGAAGGTCACTGTGACTGTGATCATGGTCTTTAACGTATTGGTCGGACAATGTTTTAGTGTTGAAGGTGAATGCAACTTTGGCCTTTGACATACTGACCTCAAAATGAATAGGGGTCATGTAAATGTGATGACCGACATCCAAACCAAATTTGAGGACCTCAGGCTAAATTGTTCTTTAGTTATTGGATGGCGAAGGTTTGATGACGGACATTATTGCATGTGGAACATAATGCAATTAGTGATGCGCGATAATACCGATATATCGGTATATATTGCAATATGTTCAAAATGCAACACGTACCGGTACGGTTCCACCCTGTATCGCTATATTGACTACTTCAACTTGCACTGTATCAGCTGAAGCCTAATTCGACCGGAAAACAGTTAGAATGTTTTTATTTGTGTAACTGTAATAGTGCTGTATGTGTTGCATTGCTCAAGGAGAGTTTTGTAATTCTATTATCTATTTTTTATTATGTACAATTGTTGTATACTATACACCATGCAGTTTCATTCTAGTCACTGATATATTCATTAGTTTCTTTGTGATAGCTTAAATAAAGATACAATCATGCAAATGATTAATGAAACTACATGTACATAATTATTTGCATTAAACACGCATTCTCATTGAACCGTCCACATTAATGTCACAGCTTTAATATTGCGATTTTCACGAAAACATCATTTTGGTCGTCACTACTGGCGTATCTTATGTGCACTTTATATGCAAAATGATGTCTTTGATTGATAGTAATGATAGTAATAATGGAATAAAAGCATCCTGACAAGATACATGAATTGACAGGATGATGTCACAACCTGCAAGTTTACGTGACAGATTTTACAGGGGCAGCTACTGATTCGAGATATACAGTTTGGGCATTTTGTAACCTTCCAAATTAATTGTTTGATTATATATTTAAAAAATATACTAAGTTTCTATAGCAGATGTAATCGACCAACACGGACAAATAACTTAAAGTTGGCTACTGTCCATTGGTGACTTTTTGTCTGCATCTATACGTGACACAGCTATGCAGCTTATATAATTGATTACATCCATTTAAATGAGTTGAATATATATTGTTTTTTAAGTCTGTTGGTAGTTAAAGCAGTAATTAATGATCATCTTTGAATTTAGCAACAAAATGTTCTGGTTTTAAGGTAAGAATGTATTTTACGTGACGAAGCTTTACGTGACGATTTATTAGTTGTTTAAAACTTGGACGCGATAATAACGATATTACATTCGCCAAGTTTAGCGAAGTTATTGATAACAGCTACTTAATTTATATGTTTAGATGCCTGCTAAATTGTTTGCATGCGATCATGATTAAATGTCTTTTATAACAGATTTGCTTCCAGTATTCGATATTCTTTCTCTTTGTGATATTCAGTAATAAAGGACTAGACTAGGTATAAATCATAAATGAAAACAGATGCTCCGCTAATTTCAAAAGTGTACATTTCGTACCTAGTAATAAATAAGTCATCAATTTATTCACTAATTATATTTCCAGTCACATTTGCATTTGTCCTGCAAAGGAACGCTTTCTTCCATTGAACATTCTTCACAGACGCATGTTGTTGTTTTTTGGCACACGATATGTTCCTCATCTAGCCCAGTGACGCTATGCTTCTTCATTTTCTTGTGTAACATTTATATTATGTAGCCCGTAAAACAGAAATGGTACATATAGCAACATATAGGTACTTAATCGCACAAGTAAAGCTTTGCGCTTTTACAAATTATCAAAATGAAGATAACTTGGAATAATCAGTGTATGTGGTTAACGTGACAATTACAATGTATTTGGATATTCTGAAGTACGATGAAAAAAAATCTTGTTGATATGACTAATTCCGTTAGTGTTATTTTTATATTCTAACTGAACAAATATCTTAAATATATGATCGGCATGCACTCATATATAAAAGCCAAATCGTTAGTTTACAAAGTTTACGTGACTTTTGTCTATCCATCATTTTCACAAATGAGTTCATTTAATCACAAATTGTATCGTAAATGTTATATAAGCCATAAAAAAATCTTTAAATTTTAATACCTTTCTTCATCTTACATGAAAAACAGTTGGATTTGTCGTTTACGTGACAATGAAACCGATATACATTACATTAATCAATGTGTTTTATAAGACGAGTTATGTAGTTGTTTCAATTTAAATGTTTCAGTAATAACATGTATGTTTGAACCTATTTTGCAGGAAAAGCTATGTATGCTTTAAAAAATAAAATATAGAAAACAAGAGTAACTGTTCTATGAAAATTATAGAGAGGTTTAAGCAACTGACGTGGGAATAAACGATATGTAAAGGTAGAAATACAAAAAAGTGTATCAGTATATTTGCTTTAACGTTACATACGGTTATTATGTCGTTGAATGCAGACACACTAAGTAATATTTGATAGTATTTTGAATATTTTATAGTTTAAATAAAACATGTACCGTAAAATACATAGATAAAACATTCAGTGGTTTTAAATTGGTTCAAATTCAAGAAGGTCATTAAAAACGCTGTGTCGTATATAAAACCATGTCCGTAAAACCTTTATTTATGAAACGAAAAAAAAATCGAATATTTGTTCCCAACTTTTCCGCCGTCCATTTTGGCCGATTCATTGAGAATCCGTGTAAAATCCAAGCTTGAATACTTCAAGTTCTGTTCTACATGCACTGTCCATGTAACGATATTTTTTTGTATTAATTGTGTATCTTAAAAAAAGTTTTACAGTTGCTCCAAATTTCCAATCTAGTCTTTTTTTCAATCGTTATATTTACAGAATTAATTCCAAACTGAAAGCTTTTTTTTTTTTTAAATGGCAATATTTGACAATAAGCTCAAACATGCTTCTAATGAGAACATTTATTAAATTTTGATAAAGCTGCAAATGATCCCTTTTAAAGGCACTTTCTTTCCCAGCATTCAAAGCGCGATGTTACACAGGTCGATGTGAGTATATATTACGTGACCCAGGTGTAGATTGATGGCACCTGCACATAGATTTGAATAAACCAAATGCTATGTACACTACCCTTTATGTTCCATTAAATCATTACTTGTTTTTATATTATCTGTATTCGATTGACACAAAATAGTCATACCATTATTGACACTACGAGTATCTTAAGGGGAACGTTTTAGCAGGAGTATCCTATAAAAAGGTATCCATGCATTTCACACACACTTTACTTGAGGTGTCCATGATCTTTGGCCAAAAGTCAATACCTGTTTGTTAGTATGTAACGTTTATATGACTTTTCGCACACAAAACGAACTTAAGTTCTTTTGTTTACTTTATTTCCAACAAAATAGATAATAATCATGCAAATTAACAGTCTTGTATACATGGGTGATATATTTACACGCACACTATCTAACAATGAATTGGATGAACAGAGTCATCAATATCTCATATAACAACATATATTCATAATATACAACGAAAAAATAATTTTATGAGACATGTACTCAATAGTTCAACATCTGTTAAGTCGTTATACTTGTATAACTCAAGTCGAATGTACACATACTTATATGTCGTATAAACATCATTCGAAAGTCTGTTACGTTAAAGAGCATTTTTTTGTATATTAGAAATGGCGAACATCGTGAAAGTATTATGATCCAGACAGTATGAAAAAAGAGATATAACACATATTCACACAATCAGCCATTAACAAATCTGTTGTAACCACTACAAGGTTGCTTTCAAAATGACACGGTACGTATATATATTAAAGCAACGACGTATTTATAGTGACAAAGTATATGTATATTGCATATCTGTCTTTTTATTAATGTAGTTGAATCTATATATTCATGTATATGTCTTCTAGTTGATCATCCTTTTGTTAAGACTGCGAAAAATACCCTGTGATGTCTGGTTATTTATTTCATGCCTGATTATTACAAAGTTTGGTTGTCTCAATGATTGAAACAGAGACAAGTGATACGTGTACTATTTGTAACGCGGGTGTATGATGCGTTGCTTACTTGTAAGTAGAAAAGTAAGTAGTATATAGCTATAGGAGCTTCGCTCCTAAAAAGTCAAGGGGAATATCCACTTGACCATATTGATCAGTTAAACGTATAATTAATCTATGATCTAGTATATACTTTCCATATATCAATTAAAAGTATGATTAATTTATTCCACTTAGTACTTACTTTTCATTGATATGTTAGCCTATACTACAGTACAAAATGTATTTTACAACAGAAAGCAGAAAGAGACATAGCACTTGTTAGTAAACCAGTCATTGAACCGTATTCGAGAGATCGGGGGTTCGAATTAGACCAGTAATTCGCCATGTTCAACTAATTCGCCGCGATAAACTGTTAATAAGCGGTGTTGTGTTTTAACTGATCACTTGTACACTAAAACAACGGTCATATGGACTAGGACTGTCATTGATCAAGTTTTTGCAAACCGACGATAAATCTAATGATGTGTAACCTCTTTTCATGTTTTGTATATTTGATTATGTAGGAATAAAATGATATATTTTCCAATGACTCCTGAAGAAATAATAATAATAATTTATTTATTCATTTTTTTTCACTACTAGAACTTTGACTTAAATACAACTTGGTTCCAAAACAAAGAATTTTTCTCACTTTTAATTGACTTCCGTATTTTTCTGTTAAAATATCGATATTTTAAACCGTGTATCGATAATCAATCGGCACAGAAAAAAAATCGTTGATGAATCGATGTCTTTCGAATCGACAATAGTCCTTATTTAGACAATCTGTCTTTTTTGTCGAGGTTAAAAGCCCCTTTTAGGCCAGGTTGCTAAACTTCTATTGACTATAGTTTCAATATACGTCGGTTTTTCTACTAAGGGTTTTCGTATGCGTGATTTGACTTTGAACAATTAAATTGTTCGCAAAATATTGAGCAGCTTATTCGTGACGGACACGAACAAAATAGTTTATTATTTAGCTTCACGCAAATCTAGCTCACCCCATGAACATGGTCGTATTGAATATAATATTGACAATGTGTATGAATTGTTATGAAAATCCGCACAAAATTGGATTGATCGCGAGCCAGATAGATTTTGGCTCATGTTTCTGAACTAGAATGCTGTGTCGTTTTGTCTTAATGGCTAAATTATATGAATGATTGTTTAAATGGTTATCATGACATCTTTCCAATGGGTAGTAAATGACGGTGTGGGCAGAGTTCAAACTGTAAATATAAAGATAAAACTTTACATAATCCTCTCCGCTTTGATATCATGTACCTTGTTATTTGGCTGTTGGTCATGTTCACACAATTACTTAATACGGATAAAAAATATTATCAGTGTGAATCATAATTGCATGTGTCGAAAATAGCATAAACACTGCTCCTGATTTGAATGCATCGACTGTGTGTGCCCAAACATGCCTTCGATATTGTTTCATAATTATATTTATGAAACAATATTCAATAGAGTCACAAATAGTGTTTTATCTAGATTTTAGCAATGCATTATTTCTTCAGCACTTAAACAAATCACCCAATAGCTGTATCGCGGTTGTCCCATAGTGTTTACACAGCTCCTATATTTTCTTCAACCCTTCTTCACACTAAAGCACTAAACGAAAAAAGAAATGAAATCCATTATTTAATCGTTCCTCTTTCATATAACTTTGAATATCATTACAAAACCATTCATGAATAATCATACTTTTTTTGTCCCAAATTCTGTCATTGTTCCACGATCATATACATAGCTCATGTGTATGGGAATTTGAAATTAGAACGACCACCCTTTTCCACCTTTAGTATTCGCTGATGACCAATCAGTAGGGAACTGTGGCTGCAACTTGACATTAACGTGGTGAGATTTGTCTATCATGCCATTCATCCAGGGACGAGTTGGACCGAATCTCGGTCGGGTCTTCTTTGAATTTGTCGCTCCTCTCTCCAACATCAATAGTCTCTCTTCCATTCGATATAAAAAGTGTTCACTCATTTTTTGCTTCTCTTCCAGAACCATTATTTGTTCTCTTTGTTGATCTTTATCTTTCTGAAGTTCTTCAATTTGTTGCTGCTGTTCTTCATACTCTCTTAAACCTTCCTCGTGCAGTTGTTCCAGGTTTGCTAGTTTAAACCGTTGCTCCTCGTTATCATTTATAACACTTAGCAACTTCTCCATTTGTAAATCCAGTTCTTTTTCTTTTTCTTCAAGGGCTTTTTGTTGTTCCACAAGTTTATCTTTCAGCTTTTCTAATTGTGTTGACTTTTCGTCAAGTTGCGTTTGCTTAATGTTTTCATTATCACTTACTTCTCTTAATTTTTTGTTTTCCAACTGAAGCTGGATAATTTTTTGTTGGAATGAGTTCAGTTTTTCGACAAGTGAGCGGTTCGTTTTCCTGAGCCGATCATTATCGTCTTTTATTTTCTTCAGTTCCTCATCACTATGAGCGACAACAGTTGTTGTCTGAGTGTGAATTTTACTAAACAAATCAGCAATGGTTGGAGCAATTCTAACAAGTTCTTTTTCAAGCATGTCCATATCAAGTGATCCATTTTTGCTGTCACTTGCTTTCTGTACAGCCATATGGACGGCGTCTGCTGGTGTTGCTGGTCTTTGTGCATCTTGATTGGTGTCACTGGCGTCCATCGTTTCTTCGTGACGCGGTAATTCCTCCCGCCATGGAGCTCTAGCGGACACCATTCTCCCGCCTCTATCACCAGCCATATTCTCTGCGCATGCGCCAACATTCAAACTCATGGAACTGTTTGAGCTCTAAGGAAACAGAGAAATCACACAATATAGGATATATACTTTGCGCATCTTCAAAGCATTTCAAATTGAATGCAGCTGAAAATCATTTTGCAACGAAATATCGTTTTCTATTTCAACTTCAACCATAGCATCTGGGACCAATAGATTGTACCACGATCACACAGTCATTAAACATTTAATTTTATTATGAAAGGCATTGTATATAAAAATATGAAATAGTAATGTTATATGCACATGTATGAAAATATCCACTTATACATATGGGTGTTTCTCTATAAAATGAATGACATGTATAGAGGTTTATTATTTACTCACTGCAATGGAAGCTGTTGTAGGCGGGCGCTGTGAAGAACTTGAAATTCCTGTAAATGTAGAATAATAATTACGTAAACATAAGAAGTACAAAATGTATTTTCACCTGTAAAAATGTATTTTCTTATAAGGTTTGCCTACATTAATAAAACTGCATTGAATGACTACCAACGTATTTAGGTTTCTAGTCCGGTCTTATTAATTTGTATTCTTCCCCAATTAACTAACATAGGTAAAGCCTTGATATAAGGACTATCTAAAATACTTCTAAATCATTTTTTTCAGTTGATTTTATGCCATTTTTTTTCAAAAAGTTTTCAGTTACATACGACGTACGGCCAGTTCACCTTACCAGACTGTATTCTAACCGGTACGATCTTACCCTTCAACAAGGAACAACTTCTACATATATGAAATATATTTTTTTATAGAAATGAATAGCCTAGCTGCCACGACCGGGATCGAACACGGATTGTCAGTTTACAAGTCTAACGCTGTAACCCGTGAACCACGACCGCGGTTTTTATTTCTAATTCATTTTGTTTTCATACTGACAATTATCAATTTGTTTTGTCATATTGAAGTATTGAGGCAATGCTGAAAAGTGTGGACTGAAAATAAGTGTCCGTCATAATAAGTTGATCTTGACACTCGAGTGAGGGTGTACCGTAAATTGAGGGAGAAGGCACGTCTTGTAATAATTTCCTTTACTGGATAGAACGCTAGCTATAAATTTACGCTAAATTTCAGAACCAGAAATTAGTTTATTTCATTTTTGTAGCGTTATTATTAATCGTAAGTGCAAGAAGCAGAGTACTTGTATAGAATTTACTAGTATGAAGCAGTACAGGCCTTTTCACTAAGTCTTAAGCACCATCCTAAGAATTTGACTCATGAAATGTTGTAGGTTATTTCTGAATAGTCTATATTTCACAAAACACTCGCACATACTCGTTCGCTAGGCAAACCCCTACCTTCATTATTCAATATAATAAAAAGCAACAGTAATGTACGTATGTTAGAACGGATAACAATGTTTGTACTATTTATATTAATTTCGTTTGATTTTTTGTCACCTAAGTGCAATATATTTCACAATTAAGAGTGGGTTGTGACAGTTTTTATAGTAATTTTGTGAAAATTAAGAAACCTTATCCCAAGTTTTCTCTACGATAGAAATCGGCTGTAAGATCGTTCGTTGTGTTAACAAACATAATGAACGATCGTACAACCGATTACTAGTTTCAGGACTACAGTTTCGTTGGAAACCACTTAATTTACAATAAAGAAAAAGAAGCAAGTTTAAAAAGTAAATGTTGAGTGATTCAGACAATATTAGTGTATATTAATATGCATAATAACGCTTTCATAGCCTCTAAATACATGAATATAGAAATAATACCAGACTGTTTATCACGGTGCACAAATTTTATGTAATTCTTGAAATGAATCGTTTTGCAAAATGCATGTATACATGCACTAGTATTAATGAAAATTGACTTTTTTAGTATTTATCGGCGATAAATAGTCCACCAAGATATCATAGGATTTACAAAATTCTACGCCCTTGAATTAGTCTTGATATAGAGGCCCTTAAATTTAAACACATATCATTATCTGTCTTAAATAAAAGTATTGTTCTCAAAGAATTATCACTCCTACCTGAATCTCGTGGGCTACCCTGGTCGATTCCAAGAATTTTCGCCAGTGTCTGATGTCGTGGATTATTTTTGCTTTCCTGAACAATATTACAGAGGGTCTGATAACATTTGTTCCCGCCCTGTATGATAGCCTCTAAAAAGCGTTGGGCTTTACTGTCCATTGATCCGGGCACACCATTTAAAATATCCTGACCTTCCACTGTAGTGAAAACACCCAAGCGAATAAATTTTGTAACAAAATCATCCGTGTTAATTTCTTGTTTTATTATATCCCAATTCCTACGAATTCTGTTCTCGTCGTCAGGATTCATTTTTCTGTGTGTGTTTACTTACACAGAAACTTAAAAAGAAATTGTCAATGAAAATGATGCACTATTCCTTTCCTTTAAAGGAAACCCCCAAGAAGTTCCAAACCAAAATTATGCGTCGCCCTTCTTGTCCGCCATATTGGATCTAAACTGATTTCGATATAACATGGATACCGCTCAAATATCTAAATTGCCTGACCAGGGAGGTTTGGTCTGACAGCGTTTGGTATTCACAATGACTTATCTATGAATTTCTTTATTGTGGCTGCCAAATTAAACAATAGACTTCGATCAATGAAGATATGGATAATTTTCTATGATAATACCGTTAATTGTTCTGTTCGGTAGGATTAATCCAGCTGTGTATTTACATTTAATTCAATGGAAGCATTGTTTGTCTCGTCCTCAGTCGAATACAACACGCAACAATAATGTAATATTTTATACATCGTATACTGTAATTCAGTTATAAGATATGTGCAGATAATGGCGAAAATCTATACTGGAACGTTATCTAATTTTCTCCTCTATAAGCGATTCAAAACGATCTTTATCTGAAACGCCATTGTTATATCTGATTACACCGAAGTCTCAATTGTTAAGACATATTTTGTCTTTAAGGTCTGAATATTTACATATATCTATCTTCCTGTGCATTATGGAATGTACTTTTGCACCAATTTTCAGTTGCAAGATATATTAGTGACGCTGAATATGTCCAATTTCAATTAAAGATAAAGGATACTGAAATACTCTTTTTTATTATGTCATATATTAATAACAACAATAATTATAATACATGTATACGATTTTATTTGAATTCCATTATGTTCATCATTAAAGGGTTCTTTTCACCTTAAAATAACATTCATCTGTCCTGAATGGCAAATGTTTGTATGCAAAGATAAAATACATTACAATAATGTTCAGCAGAAACAGGAACACAACAAATATACAATGAATGTGACAAGTTCATTGCTCCAAATCTGTCTAATTTATATCAAATCAAATAAAACAAAGTAAACTGAGAGACAGAGTGTACAAGTCAGTGATTTACCTATGCATGGCAACACAGAATCTAGTCACGTACGTACGTACGTTATCAAGTTATAGATAAGACTGCCTTTAAATGGGAGTGTCCAACCACATGTCTTTTATTAGTATCATCTAAACCGATGTTGCCCCCACACAATGCATTGCTTAAACCAAATACATGTACAGCTTTATTTACAAGGTGTATTTTATTTCCGACCTAATCTATACGGTCCAAGACAAAGTTCAATCGTTTTATGAAACTAAGACTCTCCGGTGTATTGCTCTTCCCAGTTTCTTTATATTTCCAATACTGAATTGTAAACATACACTGTTCTATTTACAAATCAACCAACATGAATCAATTAAGACTGTAATCATTATTGTCTCACAGCTCAAAATTTGAGTACGTTATGAATGACTTATTTTAACAAATGGTATAACCAATCAGAATTAATTCAAAATCTTGTTGCTGTCCATTATTTCTAAATTAAGAATATGAATAAGATATTTGTGTTAAAATTCTTCTTTCAGATACATTTCAAGAAGAATTTCTTATCAATAAAACAAACGAAACTCTTGCACGCAATGATGTATTGTTATCTTTAAACAATTTATAACGGCTAATGGACCCCCCCCCCCCCCCCCCCAACGGATACCGGAGTAGATTCGTTGACCTTCCGCAAGCTAGATGGACAGCTTTCTCAAAGGTGAAATTTGTAGAATTTGATTCCAGCTCACAGCGGTGATGGGCTAGTGATTACCATTCAGAGAGTATTTATAACACTCGATCATTAAGTCCCCATATGAGCACTGAACAACAAGACATTTATACCATTAAATACATGTTGCAAATGTTTTGTTATAATGTTCTCATGTGTGAAATACATCTCATTGAGACATTGACTGTGACAATATATGAGTGACAGGGTATTCATGATATGTAAGTAAGTAAGTAAGTAAGTACTTAAGTAAACATTTATCGAAGTGCCCTGTTTGCATGATACATGTTTAGGGCATGGAACTGTTTTTTTTCTTCATGTCTTCATGTGGTGTAAATATTAAAAGAAACACGTAATACTTAGACCACAATTGTGACCAAACGAATCTGCTTTAATATTGAAGTGGCTTCACTTAGAGCTAGTTAACAGCTTATATATACGCACTCCTCTCTTTTTGCATACTAGGCTAGCCATCAGTGATAGCAGAAAGCAAAGTGTAACAAGCATACACATACATATGCTACACTTCCACACTGGACACATCACATCAACCATTAGACATACGAGTCTCTACTACGCAACATTAATTGATAAAGAATTTTGGAAAGTTTTCATCATGTATCACCATACCAACTACTACATTTTTGTTGAACTCAGTTTGGCTAAACTTGTAAAATAAATAAATCATTAAGTAAGAGCATAGCGTACTTAACCAATTTTAAAGTCTTAATTAGTATTCAGTCATTATTTTTCTGTTCCAGTACATTTATAAACATCTCATTCATCAACAAATTATCTTCATCAAACTGAAAGTCGTCATATATGCCTTAGATCACTTGATATACATGTAAATTTTGTATATACATAGGACTTCGAGGATCTTTGTTATAACAGAAAAGACGCTTCATCAATTTGTCATACTTTAGTCTATCCTGAGAAATGCGCAAAACTTGGCCACGTTCATCTTTGATACCAGATTCACATGGCGTGTTGCGGACAGTATCAAATAGAAGTACATCTTTTCCGTTAACAAGTAAGATATCATCCTCTGTAATACATACTCCACAAGTGCCCATCAGCCTTTTGTCACGTATCTCGTTTATAACTTCACCATCGTTGTTAAACACAACAACTCTATCATCCCCTGCAGCAACAAAGACCTTAGTTTCATCATTACTTACAGCTATTTGATCAGGCGGTAAGTTTGGGAAAATTTCCCGACCTTTGAAATCCGTTTCAATCTTCTTCACTAATGATCCAGTTAAGGAAAACATGTACACAGCTTCCTCACCAGGTACCCAAAGCTGATTATTACAACACTCCATTCCAACAACTGCTTGGTCAATCTGGTTAATAGAGATTCTACGTTGATATGACAGATATTGACCGACGGATATGAATTGTACTGTTTTGTCATAAAGTCGTACGGCAACCTCGGTAGGTGATACTTCACAAATTCCTAATGGTTCAGTTTTCAGTCGATAAGCATCTTTCAATTTATACTTTTCACCCAGTCTGGACAGACTGTTGTTTGTAATCGTCAGGATTGTTCCGTTCGGAAGCAGACACATGTCAATAAAACTGTAGCTGAAACCTTCGATGCATTTTGCTGTATAATCACAACGTTGTTTACGTTTAGATTTGGTATCAAGAGTGATTATATGCCCTAAGGAGTATGACTTCTCGATTGCCTCACAGAGAGCACCGTTCGCTTCGAATTTCATTGCAGGGTACTTTGATAAATTAGCCTTTTTAAGGAAGTTATCAGCATCCGCCAAAATTGATTTTGCTATTTTTTCCATGATAAACGTGCGCTTTTCATTGTAACATGCAGTCAGGTCAGTCCGACGTTGGTTGCAGGCAGCAACCAAATCATCCGCGACTTTCATGTCAGCGTTGATTTCCTTTTCGAGCTTATTGTGTTCAGCATCAAGTTCCGCAATAATTCTGCTTTCGAGTGCATCTAAGTGTTTATTTAATCGTTTTCTTACTGTATTGATTTCCTTAAGAAGTTCTGACTTAATTCTTTTAATGCGCTTTAGGTCCTCCGCCTTTCCCAATTTGGTATCATTCAGCTGTTTATTAATCCGATAAAGATTCACCATTAACGATTGCAGGGCGGAAAACTGCGAATTGTGATTCACGTCTTCAATCTCTTTCACACCTGAACAAGATCTATAAGAAGTAAATGTTATAAACATTTTTGTACCTTTCAGTATCAAATATTCAAATTATAGTCATAATAATAGATATGACAATAAGAGTCCATCAATAGTCCTACATTGCTTAGCTGAATGGCCTGATGAATTTAGAACTTGAAACGTGTGACTCTAATGTCGACCACGGGTGCATAATTCTCAATATAAATCTATGTACAGTCAAACCTGTGAACAAAGGCCACCCTTTGGAAAGGCAAAATGTGGCCTGTATTGATAGGTGACCTTTATTAGGAGGCAATTGTGTTTTTAATAATCAATGATGGATTTTAAAATAATGGCCTTTATTCAGAGATGGCCCTTAAAATGTGTTCGACTGTATAACAAGCTTTTCAGGAACATAATTTGAACGATTTCACTTGATGATCATTAGACAATTCTATGCATCAAATATCTAAGCCAAAGGACACGCGGTCTTGGCCAAGAAAACAATTGGAAGTTTTCTCTGCGTAACGCAATGGTAATTTTGACCCGGGCAGCAATATTTTACAAACAATCGTTCACGCCACACAACCAAGCAGCACATTACATGATACATCACGAAAGACAAGGCAATCACTAAGCTAACAATGAGCATTTCACAAAGGTGAGCTAAAATAGGAAGATAACATAATTAGACAAGAGGGCCATGATGGCCCTATAAATGCTCACCAGGAGAAAAGGTCATTTGGAGATGAACATTGTTGAAGTTTACTATACGAGTCCAAGTAAGATCAAGTGACCCATCTGGGCCGTTTTTTATCATTATATGAACAGATTTAAAAGAGGTCCATTAGACAAAGCTAGATACCAAATATCTTAGCTCTATGCCTTGTGGTTTCAGAGAAGAAGATTTTTTAAATTTTCCTATATAAAATAGAATAAACCCCAGGGCAGGGCTAATTTTGACCCCGGGGCCATAATTTGAACAAACTTGGTAGAGGTCCACTAGACAATGCCACATACAAAATATCTAAGCTCTAGGCCTTGCAGTTTCGGAGAAGAAGATTTTTTAAATTTTCCCATAAGTGTTTATATAAATCAAGTGACCCCCGGGGCGGGGCCAATTTTGACCCTAGGGCAATAATTTGAACAAAATTGGTAGAGGTACACTAGACAATGCTACATACCAAATATCTTAGCTCTAGGCCTTGTGGTTTCGGAGAAGAAGATTTTTCAAATTTCCTATATAAAATAGAATGAACCCCAGGGCAGGGCCAATTTTGACCCCGGGGCCATAATTTGAACGAACCTGGTAGAGGTCCACTAGACAATGCCACATACAAAATATCTAAGCTCTAGGCCTTGCAGTTTTGGAGAAGAAGATCTTTTTAATTTTCCTATATAAGTCTATAAAAATCAAGTGACCCCCGGGGCGGGGCCAATTTTGACCCTAGGGCAATAATTTGAACAAATTTGGTAAAGGTCCACTAGACAATGCCACATACAAAATATCTAAGCTCTAGGCCTTGCAGTTTCGGAGAAGAAGATTTTTTTTAATTTTCCTATATACCGTAAGTCTATATAAATCAAGTGACCCCCGGCGCGGGGCCAATTTTGACCCTAGGGCAATAATTTGAACAAACTTGGTAGAGGTTCACTAGACAGTGCTATATGCCAAATATCTTAGCTCTAGGCCTTGTGGTTTCGGAGATGAAGATTTTTCAAATTTTCATATATAAAATAGAATAAACACCAGGGCAGGGCCAATTTTGACCCCGGGGCCATAATTTGAACAAACTTGGTAGAGGTCCACTAAACAATGCCACATACAAAATATCTAAGCTCTAGGCCTTGCGGTTTCGGAGAAGAAGATTTTTTAAATTTTCCTATATAAGTCTATATAAATCAAGTGACCCCCGGGGCGGGGCCAATTTTCACCCTAGGGCAATAATTTGAACAAACTTGGTAGAGGTCCACTAGACTATGCTACACACTAAATATCAAAGCTCTAGGCATTGTTGTTTTTGACAAGAAGATTTTTTTAATTTCCTATATAAGTCTATGTAAAATCAAGTTAACCCCGGGGCGGAGCCAATTTTGACCCCAGGGTAATAATTTGAACAAACTTTGTAGAGTTCCATTAGACAATGCTACATACCAAATATCTTAGCTCTAGGCCCTGTGGTTTCGGACAAGAAGATTTTTTAAGTTTTTTCTATTTGTTGCCATGGCAACCAGAGTTTTTAATGAAATTTAATTTTTTGAACAATTTTGAAAGGGGAACACCCAAGGATCATTTCAGCAAAGTTTGGTTGCAATCAGAATAGCGGTGTAGGAGGAGATGTTGTTTTAAGTAAATATGGACGACACTTCACGACGAACGACGCACGATGGACGCAGGGCGATCACAAAAGCTCACCCTGAGCACATTCGTGCTCTGGTGAGCTAAAAAGGTTAATGTTAATTAAGTAAATGCCCTATTTTATGATTGAATGAACAGTTAGTTAGATCAGTCTTTTGAGCAAGCTGTTTTTGATCAAGAGCTTACTAGTTTGTGGCATGCGTCTGTAAGGAATATCTTTGTTCATGACATTTGACGGACTAAATTGAACCCAGTGTCACTTGTCGTCCACGTTTATTTTACCTATCTTATGGAGAGGTATACCAAAGCTTCAGAATCCAGGGAGGGGGCATATTCATACAAACAGACATTGCAACCCATTCGAAGGGATAAAGATCTCAGTACAAAATTGCATACCATTAAATCCAATACGAAGTACTAATGTTTTATGAATGTGACCTTTCTTTCAATTGTTAGTTATATACAATGTATTTACAGCGCATTACCAAAATAGCAAGAATGTACATTGTACTACATGCTATTAAAACCACATTGAGAGCAAATAAATCGGTCTTTTATGTGGTTTTTATTATCAAAATAAAATATTGGTGAAGTATTGATGATCATTATGAAACTAGTGATCTTTATATAATACAATGGTTCTAATACTGAAGGTCTCAACATAGAGATTTTACTGTAATTTTCTAGGCAAAAAATTTAAATGAGAATGATAGACTCACCTATGGTCCTTAGCAATGCACAGACAGCAATAAACCATATCATGATTACCGCAATACAACTCAATATCACGTTCTGGGTGATAAAGGCATTTAGCACTGAAAGGAGCTTGACTGCCGGTTGGCATCGTTAGGTTAGACGGTTCGCCAGACGTGACATTAACTAGCGTATGGTCTCTCATATTTCGGATGTGGTATTTTCCACAAGTCTGACATAGAAGCTGTTCACAATCTTGGCAGCGATGACTTGCTTCCTGTTTTAATCCGTCAGCTCGGCATTGTAAACATTCACGTTCAAACAGAGCTTCAGAACCACAGTCAAATTTTTGAGAAATATTGCTGCTGTCTGCCATCTACAAAAATTGTAATTTCTGGTTATTGTTAATTATTTGAGATTTGCAAAAGACAATAATTGTAAGAGAAAACTGCTAAAATGTAATATAAGATTTTCGGTAAAAAACAACAACAACACAGTAACATCTCCGCGGTATATCATATTGCCGGTAAAAACAGAACGATGGGCCACCTGTAGGTCACCGACTTTCACAAAGCGGCCACTTTCGTTTTGTTCCTACATTTTCGTCCGAATCAAAGAATGTATAAATTTTAACTTATGTTCAATGCTCAGACACACCCGCCAAAAATGGTTTTCTACATATTGTTATATTCATGCCTTTTTACGTATGATAAATACTGGTCATCTGTCTGCGCTTACCCATGACGTCACTCGCATATTGATTGGCAGTTAAAGGTACTCTATATTATGCAACTATAATTATTTACTCCGCCCACGGATCGACATAGCAGCATTGTCCAGTTTTCGGTCTTATTATTTTACAGAGAGTGTGTACGATTGATACTGATTATTTCCTAAAACTGGGCATCGGATTTTAAATGGTCCAACTTCAATATGTTGTTTATTGAAAAGTGTATACATTGATTTACGCATGAGCAGAATTAATAGCACCGCAGAACTACTTTGATACATTACAATTTATAATCCTGTTTCATTTATCGTGTTCATTATATATACATGTATATATATTCACTAAATCTAAGGGTCAGTGTGTTTAAAGTGATGTTTTCTAAAATGATCTCAATTGATGCAGGCACGTACCTAACAGCTTGCAGGTGTTATTGTCATTCAATCATACATCACATTATAAGCAAAATATGAAACTGCCATTATAATGCTGGTTTGATGACAGTCCTAAAATGTTGTCACAATGACAGCCTTAATGAAAAATCAGTTGCGTGTTTTATGAACTGTTACATGATTACATGTTGCATGATGAACTATCCTCATATGTTGGAGTGATGAACTGTCATTAAATGTTGGCATGATGCACGGTCCTAAAATATTAACATGATAACATAATTGTGTCCATAAACTATTGTGTCGACTTTTTTGTACAAAGCCTCCCAATCAGTACATTCAGTGCTTTAATTCTACTTACAATTAAGTGATGCCTCATAAATCGGCGTTTAAAAACAGTACTACTTGTTCTGTAAGTATACAATGTGCAGACTTTGCAGTTGTGATACAAGTTGGAGACATATTGCAGGATTCTGTGGATTTTGAAAGCATGGGACATATATTACAGTGTTTTGGCCATTGAAACTGAAAAACTAACAAGTATGATAATTAAGTATTCATCCGCACAAAAATTCCATTCAAAAACTATTGAGGTGACAAATTTGCTTCATATTGAAAATGGTTTCATTCAGTAAAGTAGTCAAGGAACACTATATTGTCTCTGAGCAGTAGTGGGATTACATAATGACACGTTAGAAGCACAGTATACAGTCAACAGATGGTTTACATGTACTTGTATAAATCCCCCACGACAATTTGATGTTTATTAACAAACCTGTAAATAACTTCAAACAAGAGGGCCATAGTGGCCCTGTAAATGCTCACCAGGACAAAAGATCATTTGGAGACGAACATTGTTAAAATATTTCTACACGAGTCTAAGTATAATCAAGTGACTCTAAGGTCAGGGCTAATTTTTACCCCAGGGCCATAATATGAACAAATTTAGAAGAGGTCTGCTAGACAATACTACATACAAAATATCTTAACTCTATGCCTTGTGGTTTCGGAGAATTTTCTTTAAATTTTCCTATATAAGCCTATATAAATCAAGTGGCCCCCGGGCGGGGCCAATTTTTACCCTAGTGCAATAGTTTGAACAAACTTGGTAACGGTCCACGAGAAAATGCTACATACCAAATATCTTAGCTCTAGGCCTTGTGGTTTAGGAGAACTTCGGAAGATATTTCAAATTTTCCTATAGAAAATAGAATAAACCTCAGGGCAGGGCCAATTTTGACCCCGGGGCCATAATTACTTGGAAGAGGTCCACTAGACAATGCCACATACAAAATAACTAAGCTCTAGACCATGCGGTTTCGGAGAAGAAGATTTTTTAATTTTCCTATATAAGTCTATATAAATCAAGTGACCCCCGGGGTGGGGCCAATTTTGACACTAGGGCAATAATTTGAACAAACTTGGTAGAGGTACACGACGCACGATGAACGCAGGGAGATCACAAAAGCTCACCCTGAGCACATTCGTGCTCTGGTGAGCTAAAAACGATACAGGGTAGTCAACATAAAAAATGATGTTAACATTCACATTTTTCATATGTATCCGCTTGATAGAACAGTCGGTAAGGTAGGCGGCTGACAAACTTTTTAAATTACCGTGCTGGTTCGATTCCACAAACTCACTTTAAAAAGTTCGTCTAATACATAATATTAAAATATTTTTGTATCACTGTACTTTATATATAATATGTACTGCAAAAATAAACATGTCCATTAAAGACAATATATACATACATTAAACATTTGTGACGCCGAAGATTGTGAAAAGGGAAAAGCACGTGATCCTAAAGGTAAGACATGTTTTCATGATGAAAGTGGTCAATAATTATTGTTGTTGTATTATCAGATACACTCCCTGTACCATAAACTGCCAGTTACCTGTCATACTTATTATCTTCGGATTGTCTTGAAATGGCATTTTGGCGGGAGTCAAATTATCGTGGAGGCACTATAGTCAATTTCTTATAGTCAAGGTCGAATATTGGAAGAAAATGACTTTTTGCCACATTTCAGACTAAAAATGTGTTAACAAATTCATAAGCTGCCAATAAATTACCACATATGACATTTTAGAGAAAATCTTTTCCCGTAAAATGAGATAAAAAGGGCCAATACCCAGCAGGCTTCGAGCAACAGGGGTGCCAAGTATGAACATCCAATGCAAGTCCCGATGTAACTCACAAACATGTACGACTTAAATAAGTAATCATTTTTACTTGGCCCTTTTATATTGAACTAGTAGAGGGAACCATGGTGGAATAGATTTATAATAGCATTAAAATAACATACTAGTATTTACAAGTTTGTATTCGATTCTTTCATAATCATACTGTTTTCTGGGGTACGTGCTTTTGTGACTAATTCTTATAAGTTTCTCTTTACATTCTTGTAGCTTGTTACTTAATTTATCAATGTTTTACTCATTCCATGGTCTTAGGCACAATAAGCGAAAAATAAAATACATGTATATTGAATTTTACACGCACACAAAATTTCATTTTCGAGTACTAAGTAAATAAGAAAATGGATTCTCGTGCTGTATAACATTATTAACATCCAAAATAATAAAATAAATACTCGTTCATCAATTTTCGGATTTTAAAATGTGACAATTTCTATATAATTATGAATATTTTTTTCAATTACAAATCTACTGCATTAACAACTTTTACTTGCCGGATGCACGGGCATTTTAATTATCTGATATATATCATACTATCGATGTTCATACGGGAAACGGACCCCCCCCCGGACAAAAACCCTTCCAGTGTTTTTAACCTAGGTGTAAACCCCGCTATGATTTTTCAAAGCGGACGCAAAGCCCCCCCCCCCCCCCCCCCGTGTTTTTTTCAAGGCAGACGAACCCCCTCCCTGGTGGTTTTTATCAGATGGACTGCACTTCATTTCAAACTGTAACAAATTTGTTAATACACATGTATGAAACACAATAAACAACTAACATACAACTTCAATATCATGCTTTATATGATGGAACTATTGACTCATTTAATATAGACGAATTACGGTTGTTTTTACTTCTATTTGCTGATGATACTGTGCTGATGTCTTATACTAAAGAAGGGTTGCAAATATTATTAGATAACTTACATGCTTACTGTAGCAAATGGGGTATAAAAGTAAACACTGATATCGATAACTTGTCAGTAACTTGTCTTCTGGTGTGTCAGATTTAAACCAATGCATGAATGAGTTTTCAGATACCATTTTTAACATATCATTTTCACATTTTGGTCGAACTATTAGTAAGAATGATAATGTAAGAAAAATAACCAAGAAGGCAGAATGGTTCAACGATGAGTGTAGATCAACAAAATCATCTTTTCTAAATGCCAAACGCAACTTCAAATTAAATCCAACTGACCAAAACAAAATTATTTTTCTTAAAAACAGATCAAATTGTGCAAAGGTTAAGCGTAAATGTAAACTTCAATACTTCTCTAAAGAAGCAAATAACTTAGCAAAAATGAGCAAAACGTCACCTAAGAAATTCTTTAAATAAAGTCAAGAACGATAAATCTAACCCCTCCAATGTTGGAGCGGATGATTTTATCAAGCATTTTGAAAATATCTCGAATACGCCTCACTGTGATTTTAATGAAACGGACTATGTTAATTCCCGTGATGTTCCGATTAATATTGATCAATTAGACTCTCCATTTACGGTGGATGAAATAAGTATTACAATCAGTAAATTGAAGCGTAATAAGAGTTGTGATTTTAATAACAATGTCGCTGATTTCTTTATTGATTCACGCAATTTTATATCCCCATATCTATATACATTTTTTAATCATATTTTTGATACAGGTGTTTATCCTGAAAATTGGAGTAAAGGTATTATTGTGCCGATTTTTAAAAAGGGTGACACCAAAAATGCTTCAAATTACCGAGGAGAAAAGGCCATTTGGATATTAACATTGTTGAAGTTTTCTATACGAGTCCAAGACCCATCTGGGCCGTTTTTTATCCCATGGCCATTATATGAACAGATTTAAAAGAGGTCCATTAGACAAAGCTAGATACCAAAGATCTTAGCTCTAGGCCTTGCAGTTTCGGAGAAGATTTTTTATTTTTTCCTATATAAGTCTATATTAATCAAGTGACCCCGGGGCGGGGCCAATTTTGACCCTACGGCAATAATTTCAACAAACTTGGTAGAGGTCCACTAGACAATGCTACATACCAAATATCTTAGCTCTAGGCCGTATGGTTTCGGAGAAGAAGATTTTAATTTTCCTATATAAAATAGAATAAACCCCAGGGCAGGGCCAATTTTGGCCCTAGGGCAATAATTTGAACAAACTTGGTAGAGGTCCACTAGATAATGCTACATACCAAATATCTTAGCTCTAGGCCTTGTGGTTTCGGAGAAGAAGATTTTTTTAAATTTTCCTATATAAAATAGAATAAACCCCAGGGCAGGGCTAATTTTGACCCCGGGGCCATAATTTGAACAACTTGGTAGAGGTCCACTTGACAATGCCACATACAAAATATCTAAGCTATAGGCCTTGTGGTTTCGGAGAAGAAGATTTTTTAATTTTCCTATATAAGTCTATATAAATCAAGTGACCCCCGGGGCGGGGCCAATTTTGACCCTAGGGCAATAGTTTGAACAAACTTGGTAGAGGTCCACTGGATAATGCTATATGCTAAATATCTTAGCTCTAGGGGTCTGGTTTCGGAGAAGAAGATTTTTCAAATGTTCCTATATAAAAAAGAATAAACCCCAGGGCAGGGCCAATTTTGACCCCGGGGCCATAATTTGAACAAACTTGGTAGAGGTCCACTAGACAATGCCACATACAAAATGTCTAAGCTATAGGCCTTGCGGTTTCGGAGAAGATTTTTTTAATTTTCCTATACAAGTCTATATAAATCAAGTGACCCCCGGGACGGGGCCAATTTTGACCCTAGGGCAATAATTTGAACAAACTTGGTAGAGGTCCACTAGACTATGCTACACACAAAATATCAAAGCTCTAGGCATTGTAGTTTTTGACAAGAAGATATTTTAAATTTCCTATATAAGTATATGTAAAATCAAGTTACCCCCGGGGCGGAGCCAATTTTGACCCCAGGGGAATAATTTGAACAAATTTGGTAGAGGTCCACTAGACTATGCTACACACCAAATATCTCAGCTCTAGGCCCTGTGGTTTCGGACAAGAAGATTTTTAAAGTTTTTTTCTATTTGTTGCCATAGCAACCAGAGTTTTTAATGAAATTTAATTTTTTGAACAACTTTGAAAGGGGACCACCCAAAGATCATTCCAGCAAAGTTTGGTTGCAATCGGCATAGCGTTGTAGGAGGAGATGTTGTTTTTAGTAAACATGGACGCCACGTAACGACGCACGATGGACGCAGGGCGATCACAAAAGCTCACCCTGAGTAAATTGTATTGCATTTTTATAGATTAAGTCGGATTAAGTTGTAAAATGATAACAATGTAAAAAACTATCTATAGTAATGTTCAGTCATGCATAAAACTTTCACCTGATATGCACATGTCCGATTTTTTTAATGTTTCGTTGGGTTTGCGACAAGGTGAACCTTTATCATCTCTCCTTTTTATTCTGTTTGTAAATGGCATTTCAACTTGTATTGATTTTAATTGTCTTACGGATTATGACATTGAATACCTCTCCAAATACCTTTTACTTTTTGCAGACGATATTGTCTTATTTACTATTTCACCCATTAGTCTGCAAAAACAAATCGATATTATTTACGAGTATTCTATATTGAGAAATTCGAAAAAAGAAAAACTGTCCATTTATCAAATTTTATGATTATTAACGAAAAAATCGAAATTGTCGACAATTTCACATACATGGAAATAAATTTTTCAAAGAATGGTAACCTGAAAAACGCTGTGAAAAATCTTTCTGATCAAGCTCTTAAAGCGTATTATAAACTGCTTTCATTATTCGATAGGTTAAATTTGAAAATTAAAACTAAACTTTACCTTTTCGACACTATGATTGCTCCTATTTTATTATATAGTTCCGAAATATGGGGTATTAATAATTACAAGGAAATTGATAAACTCCATATATGATTTTGTAAACACATTCTTGGTGTAAATTCAAACACGCCCAATTTTGCTGTTCTTGGAGAATTAGGAAGAGTTCCATTATATACAATAGCTAAGAAAAGATCTTTAAAATTTTGGCAAAAAATCATGTCGACAAACGATTCGTTTATAAGAAAGATTTATGATGAGCAGTGTACTTTGAACAATTCAAATAGCTGGGCTTTTAAAATGAATAACGCAATTGACTCTCTAGGCTATTATTATGTTAGAAATACTTATAACGTAAATTGTAATTATCTCCACTTACTTAAAAGGACGATGCGTGATAATTTTATTCAACATTGGAAAAGCACTATTAATGACATGTCAAGATTAAATTATTTTAGTAAGTTCAAAAATGACTTTTCATGTTCCAATTATATAAATTATAAATTATATAAATTCTATATTTCTGTCATGTTTGTTTTGCTTTTGTACTGTTTTGTGTACCATAGGCAAGTATTTGCCGATCTGTAAATAAAGTATAGTATAGATAAAACTGTTGTTATGGTTTGTAAAACGGGTAATAGGCCAGAAAACATAGATTTTTATTATGATCATCATAAACTTGACTTAGTCACTAAATCACAAAAGTCACAGAAGTCATTATCAAAGCAAGCTATGAAAGCTCCTTTTTCACTTAATTCATTGTTTGATACTCTAGCTCTTGAAATTGTTGATGAGATAAAGCTATTTGACTCTATGGTTTCATCAATTTTAAATTATGGTTGTGAAATATGGGGTTTTCATAAGGCTCCTGATATAGAAAGAATACATCTTAAATTTCTCAAAAACATTCTGAATGTCCGACAACAGACAGCTAATGCCACTATTTATGTGGAACTCGGGCGAGTTCCAATGTATATTATTCGTAGAACTAGATTGATTAAGTACTGGTTTAGAATTATGAAAACTCCTGACTCATTGGTCTATAAACTTTTTAATCAACGTGATGAATTCGGAGAGTACATTAACAAATGGGCTAAAAGCATTAAACAACTACTAGATGACTTAGGATTTTCTTATTTGTGGGATTAATTATGTATCTAATATGCAGATTCAAATGTAATTAGAAGTATTTATGATCAATATTTACAGCATTGGTTTTCTGAGCTTACAGAATTACGTAAATTAGAAACATATTATATATTTAAGAATTGTTTTGAGTTTGAAAAGTATTTGAGTTGTATTAAGAATGATTGTCATAGAATTACACTATCCAGATATCGATGTTCTGCACATAATTTACTGATCGAAGAAGGGAGACACAGACAAATAGACAGAAATCGAAGATTATGTACTAATTGTAATATGAATTGTATTGAAAATGAATACCATTTCCTGTTAGTATGTCCTTTTTATAGACAATTAAGATTAACCTATTTACCAAAATACTACTGTCATTGGCCATTTAAGTAAGTTAAAACTCCTTTTAAACAGTTCACAAAGTAGTATGCTAAATAAATAAAGTAACTAAATTTATCTATCAAGCAAATTGCTTGAGGGGCTGATTTTCATAAATGTTCTTTTATTTACAACATATACATCGATGAATGAGTCTATAATATTGTGCGGTATTCATATAACAATAAATTGTTTTAATCTGCAACATTGTACATTGTCTGCAAACACGTTTATATAGTACCGAATTAATGATATTATACCTAACCTGTGTTTAAATTTTATATTTATATTTTTGCTTTGGTTATAACAAGTGATACGATAAATTGTTGTTTTGTTCACATACTCTACTGTTCAAATACTTAACGCAATTCATAATAATGTCCTTACTGGGAATAGCTATGTTTACTTATATTTATTATGTTCTTGGTTTGACTTATGTTCATTTATATTGTATGTATGTTCATACTTTTCTAATTGTAATGTCAAGGTGCTTTACCATGAAATAACATGGATTGGCAACAACCAATTATGTTTATGCCAAATAAACTAAACTTTGAAACTTTTCTTTTTAAAATTCTCAATGGCACTTAATACATAACGACTGTATTTAATGACAAACTGTAAGATATTCACTCAATTTCTAACTAAAGAAGTCTTTAATTGAGCAATTAACTGTGATTAAATAAGTGCTTTATGACAAACAAACACCAATGAACGAAAGATGAAACAAATACCTAGTATACATTTACAAATGATTTAAAATAGTTTGATTTATTGATGAAATAAATTTGAGAAGAGTATATTTGTTTAGCTAGTACTCGAATGTATATTTTTATGATGTATTATAATTTGTTATATAGCTTCGTTCACTTTAAAATGTCATAGGGGGGGGGTTTTGTCCGCCTTGGTAAAAACCAATAAGGGGGCTTTCGTGCGGGAGGGCTTTTGTCCTACATTCATTCATACACAGATAAATAGTATGTACAGTTACAAGCTTGTATGTGTACAACTGCAGTATAATCCACCCGTGGTGTTTATTGCCTATGCATACATATCCTGGGGCTATTATTGATGAAGCGGTAATTTTTTACCAGTAGCATGCGTTGTAAACTGGTTCCCGTTGACTTTTGTGTACAAAGCCTTTGGTACACTGCAACATGGAGCGGGAACCAGTTTAAATGCGTTGGATCAGATGAGCTAAAGGGAAACAATCCAATAGATGGTATCAGCTGGTTCCAGTTCCATGTTGCAGTGAACCAAAGGCTTTGTACACAAAAGTCAACGGGAACCAGTTTACAGCTTCATCAGCAATGCGTTCAGTTAAAGAAAACACTTGCCACAAACGATTTGTAACAGAAACAGTCTAACTGAACGCTTTGTTATGTTTCAAGAAGGCGTCCGACCAGTTGTAAAACTCGTATTCGTGGATTCGGATCTGGATGTACACAAAGCTGCAATATTCAGCTTTAATTCGGTACCAAATTGGTCTTATTCTGTCGATTAATAAAGAATGGATCCGTAACACCCCTTTATTTCCCCTACATTATTCTATTTTGGATACGGATCTGGATCCGTGGATCCGCGTTCTACACCTCGCCCATACCGTTTTCTTCGCACACAAACTCTTTTTGTGTTTGCAAACGCGGTTTCCGCAAACAGTCTGTTCAGTTAAAAACGCAAGCGTCTGTTTGCAATCGGTTTGTAACGTGTTCTTTAACTTATACTTTATTTACAAATCGGCAAATACTTGCCTATGGTACACAAAACAGTACAAAAGCAATACAAACATGACAGAAATATAGAAAGTGCATATAAATACAATACAAAATACAAAACATTAGTACAATACAGTCAGTGGTTAAATGCAATTGGACAATAAAAAAAAATTATGACGTAAGACAGTTGTTGCGTTGTGAAAATGCCTCTTTTAGGAATAAAGCTAACTTGTAGAGCATTTTTTTGTTGTTTGTAGTTAAAATGTTATAGAATTTATTTAAGGATGGACAAGAAATATTACCAAGATATTTTTATCTAATGAGTGAATATTTTGGACAACAAAGAAGAAAATGAAACTCTGTTTCTACTTGTTTTAAAGTACATAATTTACATAATCTATTTTCACGGGCAATGTTATTTGATCTCCCAGTTTCTATAAGTAAGTTATGGGATGATAGTCTAGAAGATGTAATTTGTTTTCTCAACTTATTGTTTTCAATGAGATTTATATAACTGGAACATGAAAAGTCATTTTTGAATTTACTAAAATAATTTAATCTTGACATGTCATTAATAGTGCTTTTCCAATGTTGAATAAAATTATCACGCATCGTTCTTTTAAGTAAGGGGAGATAATTACAATTTACGTTATAATTATTTCTAACATAATAAAAGCCTAGAGAGTCAATTGCGTTATTCATTTTAAAAGCCCAGGTATTTGAATTGTTCAAAGTACACTGCTCATCATATTTTTTTCTTATAAACGAATCATTTGTCGACATGATTTTTTGCCAAAATTTTAAAGATCTTTCCTTAGCTTTTGTATATAATGGAACTCTTCCTAATTCTCCAAGAACAGCAAAATTGGGCGTGTTTGAATTTACACCAAGAATGTGTTTACAAAATCATATATGGAGTTTATCAATTTCCTTGTAATTATAAATACCCCATATTTCGTAACTATACAAACTATACAATAGAATAGGAGCAATCATAGTGTCGAAAAGGTAAAGTTTAGTTTTGATTTTCAAATTTAACCTATCAAATAATGAAAGCAGTTTATAATACGCTTTAAGAGCTTGATCAGACAGATTTTTCACAGCGTTTATCAGGTTACCATTCTTTGAAAAATTTATACCCAGGTATATGAAATTGTCGACAATTTCGATCGTTTCGTTATTAATCATAAAATTTGATAAACGGACTGTTTTTCTTGTTTCGAATATACAGATTTTGGTTTTCTTTACATTTATTTTTAAACCCCATTTAATAGAATACTCGTAAATAATATCGATTTTTTTTGTAGACTAATAGGTGAAGTAGTAAATAAGACAATATCGTCTGCAAAAAGTAAAAGGTATTTGGAGAGGTATTCAATGTCATAATCCGTAAGACAATTAAAATCAATACAATTTGAAATGACATTTACAAACAGAATAAAAAGAAGAGGTGATAAAGGTTCACCTTGTCGCAAACCCAACGAAACATTAAAAAATTCGGACATTTGCATATCAGGTGAAAGTTTTATGCATGACTGAATATTACTACAGATAGCCTTTAACATTGTTATCATTTTACAACTTAATCCGATGTCGAGCAATTTAATCCAGATCGCGTTTCGAATCACTGTATCAAATTCTCTTTCGTAATCTATAAAAATGCAATACAATTTTTTGTTTTTAGCAAGAATATTTTGTATGATACTATGTAAAATGAATATTGCATCATTTGTTGATCTTTTATTTCTAAAACCAAATTGTGAATCATTGAAAATATTTTCTTGTTCGCACCATTTATTTATACGATTTCCGAAAAGAAGAGAGAATAATTTAGCTATGATATGTATTAATGTTATACCTCGGTAATTTGAAGCATTTTTGGTGTTACCCTTTTTAAAAATCGGCACAATAATACTTTTACTCCAATTTTCAGGGTAAACACCTGTATCAAAAATATGATTAAAAAATGTACATAGATATGGGGATATAAAATTGCGTAATCAATGAAGAAATCAGCGACATTGTTATTAAAATCACAACTCTTATTACGCTTCAATTTACTGATTGTAATACTTATTTCATCCACCGTAAATGGAGAGTCTAATTGATCAATATTAATCGGAACATCACAGGAATTAACATAGTCCGTTTCATTAAAATCACAGTGAGGCGTATTCGAGATATTTTCAAAATGCTTGATAAAATCATCCGCTCCAACATTGGAGGGGACCACCACAGGAGATTGAAATTATGACTCAGAATAAAGTTAAGATATAGCCTCGGACTATTAAGCTATATATAAACACATTATAAGTAATAGATACAGTACGAGTTTTTCTTCAAAAGTGTCTTCTTACAGACGTAAGAGGTCGGTTCGCTTAGACAAACAACCATTTTGTCCGAGGCGAAGCCGAGGATAAATGGTTGTTTGTCTAAGCGAACCGTCCTCTTATCGTCTGTAAGAAGACATTTTTGAAGAAAATACGAGTACGTGTATCTGACTTATACGACGATAAAGGATTATGTCCACGTGAA
Organism: Lutraria lutraria; assembly: GCA_964023205.1. Classification (NCBI taxonomy): domain Eukaryota; kingdom Metazoa; phylum Mollusca; class Bivalvia; order Venerida; family Mactridae; genus Lutraria; species Lutraria lutraria. The sequence goes on along the minus strand of OZ026834.1, from coordinate 11,283,632 downwards.
AGTTGAGTTATTGAAGTGTCTTCTTACAAACGTAAGAAGACTATTTCTGAATAGCTCTGCTGGGGGTATAGTCGTATAAGTATTAGATACAGTACGAGTTTTTCTTCAAAAGTGTCTTCTTACAGACGTAAGAGGACGGTTCGCTTAGACAAACAACCAATTTGTCCGAGGCGAAGCCGAGGATAAAATATGGTTGTTTGTCTAAGCTAACCGTCTTCTTAGCGTCTGTAAGGAGACATTTTTGAAGAAAATACGAGTACGTGTATCTGACTTATACGACGATAAAGGATTATGTCCACGTGAAAGTTGAGTTATTGACAAGTGTCTTACAAACGTAAGAAGACACTTTTTGAATAGCTCTGCTGGGGGTATAGTCGTATAAATACATAATTATATGAGTGATTTGTTGTAGCAAGTGACATATGGATAAAATTTCAATCTCCTGTGACTGAACGCACTGCAGCTTGATCTCTAAATTAAGGGACTACTTACAGAAATCGACAAAAATTGTCCCATATGTAGACTTAAGTTCATTAGTTTTGATTCTTCTCATCATTAGAATAGGCTAGACTTCTTTCTTTTTGTACGCACTTCGTGAATATATCCAACATGGCTGACATTTCGGAATTAACTTAGTTACTAGTATAACTGAGGCGTGTTCAACAATGCGAGCGCTCGAACTGCAATCGATCGCCCGCCTTCTGAACGGTTTATAAACACGGGCGCTCGGTGAGCACTCCGAGCGCTCGCGATACACCTATTTTAGTGAATCGTTCTGATTTTCAAGATGGCGGCCGATAAAGTAAAATTGAGCGAGCTAAATCTAAAAAATAATGAAACTGGACAAGATATTGTTATAATGGTTCCAGATTGTGTGCAACGCCGATGTGACAACGGTAGGTATTTGATTTTATTTTTCTTATTACTAAAAACTTACGCATTGTGTAAAAAAGTCATGTTTATTTATGTAAAAGTGCATTTTTCAATGTATTACCGGTGGATAAAAAAAAATTGCATCGAATAAATGACACAATTTAGTTCTAAACTGACCGTGTTTTTTTGCAGATACTACTAACATTTTTCTTTGCCTTTCTTGAATTTCTAAAATTCAACAAGTAAATGATTTGTCGATTTATTTATTGGCAAAATGATAATGATAATTTATTTCCTTTATTTATGCTTTAAGTAAATGAATAAATGTTATTTTTGTTAGATAAATAAAATATTTATATAATTTGTTTTAATTGTGATTATGATTAGTTTTATAACCTATCATATTTTCATGAATTGAAAATGAAATAGATATTAAATTGCATCTCATTTATAACAAATCCGTAAATTTAATTTCCATGAAAATTATTTCATTATCAACATCACTTATACATGTATTATTTTTTATGAAAAACAAATATTTTCCAGTATTAATTTGTTTCCATCAACTGCATATTTATATAATTTTTTTTATTATAGTGACAGGCATATAATTAATGTAGAAGTACACAAAGTAACATACATACCGGTATGTAAATATTTTGAAACAAAAATCAGCCTAATAAGGCTTATCATTCAGTTATACTATACTTTACGTTCTATAAGAAAAATTTGGTTCATAAATATAACAAGAAACACTTAACAGAATGTCCTTCCAAATTATTGACCCTCTGCTTTATATACCCATCCTAATCTCAATTGTAAATGCATTTTCTTGTGGATGATACACTCTTAAAGAGACAAAGAAATCTAGATGTATGGCCATACACTGAAGGACTGAAACAGACATATTCTTTACACTATATCATGCTGTTTTCTAGGGTAGTATGTCTAGGATTGACAATTTTAGTAAATGTCCTTTGCAATCTATCGGGCAATCTAATGCCTGTAATATCATTTTTGAATTTTATATCATAGTATAAACATTGTTGTGTATAATGGCCATACTGTGTACATAAATTGGTATTTTTATGAATTAAGTTTGTATTAGTGTTATTTAGCAATTGAAATAATGGGAAGATTAAAAATTTCCATTTCTTACAGATGCATCAGGAATTTTTGCAAGTGTTCTGTTTGAAAAGGTAGTACTGGAACGCACCATCAATGGGATAGCACCAAAGAAGATGTCTCTGAGTAAGTTCAAATTAATATCTTTATTTAACTTTGGAGTTATATGTTGTATTAACTATTCTAGACTGACACTATTTTCTACTTAATTGGTTGTTCTCTTGTTTATATAATGTTGAAGATGGATATATATTATATGGATCGTGTAATCAGGGAAGACACTTCTTACATTTATAATTCATTATCACTTCATTCAGAGGATATTACATGGTGACATTAACAAAGAAGTTTACAAGTTAATTTCAATGTCTGAGTTCATACAAGTATGAAAACATGAGTATTAACAGAAAAGCCTGAATTTATCTAACACTGTACATACTGTTAAAATTAGTTTACATGCACACCTCCCAATATGTTATCATGTTTTTAATTATTTTACCAATATATATTATGTCTTACAATATCAACAATTATACAAATTATTTCTTCTTTACAGATAATACTGAGTCATTGAAAATTCTTACTGATATGAATTTGTTGGATGGTGCTGAATATGTACATTCAAAGGGTAAACTTTTTTATGACAGCAAATATATATGATTTCAGCCATTTTATTCTATAATCATAATAGATGAATGTCAAATTAGTAATATTTAAATTCATTAACATTACCTTTTATGCATATTGTACTATCATCCCTGTTGGAAAATAAGTGATCAATATGTTTTTATTGAAATATTACATTCAGATGGCATAGTTGCATGTAGTTAACAAACTATCATGTTTCCTGTTACAGAAAAATCATCACAACCTACCTTGAAACAAGCCGAAAAAGATGTTGTTGATATCAACAACAACACAACAGCGTCAGCAAATGCCAATGTAGGAGTTGAAGAAAGTCAAATAATTAAGCAATTATAACACTTTTATATCAAATCCATAGAAATTTATTCTTTACATAACAGTCATTGTAATTTTCAGTCATCTATATTGACATTTTACGTATGTCTGTTTAAATAATTATAAGATTTAATATTATCCAACAATGATATTGTTGTCCTGTATTTTTATGTTTTAAATGGAGGGTATTTTTCAGTTGACTTTGTTATCTTTTTTAAATAACAGTTATACTGTTACATATTCTGATTTCATGCTTTTTTGCTTTGTAGGACGTGTTGTATGGACTCACGATGCAATTTTACTGCTTCTTGAGAGGCGAAGAGATCTTCAGCACCTATTTGATAGCAATACTGTCACCCAGCGACAAGCCTGGGGAAAGGTTGTTGAAGGTTTGACTGAAAAGGGTTATACGTATAACCACGAAGACTGTAGCCGGAAATTTCGAAGTATGAGAGCAAGGTATTAAATTTGTTGTATTATATTTTGTATCATGTTTGAAGATGTTGTTTTAGTGCAAACTTTTGTCATAGTGTTCCATATACTATACATAATATGACATTCTATCGTCTGTTATGTGAAAAAGTAAGAGAAAGAATACATTATAAGATATTCAATATTATGATGCAAGCAAAATTAAGTTCAGTCCACAGTTAGTAATGTACACCCTTTAATAACAGCTAGTTAAAATTTACTGTATCTCACATAGTATGCCCATGATATCATTTTGGCAGCAAGCAGGTATAGAAGGTGGTTATCTGACAATTTGTGTAATGTTTATTTTTTCTGCAAACAAATATCATTTTATGTGTCTGTATAATATTTCAGTCATATGAACGTCATGTTAGATTGTGTGTAAAAAGGATTTCCTCACTACACAATTGTGCTTAATATGAATGAGCTTGTTCATTGCAGTTGCTTTATTTAAGTGCATTTAGAGTAGCTTCTGACTATTCTGACCTTAAGTTGCACTGCCAATTGGAATAATGTCAACTTATCATGCAATACCTTATTGCACTACATTTCTGTATTAGGATTATACCTCTCTTTAAGGTTGTAAGATTCCAGTCATTGGTTTGTAATTATGCAAATATATTGACTCAGGACCACTTGATATTGCTGTAAAACATGTTAGAATTCAAAGAAGGAAGTACCACAGGAATATCTGTCTGAAACTAAAATTGTCAAGCCATGTTTTCTGTACATTGATCATAGGATTAAGATTAATATTGTTTTGTTTCTTTATGTACCTCTATCAAGGCTAAAACATAATTTATAACCCTAATCATACATACAATGATATTACAGTACTACTTAACATAAAATTGTGTATTTATATCTGATTGTTTATTTCTTATTGCAGACATAAGACAATTAAAGAAAAAAACAAACAAACAGGAAATAGTAGACAAACTTGGAGATACTTTGGTGTCATGGATGATATGTTTGCTGCTGATCCAGCAGTCACCCCTGTGACAATTGTATCGTCTATGGCAAGTTGTTCTCAAGTATCAACTCCCTGTATTGAGTCTTCACTTACAAATGAAGATGACACATTAGAAGAAAGTCAACAAATAACTTCCACTCCTCATGCTAAACGGAAACGGCGTCGCTCGAGTTTAGACGAGGAAGCTCCGAGATGGTTCATAAAGTATCAAGCGGAGCAGAGAGAGATGCACAACGAGAGGATGGTTTTAGAAAGGAGGCGTGTGGCAACCTTAGAGAGACTAGTCACCCTTCTAGAATCCAGGGATAAATAAATCAGTATAAATATTATTCAAGACACTTTCTACATTTTGCTACAGTATTCACATAGACATATATTTTTAGCTCACCAGAGCACAAAGTGCTCATGGTGAGCTATTGTGATTGCGTGATGTCCGTCGTCCGTGTGTGTGTGCATGAGTCAACAATTGCTTTAAACAACATCTCCTTCTTAACCAGTTGGCAAATTGCAACGAAATTTTACATGGATGTTCCTTTGATGAAGCTCTCCCAAAGTTATTAAAAAGATTTAATTTCATTAAAAACTGGTTGCCATGGAAACCAATAGGAAAAACTTTAAAAATCTTCCTGTCCAAAACCACTGGTCCTAGAGGTTAAATAATTGGTGTGTAGCATTGTCTAGTGGACCTGTACCAAGTTTGTTCAAATTATTGCCCTAAGGTCAAAATTGGCCTCGTCCCAGGGGTCACTTGATTTTATATAGACTTAAATATGGAAATTTTAAAAATCTTCTTGTCAGAGACTACATTTCCTAGAGCTTAGATATTTGGTGTGTAGCATTGTCTAGTGTACCCCTACCGAGTTTGTTCAAATTATTGCCCTGGGGTCAAAATTGGCCATACCCTAGGGTTTACTCTTATCCATTTAGGAAAATTGAAAAAATCTTCTTGTCCATTTAGCCACTCATCATGAAAGTGTTGTCATATGATTTTTGCTAATGTTTGCAGTATCATTAAAGTAATACTGTACTTCATTTCTATAAGTAGTGATTAAAAAATAAAATTGTATCATGTCTATTTGAATTAAAAGTAAGTTTCACAGGTAAGATATCTGTCCAGGGAAATAAGACTTACTTTATTTCTATCATACAAAAAGCTTATGATTTATTAAATTTAGTGTAAGTAAACTTACTAGTAATAAGAAATTATTGGGGGGAGGGGGGGCTTAGTTCAAAACAGCAAACTATTGTGAAATGTTCACAAAAATCTTTTTCTTTTATTATCATTTGTAAAAATACATTATTATTCTGCTGTATTTATAAGCATTTTATTTGAGTTACAATGTTTATACATTTGCATTAAATAAATTGGTTCAATGTGTAAAACTGATAATAATATACATGTATAGGTGCTGATAGGCCTTCTATTGTTGACACTATTGAATGAAAAGCCTTGTAAATTTATATATATATATTAATTTATTTAAGTCTCAATTTCATTCATGTCATATCAATATACAACACAATGATATAGAGTTAAAATACATGTATGCAACCATCATAATATAGAATTATTGTAAAAATCATGTTCTGTACATCATAGAAGCTAATTTTGCCATTGCTACACCTAAATTACTATATCATGTGGTAATGGGTTAACACTACAGTTTTATTATCTTTACTGTATTGCAATATATCACAAAATGGGTTATGCTATATCTTTGCACCACTAATTCTTTGTGACCCAATTTTCTTTGATTCATAAAATGAACTGTAACTTTCTGTGAAATATGAAGTACATATCATTTCAAAAGTTATTTTTCACTAAATATTTTGAATTATCAGTTTAGGTTGTCACTATCTTAATATTTCACAGAAAGAAAAAAAATCATCAGTGTTAACTAAGGTATTATAAATTGGGAACCATTTGTATGCTTGATAGGAACAAAAGTCTTGTCCAGGGTGGGGTTTCTGAGATTAAAACCAGTAAAGCTATGAATTTATATTTTAGCCTTCTTCACATGGTCTTTGGTACAGCAAACAGTAACTAAGTTTTACTCATAGCTTATTCATGTACGATTACAAACAAAACAGTCATTGCTTTTTTTGTAGACCACACAAGACTTTTGTCCATGAATAAATATACACAACATTTGCAATGTTGTAAACATGAAATAAAATATAGTTATAAACTACAAGCATTTTAAAATTATTTGTGTCTTATTCTTCCAGATGTGTCATTTGCACATGTACAGCCATTTGCTTTTTGATATGCTGTATATGAACAAGTATGAGTAATTAATGCTATGATTACTGCAAATACAATATTTTTACAATTAAAATTTATTGCAACTTTACTGCTTCTTTTTTAAGTGTGAAACTGTAGTAACATAAATACTTTTTTGTTATGGTCTCATATTAAGATATGTGAATATAAATAAATCTCATATATTCATGAAAGAATTGATTATTATTTGGTTACAACAAAAATCTATTTGTTATATCATTCATATTTGTATGAATTTGTTTCACCAACATCAACATGCATGCAATAACAAGAGCCAGACACATGAATATATATCTTAATTTATTTACAAAGTTGTACATTCAGCATTAAACTCAATTGCGTCTCAATTTTTACAATATATTACTATGCTTCAACATCATAATAAATACTAGTTGATTAAACAAATACATGCAATATATTATAGTACAGAATATTGAATTCATTTAACGAGATAATGATCTATGTGTGTAATTTTTATCCAGTATAAAATTTTACATATTCTAATTTTAAGTTCATTCAACATGTGCATCAAATTATATGCAAACGTACATACATATACATTTAGTTAATATTCATTTTACATTTGTCATTGTAAAAATGTTATATGTAGAAAATGTGTAAACTCTTTGTTTAGAACAAATTATGCGATGACAGTCATTCATACTAAATAGACAACATATGTATATAATTAGAAAGAGATTGTAATCATTTATGTAGCTCAATTCAAATCTGATGAAGTCATGCAGATTTTAAGCATATCTTCATTTATAACAGTTATTAGCAATTAAACAAATTTGACACAATGAGTTTTTTTGCAATAATATTCATATATGTAATTCGGTTGTTGTTTGAAATGCTATAAACATAGTAAGGTATATGTCTATTATAATTATAATATATTAATACAAACTGACATATGAAAAATGAATTCCATACAATTACTTCAATCACACAGTTAAAATATGAGACTTAATGAAATATTATTAACTCAAAGTTGAGGTAAAATACATGAGAAAATATTACAAGTTTTCTGAACTTTCCTTATAAAACAATAAATAATTACTAAGTAGACTACAGTAAGTATGTTAAAATCAACAAAGACTGTAAAATAAAAAGAAATGCCAGTTGAGCATTTTTTTGGAAACTGATAAACAATTTAAATACAATTTTAAGAAATTTGGGGAAGAATGAACTGTTGAAATATCTTCTTATTTTGATGAGAAAGACATACAGGGGCTCTGTAAATTGAAAATTAGTGTAAATGAAATATGATGTGATGATAAATATCAAGAATCTACAATACTGAACATTTAACACCTTACTTACAAATAATGATTAATTATTTTACTTTTATACTGACTTATCATCATAGATTTTACATTATATGAAATAATCCTGATAGTCAGAAGAACAGAAAAAATATACTTTATACAATTTTCAACTTTCAACTTTACTTCATTTTTAACCATAATCATATAAATGATACAATGGTAAAGATAAACAGCATACAAACAATGTACATGACGGTGAGAAAAAGTGAGAAAAAGATTTTCAGTAGGTTATAAAGGTACGGTTTGGGGAAGTATATCAGTCGTTACTAGCAACAAAAAAAAGAAACTTATTATCTTTAGTATTTCCAGTATAGAATTTGAATTATACCTATGTATATGTATAGACATAAAGTTTAGATAATATTATTGTAAACTCAATACCATTTTAGAAATTTAACTTTAAAAATAGCTAAATATTGACTGATTTAAGCATAGCAATGTAAAAGAAACAACGCTGATAGCCTGGAATTAGAAGAAAGAAAAAGGACAAAGAGGGAATTATTGATTATGTGGTAATACATGTTAAGAACTTAACACTGAAATATGAAATACATATTAACATGATATCAAAATATATCCATGAAGAATATGAAAATCTGAAAACATTTATGATAAAACTATCGGTCAAACGGACATATACAGTTTTCAGTCACATAACATAACATTTTCGAAGGTACATACACGCCATGTGAAAATACATATTCGTTGGTATTGCATTAGTTAGATAGTTCAACATAGCAATGTAAAAGGAAACAGCACTAATTCAAGCACTAATAGCTTGGAATTAGAAAAAAGGATATCAAAATATATCCATGAAGAATATGAAAATCTGAAATATTTTGTGACAAAACAATCGGTCAGACGGACATATACAATTTTTAGTTACATAACATATCATTTTATTTTATTAACTTTTTATAATGTAAATTATTAGTGTTTTATTGTTAAATGGACAAGACATTCGATGTATAAAATAAGGTCACATACGTAATAATAAATCAATTATTACATATTCAATTAATTACATCAGCATCTAAGGTTTAAAGTCAACAAGATAAGTAGTACAAACATAAGCTCATATGAGCTTGTACAACTGACTATAATAGATGATAAATATGTATAACAAGCATAAAAAAGCTGAAAGACAGTGTATAGTTTGAGCAGTTTCATAGTAGACATATCACATTAAGGCTTTCATATTCTAACAATATTAATGCATCAACATAAACTTATATGATGAAATGACGTACTAGATACAAAAACATACATAATATATGAGAGTTCAAAAAAAGCAAGCACCATTTAATCGAGATTGAACAGATCACTTTAAGCATATACAGCTTAAACATATATATAGCAAACAGAATGATTAAACACTGTAGTAGAAATAAGACACTTAAGGGTCTAACCGCTGAACAAAATAATAATACACATTCTAATCCGACATAAAGTATGCTACTCAAAAACTCAAAGATATACAACTGCAAATATTCAACAAATTTATAGGTTTTACAGCAAGTAAATACTTATAATATCATAATACCTCAAACTCCCATAAGCTTATACATGTATTGGTCTTAATAGGTTCTACTTGTTCTATAACAGAGGAATTCGGTGTGTTTTCCTCCCGTGCATACTTCATAGCAAGAAAAAATGTTTCCAAAACCACTATTGTATTTTTTTCAATATCATTGAAATAAATACTATTTATAGAACACCTGAGTTTTCCCACAGTCATGCTATGCACATGTAGTAAAGTGACGTCACGCGCTCAACAAATTTCAAGTTTACAAAAGCAAAAATCAAAGTGAAATGAATGTTTTCAGACGAAAAAGGGCTTGATTCGTCGGTAATAATTATCTTGGGATAATATCAGCAATTAATGTTTTTGCATATATTTTTCTACAGCAAAAAGCTAATGGGGCTTTAACAGTATCAAATCACAACTTTACTCGAATTGCAGTACAAAATAAAATAAATTTGACACATACATGTAAACAATGAAACCATAGTCTTACACATACTTATGCAGGAAAAGATACCCATTTCATCATAAAATATATAGTTGTTTAACTAAAGCAGCATGTTAATGATTTAAATGATTTGTGAATGCCAAATAATTATCACTTTGCAGATGTCACAATAGTTCAATCTTCACAAAGGAATTTCAAGCAAAAAGTACGATATTGCAGTTTAATAAAAAGAACGGACTTCCAATAAAACATGATTTGCCTCTTAAATATGTACTGGGATGTTCGATGAACCAATAAAGTAATAAATGAAAGGCTGCAAGTTCGAATCTCAGCTCAACCTTGGAATTTCTAAAGGACGCTTTTAAGTGTCTAAATCCCAACTACAAAGCCAAGTGCTGTGTCTAGAAAATCACAGGAATAAGGAATAGGCCTGTATAAGGGTTTTACAACAGGGATTATTTGAAATAATAGTAGAGATGAAAATGCCCGGTTCTCCTGTACGTTATCTCCCCACTCTGTGGCGAGGCTCTGTAAGTACCATAACAGTCAATGGTCCTTTAATCAACAGATAAATAAATAGAATAGGCACTACAATGCTTGTCTTTGTAAAAATATTATGTTTATGTAATGTTGAACTATACATACATGAAGATGATGAGCTTTCTGCTTAAGTTCTGATCTTTTGGAGAAAGTAAGTGTGATGAAAGACAGAACATTTGTAACATGACATGATAAAATAATTACATTAATGTTTATTTGTCTAATTTAGTTGTCTCATCCAGGCTACTGGCTATGTATGATTAAATTTTATTCATTATAAAATAGTGACAATAGGCTTAAGACAAAGATTATTAAGCAAATCATTTCAAGTTTCTAAAAGTTAAATATATCAAATTATTTAATGCAAAGTATAAATATGAATGTGAATATTGAAATGTAAAACACATGATAAAGAGTTAAAACATAACATGTGATGCCATGGTTAATAAAATAAGACGGACAAATTTTAATCCTATATACAAATGCTATACTTAAAACTACAGAAAATGTCCATCTGTACAAAGGTTTTAAGCCAATAAATTCATTATTTCATCACGCTTACTTACAGCCAACAGATCAGTTCTTTCTGCAGAGTTGTACATATATGCTACATCACCTTCATGATTGTTATCAATGTCATCTTCTACATAAGATTCTTTATTGATGATAAAATTATGTAGAACACAACAAGCAACAATAATGTGAGGAATAATAGACACCTTCTTCACATCCAGAAACTTAAGTTTTCTAAATTTGCCCTTCAACAATCCAAAGCATCTTTCTATATCTACTCTGGTGGAACTGTGGGCAAAATTAAAAAACTTTTGCTCTGGGGTGAGATGCCCATTATCCCTAAAAGGAACCAACAAAAACTTAGACAAGCAGTAGGCAGAATCACCTAACAAGTGATAATTATTTGGGCACTCATTTTCTAAATGATTATGTAGTGGACAATTTCTGAATACCCTGGAATCATGTACTGACCCAGGGTATGCACAAAAAACATCTATAAACTTCAATGAAGTGTCACAAACACCCTGCAGATGGAATGCAGGGTATCCTTTCCTGCATATGTAAGAGTCACGAAATTGTGTAGGTCCTGAAATAGGTATGTAAGTTCCATCTAAGGCACCAATTACCCCAGGGAAGCCCCTTCTGTAAGAAAAACCATTTGCAATATTTTCATATGCAGTATGATCAGGCCAACATATCATCGACGGAAGAATGTCTTGACTGCACATTACTCGACAGAAGTTCCCGAGATAATAATGGAGGGAACCTTTACTGATACCAAACCTATCAGCAACTCCACGAAATGTCTCTTGATTACTCAAATACCACACACAGGCTAAAAGTCTTTTCTCAAGACTGACTGTCCGTACAACTGTGAGCGGTCCAACCATTTCCATTAGTGACTGAAAAATAAAAAGGACTGACATTAATATATTTCATTTTACAATATCACTGCAAGAACTATTTAGGCTGGCTATTTTCTTTCTCATTCACTAATAACAAACATCATAGTTTAACATATCATTCAAATAAAGTCAATAGACTGTTAGGTAGAGGATAAATATCAAGGAAAAAACAGCAATGAAAAGAAATTGGTGAACCAAATCTGTAGTATTGTTTAATAGACAGGTTAAAAGTAGTTATCAATTTGCAACTCAAAGCCAGGAAAAATGGCTTTTTGTGCAAGCACTCAAACCACTTGGTCACCCAGTCCCACACTATGGTACACACTCAACCTCTACAATATATCTCTATCCAACAAGCATGTACAATTCTGTATACAAAAAGTACATTTCCAATTAGATTCCCTATTTATAATTTTTGACAGCAAGACTTTGACACCAATATTTTTCTAATCCCAGGTAATTTGTCTTGACTTTCCAAACACAATGTTAATACTTTGAATTAGTTGCCGACTTCATCTGTATAAATTCTTGTATGCATGTGTTTCATAATCTATAAGCTATATAAGCAGACTTGACCAGCATCGATACACCAACAATAATAGCATTCAATTAAGTATGTATTGTGAGTTTACATTATTGTCCATTGATTATATTATAATATACTTGTCACAATAAATGCATATATACTAAATGTACTACTAGATAGTATACTTCGACAGTCACTACCACCATACAAATCAAACATATATTACACATGTACATTTGTATACATATATTTAATACCAAAAACTTAGGTGTGGACAAATGAACAAGTCAATATTTCTTTTGATCCTGCCAAACTCCACTTTTAAGTATTACTACACGTCAGAGCAAGAAAGTTTGAAGACTGAATGATTAAAGAAAAGTATAGTAAAAGATGACATAATGTCACCAAGTAAGAATTAAAAGATAAAAACATCATTGTAGCTGTTTATGGGCAGTGGTAGGAGTGCAGAGTCTGCTTGAAACTGTCAACCATAGGTTGCATTTAATGCAAGAAGGTAGACTGTTGAATATCACCACATTACCAGGAAAAAATTATAAGAAAAAAATAGCAGCCATGTAAATCAGATTCATAGCATTTTAATAGGAACATTTAATTTCAACTTAATACTTGGTCTGTTTATGTTACATAAAAACATTTTAAGAAATTAGTCCACAAAATATTTTTTTCATTACAAAGGAACTTATAATCATGCGTGTTTATAAGTCCTCAATTACAATAACAAAATGGGTCGAAAGTTGTGGGGCCGTATCTATATAGACCTCCGTTAAGTGCCCGGCTAAAATTGTTTCTTGCTGAGCCACTGTCTATACATGTACACAGTACACTACTCATTGGTGTAATCATAACACTGTCAATATCAGCAACATCATTACGTAGTAGATCAAATATGATAAAAATGTGTGAACTTTAACACATATTTTACATGCTGAAGGGAATATATTTGCTGACTTAATTATTGGTTTATCCATCTAAAAGTCTTACAGATGTGTGGGATCAGAGATATAGATAACATGCTATCTATGTCTCTTGCGGGATGGAGTCTGCTAGAAATCGTTTTTGGTATATTTATAAATAGAAAAATAAACACAAAAATTCTGAAGCAACAATATCTGAATTAAATATTTTCTTCACTAAAATATTTCTGAAAAGCATTCATATTAAATATAACTTAATTTATGTAATGATAATATTTTTTATAGCTTATCTAATTCACAGGAACCTGATATTCAAAAAAAAAAATTAAATAAATTATGCCCCTTAAAAATATACATACGTATCTATATGAGGGTACATTTTTGGAGGTACATATTTTTTTAATATAAGATTCCTGTGGCTAATTTCATCTGGGTAACTGTACAGTACAGTATCATGAAGAGATTATAAACAAATATTAAATATAGATCTATTATCTTATATATAACATATTTAATATGAAAAGGCACTATTTATATATGTTACATATCAATAAATTGATTCAGTATTTATTTATTATTCAATTATTTATAATCTATTCATGATACTATTATCTGTGGGTAATTTTGGCCGACTTTAAAAGATGATGCGGGCCCACACTAATATTGCGACAGAAAGTGACATTTATATTTTTTAAGGAAAATCAATGCATGATATAACCAAAGCGCTATTGCTATCAATAAAATGGCTAGTATAGGAGTAAAAAAAGTTTAAATGCGAACATATTCACCTGAAACGATGATCGTGACATACGAAAGTGGGCCTTGAACATAGGATCACTGTAGGTAGACACAGTTTCTTCTACATATGTTAAAATTCTTGACGTCCCAAGTATAATGGCTGGTTTCTTCGATGTGATGGTAATCATCTCCAGCACCTTATCTCTGTCCTCATCGTCCGGACTGCCCGATGTTTCGTTTAATATGATTTCGGCAATTACAGTAGTGACTTCTGACGCCATCTTGAAATTGAAGTGAGCGCTTGCAAGCGTTCAAGATACCGATATAGTGTACGGCGAGCGCTCGGTCGATTGCAGTTCGAGCGCTCGCATTGTTGAACACGCCTCAGATGATGTTTATATACACTCTAAGTTCAAACCGAAACTAGCCAATATTAATTGGATTATAAATAAAATTAGCAGCGTAAATGTTATTTTGAGCAAACATGTCAATAAATCAGGAGTACTGTTTACGTCCGGACGACCGAACAACAAATGATGTTTTACTTACTTGTATTTTCTTTAAAATTTCCCAAAACTTGGACGAGTGTGCTCAGTGGAAAATAGTCTTGTTTCGTTTTCGACTTCCGTCAAGAATGCTGTCAAAACGGCCCAATGCTGAAACGCCTTGGGTCGGTATACTTTGCAGGAGAATTGTGCAGGCAATATAAACAAAGAAGGATTTTGCAGGCAATATACACAAAGAAGGATTTTGCAGGCAATATACACAAAGAAGGATATTAGATTTGACAGGCACTATAGATTTAATAGGGGTTTATTGTTAAGGATTCATGAGGTGTGAATGTTAACAGGGTCTTATTATTCAAAATGTCACACCTGCTGTTTTAATTGAGATAGCAATTTATATTTCGTGTTTTCAATTCTGGATCATAACCAGATTTATTTTATTGTGATTATCAGAGCATTATTGATTTAGATTAAATTTTTATTTAGTTATATTTTAAATTTATGCAAAATTCCTTTGATTTATTACTTTATTATGTGCTGAATTTATTAATTGTTGCATAATGTATTTGTAATGATATGATTATTAATTATCATAGTTATGTTTGTACCTGTATTTTATATCATTAATAATTTGTCAGCTAATAAGTAAGGTTTGGTAATAGTAATCATTTTTCTTTTTATGTTCATTTATGTTAGGGCTGATAATAAAGTTGAAGAATTTGTACAAAACAAAAACAAAGATGAGATTGTTATAATACTTTACTCAGTGATATCATAATTATGTTTATAAAAAGCTAATATCAACTGTACATGTATATATCACAGATTAATACATCAAAGGCTCACAACACAAAAAACACAAATATATACATGATCAATGATATGTTAATAAAAAAAATAACTACACATGTATTACTCAGTAAAAAACATCAATGCATTAATTTGTCTTATTTATGAGCCCTGATCTTTCAAATCTAAAATTTGTTGCGTGTTGACCAACTGACAAGATATGGTAACTTGAAAGAAATAAAAGTACTCATGAATTTCATTAATCATGCAGTAACGAAGATCTGCATAAGTATAGTGCTTATAGATAGTTAATAAGGACGAGGAAGAGATAGTTAATTAGGACATGGAATTACAATCTATTAATTAATGATGCGGTGTAGCATAACCAGTCTTTGGTCTACGCGCCAATGGTCAAATAGACAAATACCTCCATCAATTAAAAAGATAGCTAGTCTAACATATTTGGTTGGCCAGCTTCGTTAGAGAATTGTATTATCGCCGTTAATTAACAGTTTTAATTATTGACTAAATTCCTCATATAAAACATACAAATACATCCTATAATCACGGTTGTCAGGTAGTTTTTTTAGTTAATACAACTACCTGATATATATATATGTGTAGTTGAGGCAGAACTTTTCGCAAACTCATGCACAAGTAAAATGTGAAGAGCCACTGTTCCATAATTACTATTATTTAAAGGTCGTCCTGTCTAATAGATTGTTATCACAATGAAAGATATACCAAAGGGTTTCGGCATATACATTTTGACCAAAAAAATCATCTACACTATATATATTTCCGTTGAAATTTCTGACGATTGTGGAGTGCATGCAGGCTGCATTTTTTATAGGCAAACTATATTCTTGAAGGAAAATGTGTTAGCTACACAGCGCTATATGCATTGTTTTAGGATTGATTTTATTTTAAACAAATGCACGATGGTAAAGCGGACCTTGTTAGTTTCTTGGGCTGTTGAATGTTACTTCCGGCTTGTCAATATATCGTGTAAGGTGATTTTTTGGTCCGAATCCCTTTGAGATATACATGCATGTATATATAAATTACAATAAGTGTTCTTTACAACATCCAGAACCATAAATTATCAGAGGGGCTGCGGCTACATAGGCCTGAACCTATCTATACATATCGCTTCTTGTTTGGTATTTCAGGGACACTATATTTAATATCATCACACGCACACGTACTAGCCTCGGTAAATCGAATGAAATCCATTCTGGGACGTTTACGCGGATCTTTAAACCCAACCGGATATAAACATTGGTACTAGAGGCTTGTGGGTAAAACGATCACCGAAAAACCGAAAATGGTCCACGTTGGCTTCTAAGCTGGTTATTTTTAATGCTTATGTCAATGTTGATTGTTCTTTGAAGCCATAACGAGTAGGAAGTTATTATTGACATAGTTAAAATTCAAATTAAACATGGTTTTAGCAGATTTAGGAAGAAAAATCACGACCGCACTGCGGTCTTTGAGCAATGCGACCATTATCAACGAAGAGGTTAGTATATCGACATATGTCACATTATGTGGCGCTTCAAGTGCGTTTGTGTATAACTAATTTTGAATTTGTTTAATTGGTAATAAAGCACACACATGTAATTTACTTATTTAGCATATATTTCTCTGATTTTGTATGACAATGAGTTCTGATAACCATGTTTCTTGCATGTGTTTGATTGACAGATATCATACTATGATTAGACTTACTTATTCTGCTTTTGGTTTGCCGATTTCATAAAACAAATTTGGAAGGGCCATCCTCTTAGCCTTACAAAGAACTGCATGTGCAGAACTGCGAAGTATGTCAAAATTCTTCATTAGGTCCTACCTGGTATAACTTTGTAACAGGAAGAAAATAATGCACCCAATGTGGGGCTTGAACCAAAGACTTCTGGCTTGCAAATCAGATGCTCTACCAATTTAGCTAATCAGGTTATTGATATTACAGCCAATTTATAACTACCAAGGACTTAGTAGTTACATGCATACTAACATAGTAACATACATGGATTTGCAACTGCTAAAAATAGCAAAAATGATATCAAGAGGCAATCCCACAATCCATTGCGATACTCATCAATTTTCGGCTATTTCCAACAGCTATAATGGGGTGTTAACAAACTTAAATATGCTAGATAACTCTGGCAATTGGACACAAGAAATTGGTTAGGATGCAACAAGCTTCATATAGAATAAAAGATACACTGATTCACAGTAACTAATGACTGAAAATCAACATATGTAAGCATATGCATTGAAAAAAAGGCATCAATCGAACATTTCAAATTCCAACATAGCAGACATTTAGTATTATCCTTTCATCTCCGGAATTAAACATTCCAATCATCATGGATATTTTTCACTGTTGTAAACATCATTTACATGAAATTGTAATCCCGTTGATTCATGTCGCTTCTGCAGGATTTGATTACTTCTAACTGTATACATGGAAGTTGTGAATCCATATGTATATAAGTCCTTGTAAATACAAATACTATATGATAATAGTTAATACACCATGCTGCTACATTCCTCCTTCCTTTTCTCGAAGTAAATTATTGCAACAACAACAGGCCCTTTAGACTTACCCAGCCTGTGCTTCACTCTTAGTCTAGCTCCAGGATTCCAAGAATAGTCACACAGCACCAAATGTTCTTCACAATTTGTGGGGAAAAAAGGCCCTGTTCAGTATTAATTCACAATTTAATTAATTTTTTTTCTGTTTTCAGGTTTTGAATGGCATGCTCAAAGATATATGTTCAGCATTACTTGAGGCTGATGTTAATGTTAGACTTGTTAAGCAACTCAGGGAGAATGTCAGGTATAATATTTTATTTAAATAATACCAGGGCTCGACACTAACACTGGTCCGCTGGTCTGAGATCAGTGGTTTTTGTGCAGGACCATTAACTCATGGAATTTGAATGGTCCGACAGACCACTGAAAAGTCTATGAGGAGTATCAAATGACAAAATTTTACAGTAAATTACCAGATAACATATTAATAGGCGGACGGACCACCTGAAATTCTGTTGGACCAGCAGATTTCAAAAGTTGGTGGTCCTCTGATCTACCATGGGAGATAAGTTAGCGTCGAGCCCTGGGGTGGTATTCACGAAAGATCTTAAGGATAAAATTTTCCTTAAGGTTGAAGTTTTTCCTTAAGTTTGAAGAAATTTGCTTTAATCTAAAATAAATCTTAAGCGGTATTCATAAAACTTGACAAAACTCAGAAATCCGACATAGTTTTGGTCCTTCCGCAATGAGACGTAGCGGGCAATGGATGAAATAGCAAAATCATGAACGGATTGCTCGTACGTCTCATAAATGTAGACTAGTCCTACCTGGTATAACTTTGTAATAGGAGGAAAATAATGCACCCAATGTGGGGCTCGAACCCAAGACTTCTGGCTTGTAAGCAGCGTTTTTTTTCCTTCTTTGGACGGGGCCGGTAAACGGACCCGTTCCCAATCTCTACCGGACCCGTCCCAATTCGAGCACGGACCTGTACCAATTTGATCAATATTGCCCTTTTCCCAATTTATTTTAAAATATCAATCAATATCGTCCGAAACCACCTAATAATCACAATCTCTAACACAAATTTTACTGCCGATAACGGCATTTTCACGTGTACGATGTTAGATCGAATAATTCCGAGTACGAAAAAAATAGGTAGACTGGTTTGCCGTATAATTACGATAAAACATGTGGCGCTTGGAAAGAAAACGAAACCAGTCGATTTCCCGAAAATGAGTCAAACCGAAAGTATAAATCACGACAGTATACATGTAATATTGTAAAACAACTTAAACAGAAAGTGGCTCTACTTCCAGACATCGAACCGATTTTGACTTTATTCTCTATTGCGCCCAGCTGTGAATGTTAACCGGTTTTCGGGTAAAAAATGAGAAGTTACGTTCTCGTTTCGTTACGTGTAGTGTTAGAGCAGAACACGATCAGCAGTGCATGACAACCAGGTAGACCTTACTCTATGCAATGCTAATTTAAGGCTCTTGATCCTGATTCTTAATAATATTCATGAGAAAATTGATGAATGTAACATGTTGTGAACTTTTCACAGGCACACACAAGCGAAACAAGAGTGTCAGATACTCGTGTTTTTTGGGGGACTGACATTGGACCAAATTTGACATCATGTCCCTTGACTAAAAATAATGTTTATTCTCCTAAACCCCCCTACAGTAGAATTTTATGGTCTTGAAATAAAGTTTTGATAAATAAGATCAATAAAGTAGGTGAGCTCTTTGTTTGCAATCAACAAGGTTATAACCTATTGATTATCAAATGTAGGGAGTAGATATGTATGCTGTTTTTCCCTTTTCTAAGGCCCCACCACCTTTTCTCTAAAGGTAGGCCCAGAAGTGTTCTTTCATGTGAACATGCCGTATAAATACATTACTATGATGGCTTTGACTTTTTTGCTTATCAATAAATGTGATCCAATGTTATTTTTCACATTTTTATGTGCATAAACCTATGAAACAAGATCATAAAAGTAACCTAGATTATAAAACTTACTTAAAGAAAGCAGAATCATTTATGTGACTTGCTAAAACTGTAATTTATTCACCTTATATAAAATTCCCAATTTGCCTTATTTCTCGACATGAAATTCCCAATTTGGCACTTTTCACGATGCGAAAATTCCCAATTTGATCCGTACCGGACCCGTTCCCAATGAGGTGAAAAAAAACGCTGGTAAGTCAGATGCTCTACCAATTTAGCTAATCAGGTTATTAATGTTACAGTCAATTTATAACTACCAAGGACTTAGTAGTTACATGCACACTAACATAGTAACATACATGGATTTGCAACTGCTGAAAATAGCAAAAATGATACCAAGAGGCAATCCCACAATCCATTGTGATACTCATCAATTTTCGTCTATTTCCAACAGCTATAAAGCTTCAGTGGGTGTGCTTGAGATTTAGATCTAGCTATACCCTTGATAATGATATCAGTTTCAAATCGCAAAGGATATTATATGGGAGTTTTCTTATTTATAATTAAATTGGTTTGTTTTTGAATTAATATATTCATGTGTTTTATTATAATTTTAGATCTGTTATTGATTTTGACGAGATGGCAGGGGGTCTTAACAAAAGACGAATGATCCAGTCTGCTGTCTATAAAGAACTTGTTAAGGTATTTATAATGTCACTTACAGTAATGATTATCAATAGGCTTAGCCTTTCCTAAATAATTGTTCTTTATATTTTCATATGTGTTTACTGCAAATATTGTTGTATCTATTTATGTAAGATGATTGCCAAATTCATAAGGTAGATGAATGCCAAATTCATAAGGTATTGCTTAAGCTCGCTATGTAGACATGAAGCTTTCTTATACTTGTCTATTTGAAACTAAATTACCTTAGGTCTGTCATGTCTTCATAACATAGTTTCTGGATTTATAAATACTCATGCTTTATCATTTCTTGTGGTTATTTCAGTTGGTGGATCCCGGAGTTAAAGCATGGCAGCCAACGAAAGGTAGAAACAATGTGATTATGTTTGTAGGACTTCAAGGCAGCGGTAAAACCACAACTTGTACCAAAGTAAGTTGAAATGTCACAATATGGAAAGATGAACCAGTTATGTCACCATTGATATAGACAGAATAAGACAATATTCATAATTACTTACCATATATTTGCTAGTCTGAATACAGGTCAGTAAACATGGATTATTGCACCTGACCCTGTTATTAAGAATTAAAGTTTGTAAAACGTTTGTCATTCAGTCTATACAAAAGACCTTATTTAGCCATGGAAAATTTGGAACGAATTCTACACCTGTGCATAAGACATCCTATTTTTGGGCGTAAAAACATGCGTCTTATACACAAGTGATTATGGTATTTTTTCTCCAGACAGTCAGACCAACTACAAAGAAAGATTTACTGGGACCGTCATGGATTTTACCTGAAAGGTCTGACAGACTTTCAGCCATGTGTAGTAGATGACTTAATATACCTTATTAGGAAACCATTCAAAAAATTACTTGGAATATTTTGAAAGTGAAATTATGAACAAAATGTACTGTAACTGTCTTCATTTTATTTCAGTTAGCCTACTATTATCAGAAGAAAGGATGGAAGACATGTTTGATTTGTGCTGATACATTCAGAGCTGGTGCTTTTGATCAGTTAAAACAAAATGCTACAAAAGCTAGAATTCCATTTTATGGAAGGTATACGATTGTATTTAAATTTAATCTTTGAATCATTTGTTCCATCATGTCCATATTTTCAGAAAATGAAATTAGATAGAATTATGGTATTAACTAGTATGTATATGATGGAACATAAATTATCTAATATTAAATTTTGTTTTCTAGCATTGTTTCTGAAACCTGATGAGTATCAGCATAATTGTTGACAAATATGATCACTGATATTTTTGCTTATCGAAATATGTGAGTTTCCTGTTTGTTAGTTGAAACATAACTACCATCTGTACATCTAACGACTGGGATGTGATTTTCACCTTCTCTTCAGTCTAATCAAATCTGCTAAAGTAGTATTTTTACTGGATGGGTAAGATATTTTTTACTTCTCATAAGTGGTTGTGCAATTATACCCTTGTAGTTAACATTGCAGTTTTTCTATTCAACCATAACTTTATGCTATACTGTTATATTTCAGTTACACTGAGATAGATCCTGTTGAGATTGCTAAGGATGGTGTAGACAAATTCAAGTCTGACAACTTTGAAATTATCATAGTAGATACCAGTGGTCGACACAAGCAAGAAGATTCATTATTTGAAGAAATGTTACAAGTTCATAACACTGTGGTCAGTTGGCTTAGTCTGTTTTATGTTCATTGTTACATGCTTTTAATTTAATTCTTTATTTGTTTATGTTTGAGTCTACATTTGTATTTATAGAATTAGATATCTACCTAAGTTATACAACAAATTAGTTATGGATAGTCAGTCATTTCAATGGTATAGTTTATCAAGGTGCTGTCTCTAGACTTCCTATGCATTTGATTCAGTAAGAAAAAATTGTTAAGAGATGCTGTTTAAAATTGGTCCCAATTGAGGGAGTCCTCAAATATGATGGACAACACATCAAAATCATCTTCAGGGCAAATGTTACCTCAGTATTGATTTTATGATTGTGTCACACTTTTAATGTTAACACAACACCATTGAATTTGGATGTCATTACATACAACAAATTTACCTCCTTGTCATTCAAATGTAGATGACTCCGTCAGTTTTCATCATATTTGAAAATTTATTTGGCATATCCGATTACAAAGAATTGTAATTTTATTTGACACCAATTATTTAGAATTTAAATTATTTGTATAAGTCTGGTTTGGCAAGTAGCTCCTTGTATAATACAAAAATAATTCTTTATAAGATTTCATGTTGCCAAGTGTTACAAATGTAGCTCTTTAAGACCATATTCACTAATAGTATGCTTCAGCTAGCTTGCATAGTCATGTATCTGAGAGAAAAAAATGTTTCTGGACATCAATTTTATGCATACAAAGTTGAGTAAATGTTGAAATTAATGACACAAGTATATGATTTCAGACCCCTGACAATGTTATATTTGTGATGGATGCTTCTATCGGACAAGCTTGTGAGGCTCAGGCTAAAGCGTTCAAAGAGAAAGTTGATGTAGCTTCAGTTATCATCACCAAGTTAGACAGTCATGCCAAGGGTGGAGGTGCTCTTAGTGCGTAAGTATATTCAGGTCTTCAGTTGACTGCAGTTTGAATATTTTTAAGATAATAGATAGTTAAACAGTCTTGACTTAAGTAGAATTGCCTCATGCCAAAAGTTAGAGTTAGCTTAATACACGGCTGTCATTTGACCCTTAAATTGGCATTTTGTATCTTAAAATTAGCTTCTGACTTTTGAGAAATTATACCTAAGGGTCAAATTCATTATTACATCTGTAGGAAATTTTGTTGACCATTTAAAAATTGTCAAATAATACAAATTAGAGTAATTTTTTACCCTCAACATTCGACATCTAGCGAGCACCCTGATAATTCTAATAGGATCTTCCTTTGTATTTTTTTTCCTCTACTTATTTCTTGTACCATTTTATCTTCAGTGTTGCAGCCACAAAAAGTCCTGTGATATTTATTGGTACTGGTGAACATATAGATGACTTTGAACCATTCAAAGTCCAACCATTTGTTAGTAAACTTTTAGGTAAGTGATTGTTTGTTATAATAATCTTCATAAGAAACAATTTGTTTTTCTTCCATTTTTACCCATATACAGGACAAAATGATGTTTAAAGTGTCTTTGCATCCTAAGTATATTCTCAATTGTGTCATTATAGTTTGTCATGAATGAAATTAATTGATGATTTTTGTGATTGCTCAACTGAATTGTAAATTTCTCTTTTCTAAGAGTGTAATATCCATAAATATATTTTATCGTATACCTCTATGTTATGGATTTGACAAAGAAGACATATATTTCCAGGTATGGGTGATATCGAAGGTTTGATTGACAAAGTAAATGAACTTAAACTAGACGATAATGAAGAGTTGATGAAGAAAATCAAACAAGGTAAAAAACTTACTTGATTTCTGTGAAGAGTTAAGTGTTTAGTGTGACTTTATTTGTAAAGTTGCTTCAGTGTTGCATGAATGCGTGATACGAAGGACCAAAACAAAGGTCTAACCATTTTTTTATTAATATTGGTTTGAATTGAAATACTGTTGTAGTCTTTGAAGAAGACAAAAGATAGTTTAAGTGTAAGCAGCTGAGTAAAAGATATGAGAATATTAAGTTGAATTATTGTTGTATCAATCATTAATTATATTAAGAGTAAGACTACTTGATGGTAATGAGAAGTGATGTATAATAATGTTTATTTTTATTTTCCAGGTCATTTTACACTCAGAGACATGTATGAACAGTTTCAGAATATAATGAAAATGGGTCCATTCGGGCAAATTATGGTAAGTGCTTGCATTAACGATACTCAATAAAACCTGACTTGACATGTTTTGGTCCGGTTTTTTTTGGTAGTTTAACAATCTACCAACAGCCAGGTCCATTGAAAGACTTTTCCAGCTTTAACTGTGGAGGAATACCGCAGGCATACACTTGAGCACCAACATTCTGTAAGCTAACTGAACAGTTTCTTCAAATGTGAAATTTGGTCCCATATGGATTTCTAATTCACAGTGGTGTGGAACTAGAGATTTCTAGTCAGATCATAACCACTGGACCAATGTTCTCAGTGTTACTAGTCAATATTTCAAAACAATTTATTTGTTGTTTAATGGCCTATTTCAACAGCTATGGTCATTTCAGAGAGAGGGGAGATAAGAAACAGGAGAAGATATGATACCGTGAGATATGACACATAGGTGTATGTTGTTTTTTCCTTTCTTTCAGAACATGATCCCAGGTTTTAGTTCAGATTTTCTAACAAAAGGTGGAGAACAAGAATCCATGGCCAGATTAAAGAAACTGATGACGATTATGGACAGTATGAGTGATGATGGTAAGTTAATTATCTCAATACTGTTATAATAATTGTATGTTTAGCTGCTAACTCAGGGGACTGTGTTATTGTACTAATTATACTGAAGTCGTAGATATTTACCCAAGCTAGTCTATTTGGTAGGAATGTTGTCCCCAATGTTTGGAAGATCAGATTACATAAATATTACTGGATGGTAGCAATTTTTTTTCCTTTGAATTCAATTTAATCCCAGAATCTGTAAGATTATGATGTAAACACCCCTTAATAATAGCATTTTAGTGTAACAAACCTTTAAATAAATTATCACTGTGAATGTCTGTTTCTTTAATGACGGTAGTTTTTGCTTTCTTTTAGAATTGGACAGTTTAGATGGTGAGCGTTTATTCACAAAGCAAGCTGGAAGAACTCAGAGAGTAGCTAGAGGCGCTGGCGTCTCTGTAAGAGAGGTCAATGAGTTGCTCACACAATACAAGAAATTCGCTCAAATGGTGAAGAAAATGGGAGGCATTAAGGGATTGTTCAAAGGTAAATCTTTTCTTTCAATTGAAGTGTATACTTGAATAAAACAGAAGTTCTTAAGTCTCCACAACCCATTTCTTGGTTATGTTTTCGTATGATACTTTGTCTTTATTTCTGCACTTCCTACAATCATTATTTTGGCTATGACTGCTTATTTTGTTCTTTTTGACAATTTAAAGTTTTTAGAACAGATATTTTAATGAACACAACACTTAGAATTTAAGCATAAGTATGTTGTATTGATGTAAGAATGTGGGAAGAAGGGCCTCCATGTTTGAGTGAATTAAAGTCTCTGACTAGTCACTAGCCCCTAACCTCTAGGAGTTCAAATTCCACTTAGTAGCAGACAAAATTCACAAAGAAACAGAAAAAAGAAAATGGAGTGTTCTGAGGACCAATAGACGAAGGTTGAAAATTATGTTGGGGTATAATACTTGAATATATGATTTATGTATACCTGTAGGTGGAGATATGACCAAGAATGTTAACCCAGCACAGATGGCTAAATTGAATACACAGATGGCAAAAATGATGGATCCCAGAGTGCTACATCAAATGGGTAAGTGAAGTTTTTATTCACGATTTGAACATTTATAACAAAGACTGCTACTTGGCTAGATAGTTATTAGGTTTCATTTAGAAATTCTTTCTGGTAAAATGAAAGAGTATTTTTCAGCCTAACAGGCTTATAATTTTGGTTGGGCAGGAGTCTTGTTATGACCAATTAACTACCGTATGAAACTTCAATAATATTATATACTGTGAATAACTTGATAGCAGCACTTGCTACTTTAAAATATTATAAGACTTATATATAAATAAACCATACACATTGTATTTTTACAGGTGGTATGCAAGGTCTGCAAAGCATGATGAGACAGTTCCAACAAGGAGCAGGTGGCAAGGGTGGTGGTGGTGGTATGGGAAATATGTTCAACTTCTCTGACAGATAGAACATGCGTGATCCTGTGTGACAGACTTATATAAGTGTAGGACCTTGGCTTTGTTTCCTCAGAGAATCATGAACTTCATGGTTGCTTGTTGACTGTACTTGAAAGGAAAACATTGTGTTAATGAAATACTGGCCATAATTATATGGCAGTACTTCGTCCATGTCTCTGTGACATCAGAAGATTGAAATGTTATATTTCCAGTTCATATGTACATTACATGCATAACCCCATGTTGAAAATGCATGAGGGGTATCTCCTTTGATCTGCACATCATATTGTAGATATCATGTACATCTTTGTTTATGTTTTATATGTGTATTTATCAAGCAGCATTACTCTGCTAAAGATATTATTTAAATAATTGTAAATAATGAGCGTCATAATTATGGTGAATACTAAGTAGTGATTACTTGTGAACAAGACTCATGTTCTCCATCAGTGGCATGATCAGATTTTTTAGAATATTGAGTTTGTTGATTCTTTGAAAATATTTATTCTCAATAATATTATTTGATTCAGATAGGTATGAGAATTTTCATGTTTAACTAGCATTCTCATATTGAAATTAGTCATGAATATTAGTTAGGATTAAAACTGTTATTCAGAGAGATTGTACTGCATTTTTCATGCAACTGAATTTTATAACCATAATGATTATGATTAATAATAATTAATTATACCCCCTTTAGTAGAAAACAGAGTATATTGCTTTGCACATATCAGTCGGTTGGTTGGTCCATAACCAAACCTTGTCCGGACAATAACTAGAAAATATTTGGCCTAAGCTCGTCAAATTTGTTTGAAAGGTTTGTCATTACATGTAGATGACCCCTATTGATTTTCAGGTCAAAGGTCTATCTTTCCAGTTGGCCTTTAGGGGGCATCCGTGTTTCACAAACATTGTTATAACATGTTTTACACTGTAAGTGTGGAAGCGAAGTGCTGATATTTGTGTTGTCCTATAAGTTATGTGTAAGTAGTGATTTTGGTAATTTCTATAAAAATATCATGAGTTAATTTTCATTATGTTGATAAAAGACTTCTATGTGTCAATCAGTTATACTTTTATTATGAAGAAATAAAATGTTTTATTGCAAATATTATTATTTTTTCATTTCTTCCCAAATGTTTTAAGTAATTGTAATATCAATATGAACTTGACAGCTTTAAAAAATACAATATTGATATCTTGAGAATTCTAGTTAGTTTAAGTTGATTACAATAAAGGACACAGTAATTATTATTAGATCATAGTAACGTATCAATTAATTCATTGTCAAATCAATCACATGCAGTGAAATGTTCTCATTATACATGTATACCCTGTTTAAACAGAGGTACATGTATAGAATATGAAATCAGTGTTTTCAAATCTGACTGAAAAAATAAAATACATTTAAAAACTTTTTTACGGGAGGGGGGGGGGGACATAAAAATCCTAAAAGCTGTTAAGTATATATATCAGCAGGACTAAAAACTAGACCATTTATATAAGAAGCAAAATTCTGATGTTTGTTGTCCGTTTGTAAATCTCATTATGTGAACTTCTCATAAATATGATCATACATATTACACAACAGAAGCATCAAACAATTACCTTAAAATCATTCAGATCAGGGTCTGTATTCACAAAGCATCTTAAGTAATTTTTTAACTTAGATTATATTTTTCCTTAAAATCGACTTTTTCCTTAACTCTTTTGTACTAATATAAAGGAGGAAATCACAATAATATGATTTTATCTTTGTTCTAAAGATGCCAATTATGAAAATGGTAATTCATTTTCACACTTTTGATGACTGGTTTACAAACTTTTACCATGAAAAAATTTACACTTAAGTAAAAGTTTCGACTTATAGAAAATCTTAAGATACTTTGTAAATA
The DNA here is from genome assembly GCA_964023205.1 of Lutraria lutraria. Classification (NCBI taxonomy): domain Eukaryota; kingdom Metazoa; phylum Mollusca; class Bivalvia; order Venerida; family Mactridae; genus Lutraria; species Lutraria lutraria. Next base: position 11,255,310 of record OZ026834.1, on the reverse strand, counting down.
CGGACCCAGGAGACTTTCCAAATTTTATATCCAAGATATGAACGAACACTGAAGTACTAACAATTCAGCAACTACACCTGACATAAATAGTCAACATAGGTAACATCCCTTCTCTGATGATAGGAATGAACCAATGTCTTCATATTAATCATCTTATCCACATCTAACATGCAAAAAGATAACACACAATAACTTCTTTTAACTCTCATTTTATTTAAACATCCATTCATCAAAATATTTTAACAAATTAAATACAATGTCATGTATATAACAACAAATATTACACTGGGTTGAATTTCTAACAGTCCACCAACTAAAATTCGAATCTTTATAAGAACCTTAAAGAGGGAATCATTTTTGTTTAACAATAGAGTCAAACTTGTGAAAAAAGTCTGTCCTTAGTAAAGACAAAGTGGCCTTTATTAAAAGGGTGACCTTAATTCAGAGGTGGCCACTAATGCATGTTTGACTGTACTTATCATCAATCTACAGAAAAAAATTAGTACTACTATTCAAAGTCAATATTAAACTGAAAATAGTAAAATTTTACCAGGTAATTAACAAAGTGAGTTCAATTTTTCTGGTACTGTGAACTACAAGGTGAGTGTTTAGAAATTCGGCACAGTGTACAAAGAAACAGACCATAAAAAATATATAAAAGTTATCCTGTTGTAATTCTTGTGTTGATTACTGAACATGTGAGATATATTTCTGTGCTAGCTTCAACAAACTAACTAGATAGAAACAAATAGAGATAGAAGGCTTTCTTATAGAATCATGAAATACATCAACTGATCAACAGATAATTCTAAAAGATTTAACAACAAACCGGGGTCAATGACATTCAAATCCCTGAATGAGACGGACAACATTTTATACCAAAGATACAATAAAGATTCTATTCAATATTTCATATAAAACTATTTATTAGTAACACATGCAGTGCATAATTTTTAACATAATGGCATTATTAATATTTTTCCTACCAACGATTTTCCCCAACTATTAAGGAAAGGTCGGGTATATTTAAACTTTAAAGAAGCCCCTAAAACTTTAACTGAACACCCTAATTTAGGGCACTTCATCAAGTCCTTGTTGGTGTTCATGGAATGAACACAAGGTGAAAATATCCCCCTACTGGAATCATCAGCTGTCTAAACATACACCCTCCATACTGTATAGACAGATGTGACTAAGAATACAGTCGTAATTTTGTATATCAGTAAAAATGTGCACTATACAGTACTTTCACATAAATGCGTGAATACAAACATTATAAATAGGAGGAGAATATTCTTATAAAAAACAATGAAGACATTTAAAACGGGGGACTAGGTTATGAGGTTTTAAAACAGAATCTGAGACCAGCCTCAGATATCAGTCCTACGATTGGTCAATTCTTCAACTGAACTCGGAAACAAACCAATCAAATGCTTGCACTATGAAGCGTTTAAGCAAATCAAGTTGAACAATCTTACATTATATGTGTACATCACTTCAGCTTTACATTATATGTGTACATCACTTCAGCTTTACATTATATGTGTACATCACTTCAGCTTTACATTATATGTGTACATCACTTCAGCTTTAGCTCACTGACTCTACTAAATTTTTATAATGTCACTATAAGAACACATGGTAATGCAGAGGTCTTCACAAAACATGTAATATGGCATCTTTAAGGCGTAAAATAAGTGTTTATTTCTGGTTACACGCTCATGATAGGGTATGTAGATAGGGAATTTTCTTATTATTAATATTACATTTAATCTTGAAAGCATGTGGGAAGGGTTGCCGGGTTAATTAGTTAATTAGGTTGCTTTACCAGAAACAAACAATTTTTTTACGCCTTTGGTGATCTCTCGAAATTAGACCCAATAACTGCTACTTCTACCATGCTTGTATCTTTGTTCACCAGAACCAGTCTGTAAAAATTTGTTAAATTATCATAATTGAATTCATCGCACTATATAATTATGAACTTATAAAGTACAAAATAACATACTAAGGTCATGCTTGAAAAATAATGGTTTGCAGTTACATTACCCAAGCAGTGGAAATGTAGGTACTGGTAGGAATTTTTTGTTAACATTATATGCTGAAACTGAAAATAAAGAACGAAAAAGAAATTCTATCAAAATAAGGCATTTTTGTATGAGTTGGTCAAGGAACTGCAAACCCAACTTTTTTTAAGGACGACCTTAATGATTTAGTGCAACAATCTACAAGATATATGGAAATAATAATCCTTTTATGATTTCTATGTGACCAATTTAATTAGTTACATGACAGTCATATTCATCATGCAATATCTCTAATAATAAGAATCAAGTGGTAAAAATTAGGAGCAAGATATAATCAGTACATATTTCATATTGAAGTACAGTAACATGTATATTAAAAACAGTGATTAATGATTACTGGTAGGTGAAAAGAAATTAACTCCAGTGTTAGTACAGACATAAACAGGATAAGTAAACAATGATACAAATAATAGCATCAAATTAAAACAAGTGTACCAATTACTTCTTGGAATCTTGACCTCAACTAAGGCCAAGAAAAGAAATAGTCAGGTTAACAGTTACTTGGCCGAAACAAGAAGGTAAGAAGGTCACATAACTTCACTTTCATACATTGGGAGGCATGATTCGCATCAAATATTTCAGCTTCAGATTTTGATATCAGAAACTTCAGAGTCATCGCCAAAAATCAGGGTCGTTCGGGTAACCGTAAACACTACTATTTTTTCTGACTAAATTTAGCAGTAACTGAACACGAAGCGGTTATGTACCAATGCGACCCTAGGCAGTGTTAACCTCCGTACTAATACTTTAAACTGTGTTATGTGATATTACATTATACACACAGAATAACTAAATGTTAATGAGGTTAGTGTCTGAGATTATAAATCTGTATTTGGAGACCAGTCTTACATCTTTAGTCTCTGATGGGTTGATTCTGTGCACAGCCTATGAATTAACCAATCCCAAGAATACAATAATAGACTGATCTATGAAACTCATTTTGATTACCTACACAGCCTTTCTGGGTGTAATTTTTCAGTCCATATAAGCAAGTAGTCCTTTTGAAATTCAAAATACCAGTCAGATCTGTTTTGGGGAATAACTAAAGTGGCCCACAGACATCTTCCTTTTATGATGGACTTTAACTTCAACAACTGCCTCATAAAATGATTCAAGGGTCCAGTCAAGTAGGCAAATGAAAATAAATGATTATTGCCCCACTGAGATTATAAAACTTGAAATCAGTATCTGAGATCAAATCTCATAACTAGCCTTTTAATGTTTCTAAGTTAATTATGATCAGACAATAATGATATTATTGATTATTGATGCATTAGTCTCACAATATTATTGAAACATTCCCCAGCTCTATCTTTTAATACGATAATACTCTTTGAGAATGGAATTAAGATTTGATCTCAAGTTTTATAACCTCAGGTCATGGCCCAAATATTGATTATTAATTAAAAATATGAACAACAATAAATCACCTGGCTATAACAAGGTTAGCATGCATCATAAGCTTGTGACCTGTGATTTATCAGAACTAGGTAGCATTTCTCTATCTTCGGCGGCCTCTGATGATTCGTTGTTCGATATAGCCATCCCTGGACTAGATTCATGAGCAGATCTACTCAGACTGCCACCCATAATTGATGGGGATGGACTTATACATGGTGTAGAATTCTGTGACTGACAGATTTCACACTGATCCAACAATTTGACTAATTCTTTCGGGGTTGGACCACCCAGACTGTGATCAGATGAACCTGTAATTAACAATAATTATTTGCTTTAATAAAATCTTAATTGGCTATCTGGGCTCAAAACTCAACATATATCTTATCTAAAATGTATCAAAATGCAAACACATATTTTCTGTCATTTGCTCGTAATTCTAAAAATCAATAAAGACAAATGTCTGAAATAATGCTTAATTAATTCTTGGATTTTAAATAGAAAACATAATTGGTTTGCTTCAGATCAAATTCTAAATGATAAATAAACTGTGTTACACCATATTTATCAGTCAAGAATGTAGTAGATTTGTAATTAATTACACTATCTTTTGGTACATTCTAAAATTTGTCATACAAATAAACAGTCTTATCTAAATATAAAATACATACTATCATCAACAGGACTCATTAAATCCAGTGCTGTAGTTAAATCCCACATTTGTATTCCTCCGTTTGTATGTCCAGTAAACAGGAACCTTCGGGGACGTGAACCCATTCTACTAGATCCCTCACATTCATGTACACGGAATGCACTGATTGTAGTACCATCCACAGACTTTATAACACACACCCTGTGATGAAAAAAACATAGAATGAACGTAATTCTTTTTTTTAGTTTTTAGCCTTTTTAACATTACACTGTATTTCAGATATATTCCAGTAAACTAATAACCTAACCAGTTTGAATGCAGGACATTTTCCCTACCCCCGAATGGCCATGCAGACATTCCCCCTCATTAAAATGGCAGGTGGGACATTTACCCCAAAAAGTAGAGCTGGGAGGTTTTATTGGTTTATCGGTATATCACGATATCAGCTAGACAATATAAATATCACAATATTTTTTCAGCATACCGATATATCGGGTTTAGCTTAAATAACTGAACTGTTTATTATAGTAAAAAATAGTTCATACATTGTGGTAAAGTGTTATTCATGTCTAAATGCTGGCCAATCTTGTAATATTATTGACAGTGCATGCATACATATTTATATGTATACATGCATTAACAGTTTCAACAGTGCTAAAAAAGAACAAATTATTTGAAGTGTGAAACTATACTGTCAGCTATAGTCTGTATTATTACCCAAGACATTATATAAATGTTAATTTTTAATGCTTTTCTGTAAATTTACCATTTATACCGGTATATATCGCGATACGTATCGCGATACAGCATGAAATATTGTGATATATCGTGATACGCTTTTAAGGACCGATACCCAGCTCTACCAAAAAGCTTATTTTTCAAGTGGACATTGCCCCAGTATTTATTCAGAAACAGACATTTCCTTCCTCAAAACAACACAATTATCAATTCACATGTATTATGTGTGACAAATTATGCTTCTGTATTAATATGTCCATTTTAAGACATGGTATTCCTAGATTCTGTATCTATGAATCACCTCAGATACAATGTTTTAACTACAGAGTACATGTACCATGCCTAGAGTGCAAACTCATGACCCTGAGATCTATAAACCTAATAATCCATCAATGCGGGTGAACAAAACTTTAAATTATAAATTAATGTAAGGATTTTTTCACTGTTACTAAGACCACTGATCTCGACCATACACTTAAATAAATATATTATGCCATGACACATGACTACACACAAGCTTTCAAGGTTATCCAAAACACACAAGGTTACAAAACCTAGCCTTACTTTTCATCACAACCTTTAAATAGCCCAAGGAACAGAAAATCCACTTTCTCACACTTTTCTACCTTTCCACAGGCTTTCAACCTACCTACCCTATCATTAATAAGCATGTAACTAGAAATATACATTTTTAAGGCCTAATGTAAGAGTAACCAAATATATTCAACATTGTACACTATTAGAGATGAACAGGTACACTTACCTCCTTCCTGAAGAAGACAATCTAATAAACAACTGGTCAGTTTCTGGTACAACTTTCTGTACAAATACTTGCTGGTCATCTTGTTCACCAAATGGACCTGAAAGTCATTATAACATCCCACAATGATACAGAATTTTCTATCTTTCAACTTAAGTTAAACATGATAAATAATATTCTTAATATCTTCCAAATCTAAAAGAGCCAGAACGAGCAAAAAGTCCTGTTTCTAAAAAATAATCTTCATGAATAACTGATGCCGGGTAATTCGTTTTTCAATAACAGGACAAACATTCAAATCTGTTCCAAAAGTATCTAAACATTTCCTTGCTATTATTAGAACAAGATGGCATGAATAATGTCATTATTTTTTATATCATGATTTTGTTAAATTAAAAAATGAATAAAGCATTAGGGGAATTTTGTTTCTATACACATATCTATCACAAATGTTTTTGTGTTATTGTTAATCATACATGCATTGACAAACATAGTTATTCAGTATTGCTAAGCAGCATACATACTTCAAATCTCTATGAAAATTATGTATCATTTCATAAACATTACAAACTCTTAAATATCACACTTAAGTGGGTGCAGTCATGTTTTTACGGTAACTTTTCACGTAAACAAAAAATGTGAAATTTTGAAAAGTGTAAAAACTTCCTTCACTAAAGGTCTGCTATGTTGATATTATTTACTCAGTCTTACCAAAGTCATTTCCTGCCATATAACTCTGATGAGGATCATACTCTTCTAATGATACAACTTTGAATGAAGCTAGAGGTGTAGATCCTGGCTGGGTAGATATCATACCACGGAATCTAGTCACACTCCATGTTCTAACATGGTTATACTCAGAACAAACTGAAATAATGAACAAAACATTGAATCAATCAGTCCTAGATTAAATAAAATATTATAAAGGCTTGCTCTAATGCTTTCAAAGTGACTGCCACAATTAACACATTTCTATAAATCTTGCATGTTGGCATAAAAATGTTGTGTAGTCTTTAATTGAGTATAACTGATACCGGTACATTCTACAGAAATTTTATCATATTGTGGTTTCACAAATTTATGTAGGACATTTAATTTCATGGATTTTGTGGCTGAGCTTAACCTTAAACTTCAGTAATGATGAATTAATATGCTTTAATTACAAAAGTATCCTAATTGCTTTTATCTGAAATTTGAAAATCCACAAAAATAAGTACTCACAAAATTATCGATTAAGGCAAATTCACTAAATTTGAAAACAACAAAATTAAATCTTACAGTTGTTAATACATAAAACATTTTAGACTGTCTATTCATGACTTAGAATTCATTTCAGTCATGCATTAGTTACCTGATACTAGATGTTTTTCTGACAGCATCACCTTGGTAACAGGACTACGATGTACAGTAAATGTCTGGAATAGTTGCGGTCCATGTCCGACTGTTTCTGGATGCTGAACAATTACACGCACAGTACCTGAACTCGTCCCATACGCTATCTCAATCCAGTTTCCACTCAAACCTGCCAAAAAAAATACATCAGATTAATGGACAGAATTCTTACAATCCAGCCTATTTATACACATAGTTGAACATAGTGGATCAGTAATGCTGATATACCCGGTAATGCAATTAAATCTGTGAACAAAGACCACACTGTCAGGTGACCTTCATTTCGTTCTGAACAATCAACAACATTTCTGAAAGAATGGCTTTATTCAGTGTGGCATTTATTCGGAGGTGGCCTTAAACACATGTTTGACTGTATTAAAATAAGATTTACTAACTCAATACTCAGAAGTGTGATACATATGTACCATAAAGATTCCATTGCATACAGGATAAATTATTTTATATCTCAATTATAAATACATAGACTTAATTAGACATAATATCTATATTTGTCTTTAATAATTATGTTACAGATGAGTAACACTTGGCCTAATTCCAAATAAAACTGTAGTGTCAGTAAAAACTTAGTATACTCCAATACTTTCAATACCAAACATTCAAATGCATGTAAAATTAAACAAAACCAGACACAATAATTTTACCATAGAATTACAAAAAAGCACTGACATAAATTCCAAAACAAAAAAACGGAAAACTAAGTTAAACTGAAGCAAAAACTACTGTACAAAATTAATATACACAGTTTAACATACTTGTACAAAAAAAGTTATATTTTAAGATATTGCTGGTATTCCATCATACAGTACATAAACAACAATACAAGATTTAATGCATGTACAAAAAAATGATTTAACAACAAATGAAACAACATAGTAATGTAAACATGGTACAAATGTGTGTTCCTTTGATTTAATAGAATTAAATCTGATAGTACATGTATATATTATGTACAACATTATCTCATACTCTTTTATCAGATTTTAGTTCTATAAGAGGCTCTCTCGATTAAATATCTTTTTTCATGTACAAATTTGATTCAGTGTTTAAAAACTGGCATTACTTTTTTGTCACATTAGAAAAGTAAATTAAAAAAATGCAAACCAAATAAACTTAAACCATAGAACTGAACATGAAGTTGAATCATTCTAAAACAAGACATGAAATAATTAGAATACCAGCTAGACTCGAAGATCGATCAAGTGCTACAAAGTTAAACAAACAGAAAAAATACAATATTCAATGTTAACATTGTAACGTTTATTCTCAAAGCGTGTCATGTTAAATCATTTATGACTAAACATGTATTCATATTTTCTCTTGGGTTTAACATGGCTTAAACAGCCAGGACTATTTGGTGATATTTCCTGCTTTACTGGTGGGAGATGACCTCAGGTGTATGCCTGGGTAGAACCATCGACCTTCTATACGCTAGCCGGACAACTTCCTCACATGTGAAATTAGGTCACGGTAGGATTCAAACTCACAGCGGTGAGAGTCTAGTGATTACTAGTCAGAGACCAGAACAACATGACCACAGAGGCTCCTCTGGAAAAATTCATTAATTCAAGAGCAGCATAATTTGAATATTGATCATCAATGACTAACATATAAATAATTGCAGTAGAGTCTAGAGAAGATTATCATATCCATTTTTTTCCCTGAAGCAGACATTAGAGTTAGTGAAGTTAGTAAAACTTAACATCGCAACCAGTCGCAAAAATTATACTGAAATAATATATGTCACTAAAAACAATATTGAACCTTGGAAGATGTTTGGATTAAAAGTCAGGGCTCCAGATAAAGGATGTATATGCTTAAATACGCATTAGTTTACCCAAAATTCACATAAAAAATATTTCTAGAGCGTAAAAATATGCACTTAAAATCATGGTTAGGCGCTTTACTCAATTAAAATGCTTAACTATCAAATTTAAATGTAGTATCTGTGACTTGTGATTTAATTGGACCTACTGAATAAGGCAAAGGTATTGTATATAAGCTACATGTACATTCTTCACTGGATGCAAAACAAGTTCATGAAAATGATGTACACACTAAATATAGAAGAACACAATACAACAAAATACTTTAAAAGGTAAAGCTTTAGTGTGTTTTTGTGTTTATAAATGAATACCCTTAAGAGCAGTTCCCATGATTGTCATTACCCTCTAAAATTTGAAATATCCCTCCAAAATTTAAGGGGTGAAATAACCCTTGCCCAAATATTTATCTGGAGCCCTAAAAAGTTAGCTGATTTCTGTTAAGAAAACCAGTCCAGAGTCTTTAAAGCAGTCTAGAAATTTAAACTATTAAATCAATTCAGTGCAATTAAAACATAGTGTTAATCTATATAAGTAACAGATGCGGTGGCTTACTGGTCTTTGGTGTTAAGTAAACACTTAAAGCTGTCACTTTGTCTCCAGCAGGATCACGATATAACTCAGTCACTAACAAATCATTGTCCTTCATTCTTAATGGAAACTTTTGCATATCTACAAAAAAATACACAACATCACAATCATTGTAACAAATAAACACAATAGATCAGCGAAAAAGAATGGAAGCTGACTAACTACGGAAATAGAATTGTAACAAATTCAGGTACATGGCAACATCAAGCGTAGTTATATACAAGGGAGTATTTTACCAATTTTCCTAAATTCTATGCAAATGCAAACCTTGTTCTTAAAGAGAAAGTGCCACATGAGCGACCATAGGGAGATGACAAATAGCTTAGGAGGCAATGTCATGAACCAAATCAAAATAGAATATGTACTATGTCCATGGTTAAATCTCATGAACAAGATATTGTACAACCTTTCTAATTAGAACTTGTTCCAACTGACAAAATTGCACTGTTAGGAAGTTTTCGGGTAAGATTCTGGATTACTTAAGTTTTTCAGGATTAAATACATCATAAAAAATTAGGACCAGGAGACATGTTTGGTTTAAAATTGATTCCAGTTTAGATAGATTCAGATTAGGGATGTGTAAATGAATGATGTGAAACTAGTTATATTCGACCTGTCTTGCATTACTAATACCATAGTCATGTCTTTATATTCAGACAAAATATGTGGTAAATCTGGTTATTACTTACCTATGTAGTAAACTGAACCATTTTCACAACCAAGTAATAGGAAAGAACCCGCTTTATCATAACTTGTAATAGCATTGACATCTTGAATCTAAAAATAAAAACATCATCATATTTTTTAACAATCTTAACATAGATTATAAGATTTAAAACAATTGTGATAGAATCCATTCTTAATCCAGCTTGAACAACACATAAAAAAGATATTAACAATCATACAGTCCACCTTGTGTTAGCAACCACCTCCCAATAAAGGCAACCCTGTGATTTGACTTTTTAGAACAAAATAATTGCTAATAAAGGTCACCTGTCAATTAAGACCATAAATTATTTTTTTTCTTTCTAAAGGATGGTCTATGTGTATATTTTCACAGGTTTGTTTTATTCAGAGGTGGCTGCTAACACAGGTTTGACTGTACATTACATACAACTTGTTAATGACTCTTTGCAAAAAAAATCACCAAAAAAAATCATTTTAAATCTTCTTCAAAAACGTCAGAAAGAAAACATGACAAAGTGTACCTTAGAGGTAAATTGTGAATGAAGGCAATAACAAAACTGTACAAACCTGCCAGTTATGTGTCATGGAATGCCAAACTCCCACTTTACCTAATTTACTGAGTGCAACCAGCTGACTTCCAATAAAGAAAAGGGAATCTACAGATACATTCAGATTAAACACCCCTGTAAGGAAAAAGATGACAATCAGAATACAAGAAAAATTAACACTGGAAAGTTACATCTTTGTAAATGAAACATTCAGATCACTTATCTATTTAGGTAATCTCAGAAGTTGTCTGATGATAGTCATCATATGGTCACAGGTCCAGAACGCTACCTAATCCAGCTAAACCATTTAATGCTACCTGTCACTAGCTACATGGAAAAATTGCGAACTGTAGTTTATGATTTCACTGCACTTTTATCATCATTACACTAACAGTTTGTTTGATAACATTATTTTCTCTCCGTGGTTTAACATGAAACTGCCAGAGAGGGTCATTTGACAACTTTTCAAGCTTTAATAGAGGAGGAAAACCCAAGGCGTAACCCAGGTGATTACTGAATTGATAAATCTAAAGCAAATATTCTATATCTTACAAAGTAGGTTCATAATCATACATATCAAAGTAACTTAAATCTTCCATAGAATTTCAGAAATCAATCTTATTGAGCATGGTTAGCATACCTATCTCTCGGCTATCACCATCGCCATCAGATATAGACCAGAGTCTGACCAGGCTTCCAGCAGAGGCCGCCACCATCTTATTTGTATTATCTTGATTTGCGGACATCACTTTGGCATTGATAGCAATACGCTCTACTGGTATATCTAAGTATGAACTCGTCCAGATCAAATGCCACCCAGTAGAATCCTTCATTCTAAAGACATTGAATTTTCATGATTAGTAATGAGATATGAAATAAAACTTATTTACTTAAAGGATAAGGTAAAAATTCTTCTTTTTCTTATTTATTTGCATTTAATGCCATTTTACAACAGTTTTTTAGTTATATATGGAGACCAATTCAACTAAGAAGTTTTCTTGGACAGTATTCTAACCCTTCCACAAGGTACTGACAACCTCTCCACATGTGGAGGAAAATCAACATTGTTGTAAAATGTTCACGGAAGGGTATGACATGCTGTAACCAGGAATCGAACCCAGATCAGTGGGCTTCAAATCGAGCGCACTAACCACTGGATCACTGCTGCCGCCAGGAAAAATTCAGGAATTAATTCAAGTATCATTAGTAAATGCCAGTCAATATCTTCGACAACATTTTTAAATTTAAGAATTCATCTACACTTATAAGTGACCAGATATCTTTTAATTTATACAAAACTCTGAAATTCTGTTAATTGTTCCACAATGAAAATGGTAAGCAAACTATTAGTAACAAGAAATGTGTGGCATATCAAAGTAAATTTTGTATCAATCTTCTTATCTATAACTATAATGTACACAAAGAATTATTTATACCTAAAACAACACACAAAGTGTGGATAAGCCACAGCAATCCAATTGTGATGACCTCTAAGCATTGTTACTTTCAAAGGATCAGTCCTGTAACCTAGAATAGACAAAAATCACAAAATGTACAGATAAAGTTGCGCCCACTAATCATATAACTGTATCCATACAGGAAATAGCTAGAGGATCCATGAACGGTCACCTCCGAACAACAGCCACCTCCCTGTTACAGCCAGTATACTAACAACC